>ML802337.1:115614-143303 GCA_009831015.1 Picea engelmannii
AAATGCAGCCTACAATGTGTGTTGCCAAAGAATGAGTCCTTAGCAATCTCAGCAGCATAACAATACAAATAATTCCTTGAGAAAATGGTGGTCATTCATGGCTTTTTATAGCCAAGCATTGGGTTATTATGTGGCCTCTTTTGGATGTGAAAAGGGGCTCTTTAGGGCACCCTTAGGTCTTTGACCAGCCCCCCCACGCGGATTGATCTCGGATTTGATGTCCAATCGACTTGGGAGCTGATCCAATAGTGGTTGGGAGGCCGACCAGTTTCATAAATGCGCCGTTTAGCAGGCGCGCGGGTATTTCGCCCAACAGCCGCGCATCGGGCGCGCAGGTGCGCTTTGTATGTTGCTGTTACGCGCGCGCGCGAGACCATGTTCTGTAAAGCGCTTTTGAATTTTTTGATCATTTGTATAGTTTTTAGACCCTTTGCTGTGCTGTGGAATTAAACCTGTGCCATGAATGACTCCAGTTCTGTGTTGACGATGCGGAGTTCTTGTTGCCCTGTGCAGACGAAATTTCAGTGATAACACATGGTACCACACCCATTTCAGGTTGGAGACAAGGTCTGGTTACACTTCCAGAAGGACCATCTTACAATGCCCCATCAGAAGATTCCCCCACTTCACTATGGGACTTACACAATTACCAAGGTTGTGGGTAACAATGATTTTGAGCTCAACACTCCACCATTCCTTGGATTGAACCCAATGTTCAATGTGGACCTCTTTAAACCATATTTTTCACCATTATTTTACATCTCATAGATCACAAAACAATTGACAAAAACATAGCTCAACCGTGACTGTATGGAACATGCATCCACTGATCTGATAGTGGACACACAGGTCAATGGAACTTTCCAATAGAGCATCCAACATTATTGGGTTGTCAAGGAAGGGAAACCCCTACACCAAGGAAAGTGGCTCACCTCAGGCCAAATCCAACACAATTTTCATCAGCTGATGGGGAAAATCAATGAAATGGAGATAATTTCTTCCTAAGGGGGGATGATTGATCCTGGTTCATATTTGTGGCCACCCACCTATTCCAACTGACTCCTCTTGTCAGCTTTTAGCTCAACACATTATTTTGTACTTCTTTGTAATTGTGGGTTTTACTCTTCTGGGGATTTTTGAATCCATACACATCTTCCAGGTGGATACTAGTGGCCTCTCATGTAATCCAACTGGATTAGTTTTTATGTTTTCATGTTAGCATATCTTTCTATACTTCCAGGGTTGTTTTGGATCCCTAAATAGTATTTTTTTTGGCCCGCCACAATCAAAAAGTAGACAGAGTTATATTTTTATGGAACAATGTGTATTTCTCTAAAATAGCTTTCCAACGATCTATCATGTGCCTACAACGGAGGTCATATGTAGAAGTTACGACCTCAGGAAGTTAAGTTACCAAATTACCCATAGGGGCCCACATGACTTTTGGCGTTTCACCTCCTAGGGTTAGGTTTTTGGATGTTTATGGTTTTTGAATTCATGAGTTATATAAAAAAGGCCTCTAGAGCCTCATTGCAATGATTTTTCTTAGAAAGATGCACATAGCATCCACATCTCTTCTTAGAGACAACTACCACCATTCAAGAAAGTGTTTCAATTATGCAGTCTTACAATTTCAACCTATTTCATTTATTCAATAGAAGATATTGTTCACTGGATAACTGTGTTGTTCTTCATATCTTTGTGTTTATTATATTAAATCTGTTAATCAATTCTTTCTTTTCCTAAATCTGGATCAAGGAGAGGGGAGGATTTTCCCCATTTTCCTAATGTCCCAATGGGTGTTGCAGCTAAGAGTTATCTTTCCTACTCTAAGAGGTATATTGCATGTGATATACCTTATTTCGGTGATTTTCAGGTGCCTGGTGGATAGTTAAATATCACCTCATTCGGTGTAGAGGACATTTGGTGCCTCTCACAATTACTGTCAACCATTCCACACTTCATTGGTGATGGCAACACATTAGTTCCGTGCTTTCATTTTATGTTGATTATTTGATACAAAGGCCATGACGTATTAGTTGGTATGCCATTTTCTTAAAGCAGTTTTGTATATCACTGGATAGATGTCGTTCTATGATAGATGGGAGGGAGAACTTCCTATTCACTTAAGAATTATTTTGTTTGTTTCTTGAGAGATTTCCAGGGACGAGACCTAGTTTTATCTGTCGAACTCCTAGGCCGATGACTTGGGTGAAAATTCACATGTGGGGAGAGATGATTCCCAATAACGTCATGCACGATTTTCTAGCTAGTATTTTGAGGAAGGAACTTGATCTATTATCCAGTGAGGGAGATCACATTTCTGTGATGTTTTTGCGCCCTTATGTAGGGATAGATTGGAAAGGATATCTCAACATCCTCTTCAAATTGAATGAACCATCAGATGATCGAGGTAAGATTTAAATTAATTTTGTACTTTCATTTTATTTTCTTACTTAATTCAAATAATTTTTTTTCTAGCAAGTTCTTTAATGTATTTTAATAAATTTTGTAATGAAATTGTCGACTAATTATTAACTTGTGTTATTATTTGAAAAAGTTGGCACATTTGTTGGTGACAATTCTCCTCCCTGACCACTTGATGCAGATGAGGAGATGGATAAGGCTACACTGGGTCAGGGTCCTCAACCGTATATACCACCCGACATGTGCCACAGGCTAGATCCCTAATATAGGATGGAGGTGTGTGATGGACTAAGTGCAGTTTTGGTTGGCACGGGAGTCCGCCCTGTCTAGACGAGAGACATCAGTGTTGAACCTAATCTCTTGCAGCTATGCATGGACTTGCCACATGATATTCCATCTCTTATGAGTCATATCATTGGAGCTTCCAAGTTACTGGTAGGGATGAGGGATTACATGTCATCCAACATTGATGATGATGAGGGTGGTGATGATGATCATCAGGGTGGTGATGGTGGTTCTTTTGCTTCAGTACCTCCTCCTATTCCTACTACGGGTGATAGAGACACTTCTTCTTTAGTGCCTCTTCCTCATCCTCTGTACGCTGATGTTGATGAGGGTGCAGGTGATCATGACGATGTTGTAGATCAAGGTGGTTATTGTGCTTCTCCTCCTCCTTCACCTCACTTAGATGAGTAGGTTATATCATGCTTCACCTAAGAGACCATGACTATATATTTAGTTATATCAGTTATTTGTATTGTTGAACAGATATGTACATTATAGAAATTATTTTACTTGTTCATATATATATATATATGCATCAACAACCTTGTTAGCATTTCCATAAATGTGATTTATAACAAAAGTAAATTTCTGCATGAACTCAACCCATTTTGCATGTTTCTGGTTCATTTTCTCCTGTTTGGTTATAAACTGTAAGGCCTAGTTGTCTCTATACAAAACAAACTCTTTTGGAACTAGGTAGTTCCTCCATTTCTTTAGTTCTTGTATGACTGCATAAAATGCCTTATCATACGTGGAATAATTTCTTTTTGCATCGTTGATCTTCTCACTGAAGTATGTAGCTGGTTTATTGTCTTCACTTATGACCATTCCTATCGCAAATCCACTTGTGTCACATCTCACTTGGAATGTTTTACTAAAATCAGGAAGAACCAAAACTGGCTGTCCAGTTATATTTTCCTTTAACAACTTGAAACATTTCTCCGATTCCTCTGTCCAATGAAAATATTTATGTATTTTCTTGACTATGTCCATCATTGGCACACAAATTCCACTAAAATTTCTGATGAACTTCCTGTAAAAACTCTCTAGTCCATGGAAGTTTCTGACTTCAAATATATTCCTTTGCAACGACCATTCTTTGATTGCTTTTACCTTTTCCGGGTCCATCTTCAACTCATTTGAAGAGATCAAAAAACTAAAATAAATAAGTTTCATCTTTATGAAAGATGACTTCTTCATTTATCAATAATTTCTCTTCCTGCACCTCCTCATCACTAGAGTTAAATGCCTCAAATGTTCCTCCTCATTATTATTGAAGATCATTATATCATCAAGATATAAAATTACAAACTTTCCAATGAAATCTTACAAGACTTTGTTAATCAATCTTATGAAAGTACTTGGTGCATTCGTCAAGCCAAACGACATGACAAGCCATTCATACAATCCTTCATTCATCTTGAATGTTGTCTTCCATTCATCACCTTTCCTCATTATAATCTGATGATATCCTCTTTTCAAATCAATTTTTGAAAAAAACTTTCTCCCCCTCAAGAAATCCATCAAGTCATTCATCCTGGGTAAAGGAAATCTATAACTGATGGTGATTTTTTTTATATCCCGCAATTCTATACACATTCTCCATCCACCATACTTATTTGGACTTAACATTATTGGCACAACGCATGGAATCAAGATTTCTCTAATCAACCCTTTGTCCATCAAATCTCGAACTTGCTTCTTGACCTCTTCATTCTTGTGCGACGCCAATATGTATGTTGCTCTAGCTTTTCCACCATCTATGTGGATATTATATTATCCATACATCCACTGTCAACTATCACCTTGCATATCCTATCCTTGGTCTTGCAAGCATTCCTAAATAATTTTTTCCTCTGGAATGGATTCTCCATATCCTTCTCTGGATTCAAAAGAATTTTCCTCATCATCAAGGATCTTCCACCTTACACATCTTCTACTTCAACATTTATCCTTTGCGCTTATGAAATGTGAGAATATCCTCCTCCATACAATTTTCTATCAGGAAATTCCCACAATTTGTGTATGATATTTCCATAGACAAAGCACTTTATTTCAACTCCTTTACCTCTTCCTCTTCCTCTCTCTCGAGGAAAAGTGTTCCTATCGCTATACTGTCCTTCTTGTGAGATTTCTCCCCTTTCTGGGTGGTTATGAGGTTTCTTCTCTTCATCCTTGGGATTCTATACATTATCCTAGGAAACTTCTTTTCCTCTACTCTGACTTCTACCTCTGCCCCTTTGACCTTTCTTTCGGGCCAATTTAACTTCTTCCTTTGAAGCAATCTGATAAGCATCTTCTACATTCCTGATTGTCACCATTCTCATCTCATCCTGAATCTCATATCTCAGGCCATTCATGTATCTAACAACTTCTTCATTATCACTCTCGCGATAACCATCTCTAATATTTAACCTGTAAAACCCCTCAGTGTATTCCTTCACTGTCATCCCTTTCTCTCTCAAATTCTGCATTCCTCGAAACAAATTGATTTGGTAATATTTGGGTATGAATTTGGATTTCATCTTGGCGACCATCTTGTCCCAGCTTTTGATTATTTGTTTGTCTTCGCAACACTTGTCAACCTTCAGTTCATCCCACCACAGTGTTGTGTTCCTTGTCAGTCTAGTGACAATGTGCTTTACTCTCCTGTATTCTTCGATATCTTCATAATCAAAATATTTATCCATAGCTCTAAAGCAATCTAGCAAATCCTCAATGTTTAAGTTGCCTTCATACATCAGGATTTCCATTTTTTCTTTGGCACCTATCCTTGCAACAACTTTTAATAGAAGTTCCTATACAACATCTTCGGCTATAACTTCTTCTTCGGCTCTAGATTTGTTCTCACCTTTGGCCTCACTAATATCTCCATTATCAGGGGTTTTCCTCTGTGTTGTCTCCATGGAATCCAATAGAGCATGAAGTTCTCTCATTTCCCTTTCCATGATTAGATCGGGCATAGGTATTTCTGGATGTCTTCTTGGTGACATTGTTTCAAATCTTTCCATGCATAATTCAATCACAACTGTCCTCTATCTTCCCTCTACATAAAACAAAAGTTTTTAGCTCTGATACCACTTGATGCAGACCCCCACCACAACAGGGTCTGCTGACCTCCCAGTATTTGGATCTTCCTCTTCCCAAGCCGAAATGGCTTCTTGGTCCCTGTTGGAACCCTTCCAAAATATAACCAAAGGTCTCCTTTTATGTGCTCCACCCATGTGAACATGCACTAGACATGAGCCTCCGCTCCACGTGACCACAGACTTAATCTAAAAAGGTGCGTCAGGTTTCACGATTTCGGGACTTTCGTTGCGAGTCACCCTGAATCCTCCACAAATCAACGATATTGATTCTCCCATGATCTGACAATCCAGATCGTGTCGATATTTCTCGTATCGGGACTCCCGAGTTACATCTTCCTCCACACTCTCGACTCCCTAAATGTTGATATTCCAGAGCCCCCAATCAACAACTCACGCTCCTATGAATCTAACAACTTCTATCTCTCATGAGCTTGTGAGTGTTGAAAGACACTTGGCCTTATCCTTCCATACATATACTAGATCTGACAGTTCACGAAAAATCGGTGCTTCTCCCTCTGGGAATTTCCACCGTTCGTTTAGGCTCTCAATAGTTCCTTTCCAAATAACTCGGTGCATCTCCTCCTGAGATCAATTTCTGTGAGGTAACTTTGAACCTCGTCTGTCGTCTGGAATTTCCAAGTCTCTATCCATCCTGAGCACGATTCTTGCTGCAAACTCAAGGATTCTAAGGAATCCTGCATGCTCTCCTTGCGGGTCTCACAATAATATCTGATTATCTGATATCTTCCAAATATGCACACTCCTTGCCACATAATTTCTTCAACCACTCCCTTGCGTTGGAAAAGTCTAAGACTTTTATCAGCCTCCGCACACCTTGCATGGATCTGTGCTATACTTGAACTTCTATTGGTATAAGAAAAACTCTCTCTCTCCTAAGATTTTCTGAGGTAAGACTCAGAACATTGTCAACGCACTCTTTGCAGAGCTTCACTACACTCCTTGCAGGAATTATCAGGAAGAGAAACAATTGAAAATTATACTTTCCCTCTCACAGACTTCATACATTCAACATGAAATCATACACATAAAGCATTGAAACAAATTCATAACATAGCTTCTAAGAAAACTATAAACATACCATTCAATAGATTCAAACAATAACCATAACAACACCATGAAATTGGATCAAAGAATTCTTATATTAATTCAAGTTCTTAGGTACATGGTTTTCTATAGAAACTACTATATGCTCAAACAACTTCTACAATCTTTGTTCTTCTTTGCTCTCCTATGATCTCTTTCTCTACAACTTCTTATTTTACAATGAGAAGAATAATACAATACATACGAGGGAGCTTTCTTAAATTTTCCCTCCTACAACTCTAAGATATCTTATCGAACTAAATATTACTAACTACTTTAAATTTATTACAATAAATGCCTACAACCGAAAGATGAGAGCGAACTCTCAAGATTTGTATTACAATCCCCAAAACATTAAAAGAAAATACATCCCTCTAGCTATTACATTAATGTTCTTCTTTTGAAATTTAAATGTCTTCAAAATGCACGCTAGTATATATCCAACTATCCTCTGCTTGTGCTTTGCTGGCGATGCTCCTGCATCATTTATCAACAAGATCTGAACTTTTCCACCACCTATCATCTCCTAGGTACTTGCGTGACTGTCACCAATTTTCACATTCAAGATATTTTGTTATTCCATTTGGGACATCTTTGTGTTCTTGCAAGCGGATTTGGGAAGCCCACTACAGTTAGGTGGTAGGACATTTTGGTATGGAGAAAACTATGGCCATTCTCTAGAAACATTTTTATTGGCCAAACTTTGACAGGACATCATCAAGTATATCATATCTTGCACTGCCTATATAATTTCCAAGCCATCCATCAAGAAGAAAGGCTTATACACCCATCTTCCTACCCCCGAGAAGCCTTGGGAATCCATCTCTTTGGATTACATTTCTATCCTTCTGTCCAACAAGAAAGGCAATGATTGTGTATTTTCCATCAATGATCGGTTTTTGAAGATGGCCATGCTCACATTCTGCAAGAAGAATGTCACAATGATAGATACTACCAAGATATTCTTCGAACAAGTGTGGGTGCATTTTGGGATACAAAATACCATCATCTGCGACCAAGAAAATATGTTCCTCAATACATTTTGGTTGAGTATTTGGTCACTGTTCGAAACCAATCTCAGTAAATACACCACTTTCCACCGCAAATAGATGACCAAACATAGGTCATCAATTAGATGATTGTGCACCTCATGCACATATACAACTCTAATCATCCATGTACATGGGATGAGAGTCGCCCCTATGTTCAACACAGTTACAATAGGGCTCTCCATAGCTCTACCGACCATAGCCAATTTCAGGTGGGATTGGGATTCCAACCCTTGGTCCCATTGATGTTACACTACCTCTAGAAACCACATAGACATAATCTTCCCATGTTTAGTCTAAGATTAAAAAATCCACCATATTCATCAAGTGGATTCAACACATATGCCAACAGGTCCAGGAGATTTTGCAGAAATCCAATGCTAAGTACAAGGAGCTCCATGATCAACACATCATACCGCACCCGTTTCAAGTTGGAGACAAGTTCTTGTTACACTTGCATAAGAAACGTATTACAAGGCCCCATCAGAAGCTTCGCCCACTTCACTATGGGCCTTACACCATCACCAAGGCTGTGGGTAACAATGATTTTGAGCTCAACACTCCACCATTCTTTGGCTTGCACCCAATGTTCAATGTGGACCTCTTTGAACCATATTTTCCACCATTATTTGACACCTCTTAGATCATAGAACAACTGACAAAAAAAAAATCTCAACCCTGACTACTTGGAACATGCATCCACTAATCAGATAGTGGAGACACAAGTCAAGGGCACTCGCCAACAGAGGATCCACCATTATCGGGTTGTCAAGGCAGGGAAACTCCTACACTAAGGAAAGTGGCTCACCTCAGGCCAAATCCAACACAATTTTCCTCACCTGATGGGGGAACTCAACGCAATGGAGACCATTTCTTCCAAAGGGGGGAGGATTGATCCAGGTGCATATTGGTGGCCACCCACTTATTTTAATTGACTCCTCTTGTAATCTTTTAGTTCAACACATTATTTTGTAATTCTTTGTAATTGTGGGTTACACCCTTCTGGGGCTGTCTAAATCCCTACACATATTCTAGGTGGATACTAGTGGCCTCTCACCTAATCCAACTAGATTATTTTTTATGTTTCCATGTCATCATATCTTGCTATACTTCCAGAGCTATTTTGGAGCCCTAAATAGTATTTTTTGGCTCACCAAAATAAAAATGTACACATAGTCATATTTTTATGGAATAATGTGTAGTTCTCTAACATACATTTACAACGAGCTATCACGCACCTAAAACAAAGGTCATATGCAGAAGTTACAACCTCCGGAAGTTGAGGTACCCACTTACCCATAGGGGCCCACATGATATCTGGTGTTTCACCTCCTAGGGTTAGGTTTTTAGATGTTTATGGTTTTGGAATTCATGAGTAATATAAAAAAGTCCTCTAGAGCCTCATTGTAATCATTCTAATCAGAAATATGCACATATCGTCCACATCTCTTCTCAGAGATAGATACCACCATTCGAGCAAGTGTTTTGGTTATGCAGTTTTACAATTTCAACCTATTTCATTTATTTAATAGAAGATATTGTTCACTGGATATCTATGTTGTTCTTCATATCTCTGTGTTTATTATATTCAGTCTTTTAATCAATTCTTTCCACTCCTAAATCCGGATCAAGGAGAGGGGAGGATTTTCCCCAGTTTCCTAATGTCCTAGTGGGTGTTGCAGCTGAGATTCAACTTTCCTACTCTAAGAGGTATATTGCACAAAATATACCTTATTCTGTTGATTTTCAAGTGCCTAGTGGATAGTTATGTATTGCCGCATTCGATGAAGAGGATATTAGGTGCCTCTCACTGTTACTGTCGACCGTTCCACACTTCATTGGTGATGGTTAGCACATTAGTTGTGTGCTTTTATATTATGTTGATTATTTCATACATAGGCCATGACTTATTAGCTAGTATGCCATTTTCTTGAAGCAATTTTGTATATCACTGGATAGATTTCGTGCTATGATAGATGGGAGGGAGAAATTCCTTTTTGCTTCAGACTTGTTTTGTTTGTTTCTTGAGAGGTGTCCATAGATCAGATCTAGTTGTATCCTTCAAACTCCTAGGCCGATGACTGGGGTGGAGATTCATATGTGGGGAGAGATGATTCCCATTAGGGGTATGCACGATTTTCCATCTAGGATTTTGAGGGAGGAACTTGATATATTATCTAGTGAGGGAGATCACATTTCTGTGATGGTGTTGCACCCTTATATAGGGATAGATTGGTGAGGATATCTCAACATCCTCTTAACAATGAAAGATCTATCAGATGATTGAGGTAAGATTTAAATTAATCATGTACTTTCATTTTATTGTCTTACTTAATTCGAATAAATTTTATTCTATCAAGTTCTTTAACATATTTTAATAAATTTTGTAATGAATTTGTCAACTAATTATTAACTTGTGTTATATTTTGCAAATGTTGGAACATTGTTTGGTGACATTCTTCCTCCCCCACCACTTGATGCATATAAAGAGATGGATGAGGCTGCATTGGTTTAAGGTCCTCAACCACATATACCACCCGACATGTGGCATATGCTAGATCTCTAATATAGGATGGAGGTTTGTGACAGACTAAGTGCATTTTTGGTTGGTGCGGGAGTTCGCCCTATCCAGATGAGAGACATTAGGGATGAATCTAATCTCTTGCAGCTATGGATGGACTTGCCGCATGATATGACATCTCTTATGCATCATATCATTGGAGATTCCAGGTTACTAGTAGGGATGAGGGATTACATGTCATCCAAAACTGATGATGATTGTTATAGGTATGAACTAACTGAGAGGGGGGGGGTGAATCAGTTAGTGTAGATTATTAACTATTTATTGTCTTCTTAACTTTGAATCATTAATCTTAGTGGCAGTGAGTCTTTTACTGTGAAATTCAGAGTTATAAACACAAAGTAGAAAACATAAAGAATAACAATCACACACAACATTCACTCACAAGTATGAGACATAGATTTTTCAAGAGGAAACCCAACCAGAGAAAAAAACTTGTCTTCTTAAGATGTTAAGCAAGCTCCAACTGCGTTACATCTCATATTTTATGAGCACCAACTCATAGAGGCTACAACCTCTGATTGCCAGCACCAACTGGCTGAGAGCACCAACTCCCACAGAATCCTAGCACCCACTGGGTGGAAGCACCGACTTCCTCTTTACTTCAGCACCAACTGAGTGAAGGCACCAACCTTTAGATTCTACAAGCACCCACTTGCAGAGAAAGAGACACACGTCTCCCTAGCACCACCCTACCACCCTTATTTGCCAAAATAAATATTGCTCAAATCAACTTGTTCATTCTGATATAGCTTGCTTACCCTTTCTGCTGATCTGCTCTGCATTCTTCACTGTCTCTGATCTGTTGCTCTGCTTCACTGTCCTCTGCAGCCCATTCTCAACTTCTTCTCCTGTCACACAGATTCTCCTATTCCTTTTCTCACCTACAGAGCTCTCTCTCTCTCTCACTTCAACAACCCTTCCATCTTGGTTCCAGCGCATTATATTGATTTTCCACATGCAGAGGTTTTCCTTTCTTTTCTCAACTCCAACTGCAGTTTCCCTTTCTTTCATTCTTTCTTCTACTTTTCGCATGCCAACATTCTCCCTGATTTTCTGAACTGGCTCTTTGCATGCCTCCTCTACTCATGCCACATCATCCAACGTTGTGTTCCTCCTGTCTTAACTGCCAGTCTAATTTTAGATTGAAAGTTCTTCCGCTTTTCTCAACTCCAACTGCAGTTTCCCTTTCTTTCATTCTTTCTTATGCTTTTCGCATGCCAGCATTCTCCCTAATTTTCTGAATGGCTCTTTGCATGCCTCCTCTACGCATGCCACATCATGAAACACTGTGTTCCTCCTGTCTTAACTGCCAGTCTAATTTTAGACTGAAAGTCCTTCCACCGTCCAGAGTGATTAGAGAAACCCAACTGACAAAAACTTCCAGACTTATCAAAGCAGAAGAAGGACCCCCGCAAAAACCTGGATTTAGCGAAGTCAAGTTCCGTTGATTGTGCATTATAGCCATTTGATGCTGGCCACACCAATCACGTTGTGAATGGCATCATTCGTGTTGTTTCTTAAATAAAAACGATTGGTAACTTCTGCTAAGGCGTGCGTTTTTATTAGCAAGGATCCAGCGCTGTTTCAGCATAGTTTCCAGCACTGTGTTTTAGCCCAGTGCTGTGTTTCAGCATATGTTCCAGCTCTGTTTCAGCATTGTGTTTCTGCATCTGTGTTTCAACATCTGCGTTCTAGCATCTATGTTCCAGCATCTGTGATTCAGCTTCCGTGTTCCAGCTTCTGTGATTCAGCTTCTGTGTTCCAGCTTCTATGTTCCAGCATTTGTGTTCCAGCACCTGTGTTCCAGCATTTGTGTTTCAGCATCTGTGTTCCAACATTTGTGTTTCAGCATCTGTGTTCCAGCATCTGTGTTTCAGCATCTGTGTTTCAGCATCTGTGTTTCAGCATCTGTGTTTCAGCTTCTGTGTTCCAGCATCTCTTGTGCGTGCTCCATAACCAACCGATTGCCATCAATGACAACCTTGACCGTCTGCGTCATCTCTTCTATAGCCATATTTCCAACAATGATCATCAGGGTGGTGATGGTGGTGTTTCTACTTCAGTACCTCCTCCTATTCCTACTCTGGGTGATGGAGACACTTCTTCTTCAGTGCCTCCTCCTCATCCTCTAGGTGTTGATGTTGATGAGTATGCAGGTTATCATGGCAATGTTAGATATCAGGGTGGTGATTGCGCTTCTCCTCCTACTTCTCGTCGCCCGGATGAACAGGGCACATCACCTATTCTTCCACATCATGCTTCACCTAGGAGACTACGACTAGATATTTAGTTATATTAGTTATTTGTATTATTGAATAGATATGTACATTATAGAAATTATTTTACTTGTTCATATATATATATATATATATATATATATAACATTTTTTTTGTTCATGTTGATGTACTTAATTTATATGTTGATGTTAGGTCATGTTAAATTATTTTAATCTTCAACCTTACTTTGTATCACAATTTACAAACTAAAATACGAGTTTATCATGTTTTTGTAGATAAGAGGTCTTGAAAAGTAAATAAGTTATAAAAAGGGTAAAAATATTTCTTATTCTATTAATTGAAGTTTGGGCAAGTTAAAAGTGAATTATATTAATCTTCAAATTTACTTTATATCACAATTTTACAAACTAGTTTACTTGAAAGTATGATGTGAGAATTGGTCCTCATTTCGATAATATTGCTTTTGTTCATAAGTTCATAATGAACAATTAAAAATATTTATGATAAGCTCAACTAACATTTATACAATATTTGTGATATTTTAACTTCCTCAAACCCCAATAATTAATACAAGTCTCCAAATCTCTAATTCAACATTGTTTTACTATACTATAAGGATGCATGAATATCAAACTTAACCAAGAAAATAAAATAAGTTATAAAAATGGGTAAAGATATGCCTTATGTTATTAATTAAATTTTTCGAAAGTTAAAAGTAAATTATATTAATCTTCAATCTTACTTTGTATCACAATATTACAAACTAGTTTACTTTAGGATGTGAGAATTTGTCTTCATTTCCAGAATATTACTTTTATTCATAAGTTCATAATGAATAATTAAAATAGTTATGATAAGCTCAATTAGCATTTATAAAATATTTGTCATATTTTAACTTCCTCTTAATTGTAATTTGGTTATAAGGATGCATGAATGTCAAACTTAATCAATAAACATGTAAAATTTATATCCAATTATCTATTAGGAGCCGTAAATTTTTTTACACACAAATAAAAAGACGGGATAAAGATAGGGGATACCCACATTTTTAATTGAATTTTTAATTATATATTTTTTGTTATTATATATCATATCTAATATAAAATTAATATTTAACTTAATATATTATATTTTATTATGTTATAATTAATATATATTATATTATGTTTATTTATTATATATTATATTATTATATTAAATTAATATATAACATAATATATTATATTTGTTATATTACATAATATATTATGTATTTGATTCTTATGTAATATTTTAAGTATATATTATTATATGGGTTTAAAGAGGGACACATGCATTAGTCATTTAAGGACAATGATTTTTTTTTTTTTTGGAAAATTCACTTAAGAAAATATTCCCCTGATTAGTATGTATGAACTCAAAATTAAAAATTGATACAATATAACAGTATATGGTAATGATATTAAATGGTGGGTAACAAAAATACATTTTAAAATTATGATATAAAATATTTGATATTTACAATACAATAATATATTGCTTTTTAAAGTAAAAGTTAAAATTAAAATACTAAAATTTCAAATATCATCTAGATTTACAATGGGAAAATATGTATATCATTTACACATAACATTTAATTATATCATCCAATCAAAAAATTAATAATATTTCATATGTAATATTAAATACTAAAAACATTATTTTTTTAATAATCAAATTATTAAATCCACTATATATTTGAAAACATAAAAGAAGTAATTAAAGAATAAAACATGTATAATATATCACTCTTAGTTGTCATCGTCCTGATTATCTTCCTCATTTGGCATGATAACAGTATTGACGCAACATTCCCCGCTCCTCAAAGAACGGTCATGATCACCAGGACCTTCTCTAACCTTGGCCCGAAGAACGTGAATGATCTTCAAATTCCCGGTCGGGAATTATTCACCCACAGTAGTCTCCTCCCACGATCTCCCCTTCACTTCTCGGGAAATCGGGTTTCGCGATTTCGCGAAACTCGCTGACACGTTTTCGTGCAAATCAAAACCCCGAGCCTCGATGGGTCAAAGGGTCAACGCTTCCTCTTCCGTCGGGGATTTCCCTATCGGGAAATCGGCACATACGAGGTTGCAATTCACTCGCCCCACAAATCTCCGAACCCCGAACTCTGATGCACACGTGTGTCAATTCCACGCCACGTCACCTCCTCTCTCCACTCTATCGGGAATCGCAGGATCACGATTTCATCGGTCGCAATTCCTTTGCACAATAAAACACCGAATGCCGAATCCCGACCTCCCGGGATCTCGTGCCACCTATCCCTTTGATAATCGACGGCTCCGATTAAATCAGGGAATCACCAATCGCGATTTCAACCACTATGAAACTCTCGCCTCCGAGAAACTCGACATGCCGAATCCCGATGGCTCTCGGTCCTCCGTGCACCCAAGGGCTAAACCTCGCGCCACTTCTTCCCGAATCTGATGGTCAGTGGGATTTCGCGAATCTCCTCAGTGAACTATGGTCGTCGATTTTTCTCCTTGAGGATTTCTCCTACTCCAAAGCTCTATTCTGCTCGAGCCTCTCCTGGATCTGTCTCCACAGTGTTCACGAAGGAACTATCCCTCCTGAGCTTAATTTCTCCTACTCCTTCAGAGGAATGTCTGCGCACTCCTTGCGCTCAACCCAACAACTCTCGAATTGTTGAGTTCTTCCAGACTCTGTGCACTCTCTGCAACAATAGTCCCTACTCGCTCCTGCTCAGGTTAGCTATTGAGACTCCGACTTCAGCCTGCACTTCTCCTGCACGGCTCTATTAAACCCAAATCAACTTCTGGGTGAACGAGAGTGAGAGTTTAACTATTGAGCCTCATCAACGCACTCTATGCAGATGAATTCGACTGCACTCTATGTAGGAATCTCCTGGCTCAAACAGAGAAATAATTGAAACTCATTCCCTTCTCTCACAGACTTCAGTTAAACCTCTGAAATCACATGCACAACATATTCAAAAGCAAATGCATACAAGGAAAACAAAACATTCATGAGCACATAAGCAACATACCCACAGAG
Source organism: Picea engelmannii (assembly GCA_009831015.1). Classification (NCBI taxonomy): domain Eukaryota; kingdom Viridiplantae; phylum Streptophyta; class Pinopsida; order Pinales; family Pinaceae; genus Picea; species Picea engelmannii. Next base: position 131,445 of record ML802337.1, read on the forward strand.
AAACAACACCAGACATGAATTTGAATCAAAGACTCTCTTCTATTAACTCAAATATGTACATGGGTGTTCTTCACAAGTTCTTTGCCTTTGTCCCTTTCTTCTTGCTCCTGAATGAATACTACTGAATAATATTACAATGTACAAAAGGAGGGTGTCTATATCCGTTTTCCCTCTCGAAAACTACAACTATCAAATCTACAATTAATTCCTATCTAACAACATTAAATCTATTAAATTCCTTCCTATATACTATGGAAGAGAGATTAAAGGCTCAAGGTCCCCTTTACAATACAAGTGCGCTTCTTTATGAATGCCTTCATTAAAGAGCGGCGCAACAACTTCCAAAGCATTTCAAAATGTGTGCTGGCACTGTCCAATTGTCTTTTCTGCTCCACGCGCTGCCTCGCTTGATGAGTGAGCGATGCTCCTGCATCATACTCATTGACTCAAAATTTTCATGGGCTCCTGTCCATGATCTCCTGCACGGTTTTTCCATGCTTTTGGATAACTGCTTCAGTCTCCCAGCTGGCATCCTCCACTGGGTGATTCTTCCATTTCACCAGGTATTCAAAATACTTCTTTCACCTGGTCTTCTTTCCCACTCGCTTGTCCAGTATACACTCCATCTGCGGCTTTTCTGCTACTGGTAACTGCTTCTGCCACTGGATCACAGGTTCCTCAGTTCCAGCCTCTGCTTCTCCAACTCTATATGGGTATAAATCCGAAATATTAAAAATCAGAGATATCCCGATGCCATCTGGCAACTCAATTTCTCCTCGAATTTCCTCAGGACTTTGCATGGCCCAATCTTCTTCATCTTGAGCTTGTTATATGTTCCCCTTGGGAACCTTTCTTTCCTCAGGTGCGCTAGAACGAGATCACCAACTTCAAACTGAAGTTGTCTCTTCCGTTGATCGGCTCTGTTCTTATATTCCTGGTTTGATTTCATCAGTCGCTGCTTCACCTGGTTGTGAAGTTCCTGCATCACCTCAGCAAACTCTTCAGCACTAGCGCTGCTAGTTGCAGCTTGTTCTGACTCCCTGAGCTCAGAAACTCCCCTCGGCTGTATCCCATAGAAAATCTGAAATGGACTTTTCCCTGTACTCTGATTCATCGAATCGTTGTACGCAAATTCTGCCTGTGGTAATATCTGGTCCCAACTGCTGTGGTGCTCTGTCACCAAGCTTCTCAATAGATCCCCCAGACTTCTATTCACCACCTCTTTTTGCCCATCCGTTTGTGGATGGTAAGCTGAACTAAACACCAAGTTAGTCCATAGCTTCTTCCATAGCGTTCTCCAAAAATGACCTATGAACTTTGTATCCCTGTCTGAGACTATGCTTCTCGACAATCCATGCAATCTGACAACTTCTTTGAAAAATAAATTTGCGATGTGAGTCGCATCGTTGGTCTTCTGACACAGAATAAAATGTGCCACTTTCGAAAACCTGTCTACCACCACAAACATGGAATCAACCCCTCTCTGCGTCCTCGACAATCCCAGAACAAAATCCATATTGATCGCCTCCCATGGCCTCTCAGGTATGGGCAATGGCTAATAAAACCCTGCATTTTTCCTTCTCCCTTTTGAATGTTGACAAATCCTGCATCTGTCAACAAATCTTTTGACATCGGTTTGCATGCCCGACCAAAAATACCATTCACTCAGTTTTGTGAATGTTTTGTCATGTCCAAAATGACCTGCCAATCCGCCATTATGCTTTTCCTTCACTAAATTCTCCCTCATGGAGCAATTCGGAATACATAACAGATTGCCTCTGAACAAAAATCCACCCTGGATCATATAATCTATCCACGGACTCTGATCCCTGAGAACTAGATTCTCAGCTGCTTCATATGCCTCTCCGAAGTCTGCATCACCTGCATACATGTCCTTCAGATTCTCAAAACCCAATGTCTTGACTTTGAACTCCTGCAACAGTAAAAATTTCCTACTCAAAGCATCAGCCACTTTGTTAGCAGTCCCTGAAATGTGTTTGATCACAAATGTGAAATTCTGCATGTACTCTACCCATTTTGCATGCTTCTGGTTCAACTTCTCTTGTTGACTTACAAACTGCAATGCATGATTGTCACTGTACAATACAAATTCCTTGGGTACCAAGTAATGCCTCCACTTCTTCAATGCCTGTATGATGGCATAAAACGCTTTATCATATGTGGAGTATTTCAGCTTTGCTTCATCCAGCTTCTCGCTGAAATATGCAACTGGTCTGTCCTCCTGACTCAAGACCCCACCTACGACATACCCACTTGCATCACATTTGACCTAAAATGTCTTCTGGAAATCAGGCAACACCAGAATTGGTTGCTCTGTAATCTTCCACTTCAACAGATTGAAGCTCCTTTCAGCCTCTGCTGTCCAATGAAAAACTTTATGCCGCTTCTTCACTATGTCCATCATTGCTGCACTAATTCCACTAAAATTCTGAATGAATTTTCTGTAGAAACTAGCCAATCCATGGAAACTCCTCACCTCGAAAACATTTCTCGGTGATGGCCAATTCTTGATCACTTCCACTTTCTTCGGATCCATCTTCAGCTCATTCCCTGAGATAACAAAACCCAAATAAATGAGCTCTGTCTGCAAAAACGAGTACTTCTTCAAATTTATCAACAAATTCTCCTGCTGTAGCTTCCTCATCACAATTTCCAAATGTTTCAAATGTTCAGCCTTGGTCTTACTAAAAATCAGTATATCATCCAGATACACGACCACAAACTTGCTAATGAATTCCCGCATGACTTCATTCATCAACCTCATGAATGTGCTCGACGCGTTTGTCAAACCAAATGGCATGACCAGCCATTCGTACAAACCCTCATTTGTTTTGAATGTTGTTTTTCACTCATCACCTTCTCTCATGTGAATCTGATGATATCCACTCTTCAGATCAATCTTCGAAAAATAATTTGCCCCACTCAGGAAATCCATCAGATCATCCATTCTCGACAGTGGAAATTTGTACCTGATGGTAATTTTGTTTATCACTCTGGAGTCTGTACACATTCTCTAGCCTCCATCCTTCTTCGGACTTAGTACTGTCGGAACATCACATGGACTCAGACTCTCTCTGACCAGTCCCTTGTCCAGCAGATCCTGTACCTGTCTTTTGACCTCCTCATTTTCTTGGGGTGTCAACCTGTATGCAGCTTTATTCGGTAAACTTGCTCCCGGTATGAGGTCAATATGGTGACTCACACTCCTCATCAGTGGAAACGAATGAGGTAGTTCATCCATGATGATATCAGCGAACTCTCCCAACAGTCCCTGAATCTCATCTGGTAAGTCATCCACTCTTGTACTTGTCAGGACAATTCTCAGCTTCCTGACAACAAAGAATTGTGGATCTTCGTTCTTCTCCATCTCTGTGAGAAGTTCCTTCCCACTCATGAGAAGTATTGTGCTGTTTACTTCCGGCTTCACTTATTTATCTTTTATCGGAAGCAATTTATGGATTCTCACATCCTTTTCCAAAGTGTATGTGTTCATTCTTCCGTCATGAACCACATTTCGGTCATACTGTCGTGGTCTACCCAACAATATATGACATACGTCCATGGGAATGACATCACACAGAATCTAATCATTATAATTCCCTATCTTGAATTTAACTAAGCATTGTTTTGTAACACTTACCCGATGTCCTTTTTGTAGCCACAAGACTTTATATGGACTCGGGTGCTTTGTTGTTTCTAGCTCTAGCTTTTCCACCATCTCGGCTGAAACGAGATTGTCGGTGCTCCCGCTGTCCACAATGACTTTGCATTTCCAGCCCTTGGCTGTGCAAGTTGTCCTGAACAGTCTGCTCCTCTACACTAAGCTTTCCACCTCTTTCTCAGGTGTCAAAAGGATTTTATGCATTCCTAACGATATTCCGCTGTCTGCATCTTCGTTCTCAGCATCACGCCTCTACGCCTCAGTGATGTGAGTTTCTCCTCTATCCACTTTCCTGTCTGGACAATCAATAGCTTTGTGTCCATCCTTTCCACATGTAAAACATGTGATGATTCCTCCTTTGCCTCGTCCTCTACCTCTGGTACGAGGAAAAGTGTTTGCGTCAACATATCCACCACCCTGCTCTGTATGTTGTCTCCTCGGCTCAGCATATTGCTGCCTCTATGAGGTTCCACCTCTTTCAATCTTGCCCCGAGGTTTCTTCCATTCCTCCTTGGGCTTCTGGAATTTTTCCTGGGCAACTGCCTTGCCTCTGGGCTGACTTCTGCCTCACCCTCGCTTTCCTTGCTTGCGGCTCAGCTTCTCCTCGGCTTTCAGAGCCAATTGGTAAGCATATTCCACCGTCCTGATGGTTAGCATGCTTAACTCATCCTGAATTTCATATCTTAGACCATTCAGATATCTCGCCACCTTCTCATCATCGCTTTCCCGATGTCCTACTCAGATGTTGAGTCTGCAAAACTCCTCGATGTATTCCCTGACTGTCATCAGCTTCTGTCTCAGGTTCTGCATTCGCTTGAACAATGTGATCTGGTAATCCCTTGGGATGAATTTCGCTTTCATTTTCGTGATCATCCTGTCCCATCTTTTAATCTTCTGTTTTCCTTTGGAACGTCTATCCGCCTGTAGCTCATCCCACCATAAGGCTGCATGTCCCTTCAACTTGGTAACAACATGCCTTACCTTTTTGTCCTCTTTGATGTCTTCATAATCGAAGTAGGTGTCGAGTGCTCGGATCCAATCCAGCAACTCTTCTGCATCTAGATTCCCCTCATAGACGAGAATGTCTATTTTCGTCTTCAAACTCATCCCGGCGATAGCTTTGATTAATCGCTCAGTCGAAGCATCCTCTGCTATGACCTCTCCTTCATCATGTCCAACTTCCTTTTCCACCTCGGAATCATTGAACTCTCCAGCGCCGACTCCGCGTCTCTGCGCTGTCTCCATCTCCTCAAGCCTTGCTCGGAGATCTCTCATTTGGCGCTCTATTTCCGAGTTTCTTGCTGGCCTACGCCTTCTTCGTGCATCCCTGTCTTCTCGATTAGGGGACTTCCTTTCTCTTCTTAGTGGAATGATGTCTTCTCTTCTCCTCCTCTGCTATAGAAAGCAAAGATAAACCCGCTCTGATACCACTCTGACGCAACCTTCCCCGCTCCTCGGAGAACGGTCACGATCACCAGGACCTTCTCTAACCTTGGCCCGAAGAACGTGAATGCTCTTCAAATTCCCGATCGAGAATTCTTCACCCACAGTAGTCTCCTCCCACGATCTCCCCTTCACTTCTCGGGAAATCGGGTTTCGCGATTTCACGAAACTCGTTGACACGTTTTCATGCAAATCAAAACCCTGAGCCCCGATGGGTCAAAGGGTCAATGCTTCCTCTTCCGTCGAGGATTTCCCTATCGGGAAATCGGCACATACGAGGTTTCAATTCACTCTCCCCACAAATCTCCGAACCCCGAACTCCGATGCACACGTGCATCAATTCCACGCCACATCACCTCCTCTCTCCACTCTATCGGGAATCGCGGGATCACGATTTCACCGGTCGCAATTTGTTTGCACAATAAAACACCGAATGCCGAATCCCAACCTCTCGGGATCTCGTGCCACCTGTCCCTTTGATAATCGACGGCTCCGATTAAATCATGGAATCACCAATCGCGATTTCAACCACTATGAAACTCTCGCCTTCGGGAAACCCGATATGCTGAATCCCGATGGCTCTTGGTCCTCCGTGCGCCCAAGGGCTAAACCTCGTGCCACTTCTTCCCGAATATGACAGTCAGTGGGATTTTGCGAATCTCCTCAACGAACTATGGTCGTCGATTTTCCTCCTTGAGGATTTCTCCTGCTCCAAAGCTCTGTCCTGCTCGAGCCTCTCCTAGATTTGTCTCCACAGTTTTCACGAAGGAACTATCCCTCCAGAGCTTAATTTCTCCTACTCCTTCAGAGGAATGTCTGCGCACTCCTTGCACTCGACCCAACATCTCTTGAAGTGTTGAGTTCTTCCAGACTCTGTGCACTCTCTGCAACAACAGTCCCTACTCGCTCCTGCTCAGGTTAGCTACTAAGACTCTGACTTCAGCCTACACTTCTCCTGCACGGCTCTATTAAACCCAGATAAAATTCTGGGTGAATGAGAGTGAGAGTTTAACTATTGAGCCTCATCAACGTACTCTATGCGGATGAATTAGACTGCACTCTATGCAGGAATCTCCTGGCTCAAACAGAGAAATAATTGAAACTCATTCCCTTCTCTCACAGACTTCAGTTAAACCTCTGAAATCACATGCACAACATATTCAAAAGCAAATGCATACAAGGAAAACAAAACATTCATGAGCACATAAGCAACATACCCACAGAGAAACAACACCAGACATGAATTTGAATCAAAGACTCTCTTCTATTAACTCAAATCTATACATGGGTGTTCTTCACAAGTTCTCTGCCTTTCTTCCTTTCTTCTTGCTCCTGAATGAATACTACTGAATAATATTACAATGTACAAAAGGAGGGTGTCTATATCCATTTTCCCTCTCGAAAAATACAACTATCAAATCTACAATTAATTCCTATCTAACAACATTAATCTATTAAATTCCTTCCTATCTACTAAGGACGAGAGCTTAAAGGCTCAAGGTCCCCTTTACAATACAAATGTGCTTCTTTATGAATTCCTTCATTAAAGAGCGGCGCAACAACTTCCAAAGCATTTCAAAATGTGTGCTGGTGCTGTCCAACTGTCTTTTCTGCTCCACGCGCTGCCTCGCTTGATGAGTGAGCGATTCTCCTGAATCAAGTATTTTTCTCGAAAATATATTTTGATCTAGGGTCGTGTATTAATACAACACCCCAATCCCTATCTAACACATTTGGGTAAAACAACACTTGGTTGTAGTGTTCTGGGAAAACATAAGGCTCCTTATCTTCATCCCACATCTTTTTACAGTTGAGACATATCATCCCACTATCACGATATTCCTTTACATTATTCTGATCAAAGGTGTCCCACCACTTGCACCTAAAAATAACACATTGGAAAGAAGATAAGTCCAATCGAATGATCTCTTGTATATTTCTGATGTAACATAACATCCCTTGTATGGTGTTTTGATCACGGTGGATAGAACGACTAGATTGGTCGAACTAAACTTCCAATCCATATTCTTGTGTCACATGTCCATCATAGACATCCTCTATGTGAAAATGATGTCCATATGCCCACATAGATGAGAACAAAAGCACCTAGAAAAAAGTGAACAAATCATAGTGTCAATATGTGCCTAATAACTCGACCAATAAAATATAAAATAACATAGATGTACTTACAATTAAAATGTGCATTACGAAGTTAAAAATTATGTACAGAAAGAGATTATTACCTATTTGTTGCAACCAATCCCTATGTTGTTCGAACTAAACTTCCAATCCGTATTATTGTGTCACGTGTCCATCATCAACATCCTCTGTGCGAAAATGATGTCCATATGCCCACATAGATGAGAACAAATCCACCTATAAAAAAGGGAACAAATCATAGTGTCAATATGTGCCTAATAACCCGACCATTAAAATATAAAATAACATAGATGTAATTATAATTAAAATGTGCATTACGAAGTTAAAAATTATGTAAACAAAGAGATTATTACCTAGTTGTTGCAACCAATCCCTATGTTTAGTGCATCCTCTTCTTCACGCGGGTAACAACTAGATGCACAATATTCCTCTCTAACTTGGTCAACAACACAGTTGTTGGGGCATATCATCGACATATTTTATTTTAAATGATCAGGACTTTCCCATTTCCTCCTCTTCTATTCGTACAATGTGACCCACGACTGTGTTGCCTCTAAATTGTAAAGAATGAATTTATTGATGGCGTCAATTTCTCAATTCAATGATGTATTCATGAAATGAAACCAACATATAGTACATATGCTTTCATGATCAAAATATACATTATGAAGTTCAATGTGAATAGTTAATGTGTAGAAATTTGACAAGCGATACATCACTTACTCTTTATCAAGAACCTTTTTCCATTCGTTTGGAGAAGCTCCCTTTCTCTTTTGTCTTCATCCCTTTCGTCGTCCCAAATAATTGCACCTGGTGTGTTGTTTATACGCTTTATGTACTCACTAGAATACTAGAAATAATCATATGATATGTACCCCTCTTCCATAGACCCCTTGGGGTTTTCCCTTTGACAAAAAAATACTTTCAATTTCTTCATGTAACTCTCTAATAAAACATCCAATGACAGGATACCACCCTGACTAATTCAAACTCATATACTAGGTGAGTTATAATGTGAAAATGCAATTCCATGAAACTCAGTGGTAATTCCTTCCAAAAAATAGAAACAAACTCAGATATCTCTTTACACCACCATGGAATGCTAGCCATATGAATCTCCTTTGATGTGATCAAACTTATAAATGCATATAATTTATATATGGCACTCCTTATGTCATGGGGGAATTCATTGTCCACACACCCATGCACGAGCAAAGGATAATGACACTACAAAGTTAACTCATACACGTTATTTATGTTTTATCCCATGGAATAATTTTTTTTTACAAATAATAAAATCATATTTTTGACATGCATCGTACCTTAGAAGGTTCAAATGGTCATGTGATTTCAACCCCGAAAAATGGTCTTGACGCACAGTGAAGCAATTTCGTAGGGAATAACCATATAAAGAAGACACCTTCACACTCAATATAACTTTATTTTCCAAAGAAAGATCCTCTTTCTTCAAAATCCATGGGACATCACCTTCTTTGAAAGAGCAAGAGGGACCAACCTCTTCTCTACTTTCTTGTCTTGGGAAATGTTTCTTTTTAGTTTTTGAAGAAATAAGATCTCTTCTCACAACAAATTTCTCACTTTCTTTCAATGATATGTTCCTCCATAAAGAAGATGAAACATTTTTAAATACATGCATGGGATCTAGTAAGTGGGAAATCGTAAGATGCTCCCAATATGAGAGCTCATAAAAGGTAGATTTCCTTTTCATCCCAATGGGAAATTTCTCAGCATAGGTGTTGAAAAATTCTGGATCATCGAACATAGGGTCCCCATTTGAATCGAACATTTATGTAATCTCCTTCTTCTTCTCTCTCTCATATGATCTAAGACATTTTGTTGGTGTCATTATTGCAAGACTTTGGGTTCTATCTGGTTTACCATTGAAAGTGGATGTTGCTCTTCTATAAGGGTGTTCTTCTGGGAGGTATACCCTTGAGAAATCGTACACTGGATTTCGCAGGTGGTTGGACCACCTAGACTTCAAAGAAGGTCCAAAACATTTACATCCATGATGAACTTTAGTTACAAGACTTGCGAAATAACATGCTAGCGTTTAAGAATAAAACATAGCACACTAGCGTTTAAGAATAAAACATCAATCACAACAAATTAAATATGCAAATACATATTGTTATGTATATAAACAAATCAATAAACATGTTAATTACCAGAGAAATCTCTTAAGCTTGGATAATCATGTGTGGTGTAAGAACATATTCCATATTGCACCAAAGATTGTGGCTGGAATATGGAATGTCACAATTGTCAGGGTAAAACGACTGTCCATTTTCATCTACCAATTATTTGTGCTATGTTGCTCCTGATAAGACCTTCTGAAGTTTTTGAACCGGTACTAGAATATTTTTTTCATCTAAACTCAATTCTGAATCAGGATCGTGCAAATTTGGATACATTTTTATTTAGATTGACATGAACAAAAAACAATTCAGTGAGATAATCAAAGCATAAATAAAATAAGTTAAACTTATTGGAGATGGAAAGGGATAACTCCATGATGGACTTTAAGCAATATGGAATGGGATGGAACTTTAGGAATTGACGATTTGATCATATAATAAGGTTTCCTCCCTACATTTCAACAAAAATAGCAATAAATTTTCCCGTACATATCTAAAATAAATTTCGAGGACCATTCCACATTATGAGTTTGAATATAGTTTTGAAACCATTTTTTAAGAATAAGGTAACATAAAGTGTAAAATTTATACAAAAGTATTGCAAGTCATGTGAATTCATCCTAAAAGATAATTTGAGATGAATATACTAGCTTTTGTTCAAATAAAAGTTCAAAAAAATTTAAAAGAAAAACAGTGTGCTTATAAACCACAAACACATCGATGTGCATATTAATAATAAGCACCAGTGTGTTGAAAAATCAACCACACCATGTTTCTATATTTTGTTAATAAAAAACAATTATATGTGACCAGTGCGTCAAATAATATGGACACATCGTTGTGTAATGTACCCCAAAATTAGCCAAAAAAAAAAAACTTATAGAGGGGAAGAACTACGGGTCTTGTTGTCGACTACATTATAAGTCTAACCAATGTTTTCAACCAATTATTACTCGAATCAACTCTTTGTTTTTCAATTTAAAAATTTAATTATACTATTAACCATAAGAGGGAAATTAATACTCTCCCTAGAATGACACTCTTTCATATCCTTTTTACCTTATTCCTGTAGTAAAACCAAGAGTTTCCCCATAATAGTTTATTCCTAAACTACAAGAAAACCCTAACATTAACCCTCATCATTGTATGTTATTCTATAATGCATAACCCATATCATTTTATATTATTCTATAGTCCATAAAGATTGATCCATAATGAAATTGTGTTTGCTAAGATAGGATAAATACATAGTACATTTGATCCAGGTGGATATTGGTGGCCACCCACCTTTTCCAACCGGCTCAAAACAACTTTATGGCAATTTTGGAAATTTACTATTTTTAGCAGGTTTTGACTTCCGGGGCCATTTTGTGGGCCTAAATGAAGGTTTTTCGAGATAAAGGTTCTTAATGATATTCGAAGGAATTATTGAGCCCCCAAAATGAATCTCGTCAATGATACCTTTCCAACAAGCTATCACACACCTAAAACGGAGATCGTATGCAAAAGTTACGACCCGGGAAGTTGATGCACCAACTTACCCAAACAGGGCCCACATGACTTTTCGCGCTGCATCTCCTAGGGTTAGTTTTTTGGATGTATAGGAATTTTGGCATTATCGATTATTGTAAAAGGCCTCCAGAGCCTCATTGTAACCATCTTCTTGCGAATGCGAGTAGCCGTCACATCTCTTCTCAGAGATACGCTGCCACCATTCTAGCGAGTCTTTCACTCTGTATTTTTACAGTCTCTGTACATTTCTTTGATTAATAGAAATCGTGTATTACTGTATATTTGTGTTTATGGTTGCATCTCTGATACATTCCTGTTATATTATTGAATATCTGCAATATCTCTATGCATTTCTTTATTATATATCCGCTCTCATTTCGTGCTAAAAATAATCCGGATCAGTGGTATTAGAGCAGACTGCTCTTGATCGTTTTTCAGTGCATGTCCCCGACGAGGTATGAGTATAGCAAGTTGGGTCTCGAGCTTGTCTCTCTTGAGGACAATCTCTCTCTCACAGCCAAGAAACCCTCAATGGCAGAAGAAAAGAAAAACGATGGAGCAGGCGATCCTATCAGTCTGTTGCTTGAGCAAGCTCTCACGCGACAGAGGGATGAAATGATGGAGAATTTTTCCCACATCCTTCAACGCCTACTGATAGCATCAGGGGCATCTTCATCAAGCGGCCACTTTGGAGGCACCTCGCCTTTCAAGGTACAGGTTAATTTTGATATTCCCGTATTTGAAGGTCAAATAGATGCATATGCCCTAGATAAATGGTTAAATATGCTAGAAGGTTATTTCTCTATTCATAATTTTTCAGACAAGGAAAAGATCACCTTCGCACTCCTTAAGGCTCTCCCCCATGTCAAACATTGGTGGGAAACTTACTGGGAGCAGAGTTCC
>ML802337.1:151137-162296 GCA_009831015.1 Picea engelmannii
ACAAAGTATTCATTTATATAATATATCAATTTTGTGATATTTAGTTTTCATATATAAATATAAAAATACTTTATTCTCATGTTATTTTTTTAGGGAAATTATGAAAATACCAGAGGACCAATGAGTTGGTATCCGAAATATGCCAGTAGGAATGTCCAAAAAAGTGTACAAGGAGATGGTCAAATAATTGGACATAATTTCATCACAGGAGGAGCTATCTCAACAACAATGTGCTTCAAATGTATGTAATCATTGAATTTTTCTATTAGGTACAAATAATTAATTATACATTAACTATTAATTTTAAATTATTCTCTTACAGAAAATAAAATGGAACTCATTATGCACATAAAACTGGATGACAAGGAAGAAAATGGTTGATAACAAAGTTTGTGAGTAATTGTTATTTCCTTATAACAACTCAAGTTTTTTTTTTTTGTATATTTTAAGTTGTTTTACAACAACCATCCTTGAATGTCTTCAAACAAATGCTAACATACAAAGATGAGCCATCAGGAAAATTTATTCACATTGGGTTAATTAATGGTTGTGAATATATGTTGGCATATAAAAAATTGATTGTCGAAATTGTTTGTATAATATATGTTGTTTTACTTCCATGATTTTATAATTAATGAAACACAAATAATACTTTATATTAAATCTATGATTTAATATGGGTTATAAAACTTGCAGGAAACAAAGTATGGAACTGAAGCAATAGAAGAATTGTTGAAACAATGAATGTGATTGATTTTGAACATAAGTGTACGATTCATGAGTCACTTCTTTCTTTTGAGGTACGTTGTTTTCAATTTACATTCATGTATATTATTTATTTCAATTTTCATTATTCTCACCAATGTAGATAGAATCATTATAGTTTATTTTTATATTGTAGATGGAACTTCAATAAGAACAAAACAATCAAGACAATCAACCAAACATTTAGAAAAATAACCCAATGTGTGGAAGTACCTTGAGCACTAACAACAGTTCCAATGAAGAATAATGACGAATATATTTGGATATCAATGCAAGATGCAATTGTATTTTTTTGAAATAATTGTGTGTGAAAATTAGAAATTTTTGTTTAATGTAATGGACATAGTGTCCCAATTGAAAGGCAAGGGATTCCTGATAAGTGTTCCATTTTGTATGACAAATAACCTCTTATCCATATAATAAAATATTTTTTAATTTATTCTATTGCATTGTCCAATGTCGCTGTGAAATGTTACATCACTAATTAAATATATGGATGAATAAATATGATAATGAAAAGATGCAAAATGTGATGATATAACAAATTAATCCAAACATCATATCCAAATTGACTAATCAAAATATAATATATATCTAATTTTTTTGATAAATAATGGAATTAAAAAATAATAATAATTGCACTATCACGGGTCAATGTTTTTTGGTGTATTTTAATTATTAATATCATCGGAACATTTAATATTAAAACTCACCCGTGTGTTTCATATGAAATTTGCACCGGTTCTTTTATGTAATCAATTTTAATTGTTTTCAATATTAATTTAATACCACACAATTATATTACAAATTTGGTCAACGATGCGTTAATATTATACAAAGCATCGATGCATATGTGTTATTGATACAGATCAGTCCTATTGTGTTATTGATAAGCACCAGGGATTTTTTGTTACTACAAAGCTCCAGTTCTTTGTATTTATAATGCACCGGGCCCTTTTTCCCTGTAACGCACTGGTGCATATTATTTTATAAAAAATCAGTGCCTTCTTATTAATAATGCATCGATGCATTCTATGAAGAAATCCATGATGCTTAATCATTTTTTATTCTTCCGGTGCATTTTGATGTTAAATCCCTAGTTCTTATAAGACAAATGCCTCATTGCTTAAATATTTACTACCCCAATGCTTTCATATTTTACGGCCCCGATTCTTGAAGTTGAGTGTACATCATCAATGTTTTAGGTGTATGTACGAATCAGTGCTTCTGACTTATACAAACACATCGATTTGTAAACATCCGCTAACACCTCCGACCAACCATATTTTTTTAGTTTTAGTCAACTTCCATTATAGTATCGACGAAAACATCTACTATTGATAACAAATGTAGTGGAGGTTTTTTTGACAATCGTTGACAATTTTGTAACACTAGAAACCTCCGCAAAAAGGTCTTTTCCTTGTAGTGTCTTGTATTTAGTAGAACTTAGAGTGAACATGTAATGCATTTAAAGAGAGTATTGGATGTCCTTAAAAGGGAAAAGATATATGTAAAATTATAAAAGTGTGACTTTGGAAAAAAATCATTAGTTTACTTGGGTCATATTGTTGGAGGTGGTCAACTAAAGATAGACCTCTCCAAAGTTGAATTCATTGTAAATTTTCCTAAGCCAAAATTAGCTACTGAAGTTATGTTGAGGTCATTTCCTTCTTCCAAAAAATTCCCTCCCTTTTTCTATTTTCCTGGATTCGTTTCTCCCTTTCTTTGTCCCCTTCTACACTTACCTTTTTTTTTCCTTTTCATTTTTCCCTCTTACTACGCCTTTCTAGTTATAACACTTAGTCGCATTTTACAACGCAGGCTCCCCGGTTGGAAGACTTATTTTTTCTCACCTCCATCTACAACTTCACTTCACGAGTCTGACCGGCCACCGTGTTTTTCCATACTTAGACAATTTTACGATCGTGGGTTCCCGGGCTGATGGGATCGATCTTTCATCTTCTTGTGTTTTGTGATAGACATATTGCACAAAAGAGTTCCGTGATCTACATTTCAATCCCTGATCTCCCATGAAACTGCCTAAGTGTCATTCTTCCTAACATGAACTTGTCTAACCCCCGTGTCGTCCCACAATTATCCAATTTCATGCCTCGTACTATCGTCGGCTCTTGGGTTCATGGGTTCCCCGATTAACAAAAAATCTCATGTCACATATTGCCCCTGCCTGTCCCCACCACCCTCGGGCCTTTCCCAATGCACATTTACTATGATTTTAATGCTAATAAATTACCATACAACTTGAAAGGGATGGCCATTAATTATCGAAAGGCTCGAGGAGACCTCCTATTAAAGCACATTAAACATGATTTATGGAGGATTATATTATCTCCCACCAGTGTTCATTCCTAACATAATTTGAACATATTCATTGACTTATGGAAACAAGTTGACAAACATTTTGTTGAGATATAATGAATAGTTTTGGACACGAGGATCATATTTTTCAGTAGTCCAGGGCATATTCCTATTATTCATCCCCTTCTTCCCAGAAGGAAATAATCTGGATGTCTGGAATTGTGTTCCCAGTGTGTGTCACCTGCCAAGCTGATAGATACATTCCAAGCCAAGAGATAATCCAATTGTGGGACCATTCCCCTATCTCTCTGTTACCTCAGGTTTTTTGTAAGATGTATAGGCTCCCTGAGCCAATGCTCACCTTCAGATGTGAATATTGCAGGGATTTATTAAGAAAGAATGACAGTGGAATCAAACTCTTAACTGAATTATTGGAGAACCTAGCGGTCATCCCTAGGATATCACAAGATTGCAGGATGGTGGATTCAAAAATTAATTCCGAGAAATTACATGGATTTTGTTGAAATTACTAAGACAACNAATCTTTCATCAAGTGACCATCAATATTATACATCATATGAACAACATAAATAATGAGCATCAATCACACATAAGATATACATAGAGACATATTTTCACGAGGAAACCCATAAAGGGAGAAAATCTCTTCTTCTTTGAAATGATAGGCAGTATTTTAAGTTCTGCACATCATCTATGTTTGAGAACCAACTCAAAGAGAGGCTACTACCTCTATTTTACAAGCTCCAACTTGTTGAGAGCACCAACTCTATGGTTTCTCTAGCACCGACTAGAAGGAAGCACCAACTCCCTTAATGTTTCAGCACCAACTAGATGGAAGCACCAAATTCCAGTTACACAGGCCCCAACCTGTATAACAAAGAACACTTGTTCTCCCTTGCACCACCCTGCCACCCTGGTTTCTTTGGATGCAACCAGATGGAAGATACAACTCCCTGTGTTCAAGCACCCACATGATCCTCTGAGGACAAAAGTCCTCCCTATCACCTCCCTACCACCCTGATTATAAATAAATGATTGAATAACCAACAACACAGATAAATCGATTCTTACCACTTCTTCTCTGTTCTGTAAATCTGGTCTGCTTCTAACTGTTCTGCAATTCTTCTCTTCCTCTACATGTTCTTCAATTCTTCTCTTCCTCTATCTGTTTTGCAACTCTGCTCTGCTTCAAGTTGTTCTGCAATTCTACTCTTGCTTCTGTCTATTCCTCATCTATTGCTCATCTCTGAGTTTTATCTTACACTGTGCATACTACCAGTCTTACACTGCGCATACTGTAATTTTCTCTTTCTTAAAGTTCAACTCATTTTTCATTCAGAACAACCAACCATACACAGTCATTGCGTCTCCATTTTATCCTATACCACCTATTCAGTTACACCTTGAATCTCCAAGAAAACACATCAACAACTGAATCGCCAACCGTCCAAGAATCATGATTCAATTCTGCTAACTAAATCCTAACTGATCGGTTACCTGTGAGGTGAAACAATAACCCTTCAATCATGTTTCCAATTAACCAAAACCGTTGGATTAAATCCACAGGATTTCATGTTATTTTCATATGCCCACTAGCTATGACCGAGCACTAAACATAATTTTAATTTCGTGATTTTGCATCTTGGCATTCCTGTGATGAAGGGTCTCAACACGCCAAGTCGTGATCGACAAAAATATGATATGGAGCTTATCACCGCTAGCTTCTTCCCCTCACTTGACCACCAGAAGTGACCACAGGTTGCGCCAAAAGGCGCTTCGTATTTCGTGAACTTATGAACTTTATCAAGCCTGATCAACGGTCGAGATCTCCAATGATCCAACGATCAAGATCTCATCGAGATATTGCATATCGTGATTCCTATGATGAAGGATCTCGATAGTCCAAGTCACAATCACTGAGACTCTGAGATGGATCTTAACACTACTAGCTTCTTCCTCCATCTTCTGCAGATGTAACCACTAGCTATGACCACAACCTTATTCGAAAACAAATTTCACACTTTCACATCTCGAGTATTCTTTGATGAGTCCTCTTGACTCTCCATGTCACGAACTCTAAAATAGAGCTTGGCTTCTCTAGCTTTTCTCTCCATCTCTCGACAATGTGACCACAAGATATGACCACTCACCAATCAAATGAGTACTTTGCTCCTTTGACTTTCTAGTCAGTAAAATGTTAATCCCTTTCCACATGTCCCTCTTGGATCAACGATCAAGATCTTATTGCGATTTCACAACTTCACGGGCCTTCGTCATGCCTGATCAATGGTCTAGGATCTGGATGATTCGACAGTCTAGATCTTTTTGTGATCTCGCATATCGCGAGTTCCCACACCATGCTCCATTGACTCCTCCAATGTGCAAGTCAACGAAATTACAATTGCTTTCCACGTGTCCTATGAATCCAATGATCAGGATTTTTATCATGATTTCAAATATTGCGAGTTCAAACCTCTTTCCTTTGTATTTCTCGATCTGCGAAACTCCGAAATGAAACCTTTGTTGTGATTTGACTATTTTCCTCCTGATCTTACATTGATGATCTTGCCATTATCTCTGCGCTACTGATCGTGCTAATCTTCACCATCAATGACAAACACGCATACTCTGCCTCTATCTAAAAACATGCCAACAATCTCCCCCTTTAGCATTGATGGAAACCCCTTGAAAAAACATGCAACTATACCACTGTAGCATCCTTGAAATTGCCACCTTTGTAGAATCCTTGAAATTACCACACTTTCTCTCCCTTTGACATCAATGTCAAAGAAGAAACACACTCCCCCTGAGTTGTTACGATACATACTCCCCCTGTCAACTATGCGAAACTTAGAAATACAACAAATATTCAATGAGTACTCCCCCTGATCAGGTTAAGATATTAGAAGAAAGAAGTTATAACCCCCAACTTTTGACGAAGATATCCAAAAGGGGTTGCTACTAATGGTTTAGTAAAGATATCAACTATTTTTTCTATGGAAGGAATATAATTCACTTGAACAATTATGTTTGTAACTTTTTCTCTGAGAAAATGGTATTTTATTGGTATGTGCTTAGATTTTGATTGAAGTACAAGATTTTTAGAGAGACTGATGGCACTGGTGTTATCACAATGAAGTGGAATGGGATCAGTGAAAGTTACCTTCAAATCTGCAAGAGTTTGTATCATCCATAAAATTTGTGTGCAACAAGTAGCAGCAGTAATGTATTCTTCCTCTGTAGTTGATAATGAAATGGATCCTTGCTTTTTACTAAGCCATGCTACTAATGAGTCACCCAGAAATAATGCTCCTCCACTGGTTCTTTTTCTCTCATCAACAGAGTTTGCCCAATCAACATCTGAATAAGCAGTCAATTGAAAGTTCTGATTTCTAGGATACCACAGACCGTAATTCATTGTTCCTTTCAAGTACTTGAATATCCTTGTTACCACTACTAGATGACTTTGTTTAGGAGCAGACTGATAGTGACCTACCATTCCAATAGCTTGCATTATATCAAGATGGGAAGCTATGATGTATAGAAGACTACCTATCATTGATTGGTATGTCCGTTGGTCAACATCGGGTGGCATATCATCTTTACTAAGCTTGCAACCAACCACCATAGGTGTACTAATAGGAGAGGAATCCTCCATCTGAAATTTCTTGAACATCTTTTTCAAATATTTTTCTTGAGAGATAAATATTCCTGCAGAACTCTGATTTACTTATAAACCAAGAAAATATGACAGTTCTCCTATCATGGACATCTCAAACTCTGTTTGCATAGAGTTAGCAAACCACTGGATAGATGATTCATTAGTACAACCAAAAATAATATCATCTACATAACTAAAACAACTAGTAAATTATCACCTTCAGACTTAATGTAGAGATTGTTGTCAACGGTACCTTTCTTGAACCCTTTGTCTTGTAAAAATTTGTTCAGTCTATAATACCAAGCTCGTGGTGCTTGTTTCATTTCATATATGAACTTCTTCAGCTTGCAAACATAATTAGGATTATCGGTTAATGAGAATCCTTCAGGTTGCTCCATATATACTTCTTCCTCTATATATCCATTATGAAACACTGACTTAACATCCATGTGATACACTTTAAAGTTCTTATGGCATGAATATGCAAGGAACATTTTGATGGCCTCCAATCTTGCCACTAGTGAAAAATTTTCATCAAAGTCCTGACCTTCAACTTATGCATACCCTTTAAAGACCAATCTGGATTTATTTCGAACAACTTGTCCTTTTTCATTCATTTTATTCTTGAACACCCATTTGGAACCTATTACATTCTTATCTTTAGGTCTAGGGACAATCTCCCAAGTATTGTCCTTCTCAATCTGATCAAGCTCTTCATTCATAGCTCTAATCCAATCATCATGTTGGCTGGCTTCATACAAATTTTTAGGTTTAGTCATAGATAAAAAAACAACATGAGATTGTTCTGAGTCTTTAATCAATTTCCTTCTTGTCTGAACTCCTTTATTTATATCTCCAATTATCTGATTTTCAGGATGATTCTTTCTAACAATTCTGAGAGGTGAGTTTGTTTCTTTCTGTTGATTTATGATAGCCTAAGTATTTGTATCTTCATCTGATTCAGATTCTTCTCTTTCTGATCCTTGTACCTATTCATCTTCATCTTCAACTATACCTTATGTTCTTGGTTCAACGCTGCTTACATTTCTGACTGATATTTCTTCATCAACTTTTGTGTCTATACAATCAACTAGTTTATGCAGCCTCTTATTGTAACATCTGTACCCTTTACTGTTTGTAGCATAACCCAAGAAGATACCTTCATCAGCCCTGTCATCTTATTTGCCAATATTTTCATCATTATTCTTAATATAACATTTACTCCCAAAGACTTTAAAATGCTTGATTGAAGCAGGTCTTCCAAACCATAGTTCATAAGGAGTTTTGTCACTGTGTGGTCTGAGATGTGCTTTGTTAAGGATATGAACAACTGTATGAATTGCTTCCACCCAATATGTCTGAGGTATGTTCCTTTCATTCATCATTGATCTTTCCATTTGTTGTACTGATCTATTCTGCCTCTCAACAACTCCATTTTGCTGTGGAGTCCTTGGAATTGTGTACTCTCTTTTGATCCCATGTTTATCACAGAACTCTTTGAAGTTCCATGAACTAAACTCTCCTCCTCTATCAGAACTTACCTCCTTTAATCATTTTCCTGTTTGATTCTTAGTCAGAGCCTTAAACACTTGAAATTTTTCAAATTCTTTAGATTTTTCCTTTAAAAAGGCAACCCATGTTAGTCTTGAATAATCATCAATAATCAACATAAAATATTTTTCTTTTCCTGTACCTTCTTTCCTTGATCGTCCACATAAATCCATATGTACTAACTGGAGAGGTTTTTCTATTGAAGGAAAGTTTTTAGATTTGAACTGAGTTCTAGTAAGCTTTCCTATCTGGAAAGGTTTACAAATAGAGTCGTATGTCTTTGATATCTTCAGAAGATCTTTTACTACCCCATTGTTTATGATCTTGATTATGTGATCAAAATTTAGGTGTCCAAGTCTCTTATGCCACAACCAACTTTCATCATAATTGGTTAAGTGGCATTCTTCTTTTTATTCTTTTAACACATAGACATTGTTTTCTGTTCTTATCCCTTTTGCAACTAGCTGTCCTGAATTCACAGATTTTATTCTACAGTCTTTAGAGGTAAAAACAACTTCACATCCTCGGTCACAGACTTGATTGACACTAAGAAGATTATGTTTCAAACCTTCTACAAACAACACATCTTGAGCTTTCCCTTTGCCATTACATAAACCTACCATTCCTTTACCTTTTATTTTTCCTAGTGCATCATTTCCAAAAGTTACATTCCCTGATTTGCTTTCACTTAAAGTTAGAAAATCACTTTTTTCTCCAGTCATATGTTTGGAACATCCACATTCAATATACCAGGGATTCTTTTGTCTTTGGGCTGATAACACTAGTCCACACTTGTCATCTGTTGTCTTCTTCCAAACCTTGACATTTTCAGCAGTGGGGATCAAGTCTAGCTTGTAATTCCTGAAGCGACAATATGCAGCTGTATGTCCATAGTTATGATAGATGTAACATTCTGGTTCACTAAATAGAAGATCATAGCGATTGTTATGCTCATAACTATTGTTATTCTTAACCTGCGTCCTTTTCCCAGCCATCACATGATTTATAGTCTGAGTTTGTTTGTTTCTTGGTTGTCTCTATCTTTGTTGTGGAAGATGGTTATTCGTTGAATATATTGATTGTTCATATCTAAATCTTAAAGAACAATTTATAGCTTTGTGACCAAAATTAGAGGGAAAAAAACAATAACCATAGAAAAATCCTTTGTACCTGGAAAAAGGTTGTAGTTGATTTCTTCCATGCTGATGATTTCTTTGATCAGAAAATGTGTTTGTGTTATTTCTTTGATCTACAAATTTGCTTCTGGTACTTTTTCTTTCATTCCTCCTTGGTGGTTGATTTTCTTTCTTTGTTTCTGCAGAGTGGTTGTTTTCAATGACTGTAGTTTTGACAAACTTGATGGGTTATGTATTACTTGAATGATCACTACTTGATCCTTCTTCATAGCCCAAGATAACTTTCAACTTTCGATTCATTTGCTGATTTAGAATGAAAGTTAATTCTTCTAAAGCTTTAATACTTGGCAAATTTTGGTGATACAATGCCTTAACTTCTCCATTTCTTTTCTAGTTTTTACTATCTCTTCTTCTAAGGCTTCACACCTCGCTTTATTCTCTGACAATTTTTGTTTCAGTATGTCATATATTTTGTTTGCCTCTTCTAACTCCACTTTTAGTAGAGAAAGGTTTTCATCAAGTTTTTCACCATTCATTTTAAACTACTTCAACAACTGTTTTTGTTTTCTCTTCTTACATCTATGTCTGTCAATTTCTTCCAAAGCACTGATTAATTCACCTTCCATATCCACCACATCTTCTTCATCATCCATTTCACCTCTTGTCTTCTCATCATCAAGATATCCCATATCCATAAGCGTAAAATCATTCACTTTGTCTTCACATGATGAATCACTATCTATGTCTTCTGAGGAATTGTCATTATTTGCACACAAACTTTTCTTTTTACTATATTTATTGAATTTGTACTTCTTTTCATCATTAGAGTTCTGGTCCTTTTTCTGATGGGGACACTTAGATGCAACATGACCTATCTTACCATAGTTAAAACATTTGAAGGGAAGCTTGCCTTGATCTTTTCCTGATCCTTTCTTTAACCTTCTCACAAATTTTGCCTCAATATCATCTAAATTTGAATCATTATTCTTGTCTGCTTTAAAAGATGTTTCTCTTGTAATGGATTTATATTTTTTGATTCTCATTTCATATGCAGTTAAATTTCCTAGGATTTGATCAATGGACAGAGTTTTAATATCATTTAGTTCTCGTATTGCAGAGACTTTTGGATTAAATTTATCAAGCACAGATCTTAAAATCTTCTGAACTAAAATTGATTCTTCAATCTTCTTACCAAGACCCTTCATGGCATTCACAAGTTCTTCAACTCTTAAAAAATACTTGCTAACTGTTTCATCTTCATTCATCTTTAGTTGTTCAAACTTCAACCTAAATGTTTGAAGTTTGGCATCTTTTACTTTGTAATTTCCTTTATAGCTGCTAATAAGTTTATCCCACATTTCTTTGACAGTTTGAAGATGCATCACCTTTACAAACTCGGCTTCTTCAAGTCCATTCAAAATAGCATTCATTCCCTTAGCATTAAATCTAAATTATAACTTATCATCCTTGGAAGACAACATAATAGGCTTTGTATATCCAGTCTCTACTACATGCCAAACGTCAACACCTAAGGCCATTAGGTATGTTCTCATTCTAACCTTCCAAAAGGAAAAATTTGTTCCATCATAGAGAGGAGGCTTACTAGCTGAAGTCCCTTCATGACTTGTCATGTTTAAGCTTACAAATCTACCTTTAAATAAAAGGAACCAACTCTGATACCAATGGTTGAAATTACTAAGACAACTGAG
>ML802337.1:190308-214403 GCA_009831015.1 Picea engelmannii
TGATAATTAAAAGTTAATTTCTACACCTACCAAATTGAATTCTAAATGAAAAGGGGAAAGAGGGAAATATAGAATAATTAGGAAACTAGGAAAAGAGGGAAACATAAAAAGAAAAGGGAAACACAAGGGAAAAAGAAGAAAGTCAAACTTAGTAAGGTATCTACCATTTAAGAACTTTCTAATTTTAAACCGAACTAGAAAATTAATAATGGGGAAAGTCATTAAAACCTGTAAGAGAATTTGGGGGCACCTAGGAGCGATTCTAGGAGTGACTCTACGTGGGTGAGGGAAATAAGGACAATTAATTAATTAAAGAAATTAATTTATGGAGGAAAGAAGGGGATGGGTGACACATGTACGGGGAGGAATTTTTATGAATTAATTTGTTAAACTTTAAATAAAATGGATTTGGGAAAGTAAGGGACTTCGAGACTCTATATATTGAAGGGAGGACAAGGATGAAGGATCTCTTCTGTTTGTGTAACATTACACTGCAGAAATATCGACTTGACTGACTTTGCTTGTGGGAGTTGGGATACCCAGCTCGGTGAGGAGTGGTAGCTCGGCCTTGCGAGGTGAGCTGAGAGCTAGTTGATTCTCTAGTTAGCATGCGTATCCCCTTTGTGGCTTGGGGGGATACGGGGGAAGAAGAGTACCCCTAGCATTGGCTGGGAGGTATCGGTGAAGTCTCCTTGGTTGGAAAGAGGGTGTTGCACGGAGCGAGTGGGACATCAACTCGAAGCAGGGATCAGACAACAATACACTTTCTTCATTTTGTATGGCTGATTGTAGTAGTAATATGCTTTGGATATGCATGTTTAGTGGATAAGTAAATTGATTGTCTAGCATTCTAGTTGTTGATTGAATTTTCCTTATCCTATCTTGATGATTTATTAGCTCCCATGGCCTTCGATTCTCCACATGTCTTGACCACCTTGGGTGTATTGATTTGTGAAGTTTTTGGGTTTTTTTCCCTTCATCCCTAGGTCACCAGTCCTCCCCTAAGCAGTCGGCTAGGATCCTGATCTACGGTTGTCACTTCGACATTAATAGGCCTATGGATCTCAACACCTTGCTTTTATGTGCGTGGATAAGGAGTGAAGGACGTTCCTGTCAGTCATCTACCTCCGTTCTTGTGCTTGGTTGATTGTTGATTTTTCCATTTGGTAAAGACCTTTGCATATGGATTGTCTTGCATCCTGGTTCGTTTTTCTCTGCACCTTGACTGATAGCATCCCTATGATCATTTCCATGACTTTTCCCATTAGATCCTTGCATTTCTCTTACTATTGTCTACATTGTCTTTGTATTAAGGCAATGGCAAAATGAATTGATTCCCTGTCTTCTTTTTATATTTGGTGTTCTGGTAATGGAAAAACAAAATGACTCCATGCCTGCATTTTTTTATATTGGGTATTCTGGAAATGGAAAAATGAAATGATTTCATGTCTGCATTTTTTTATATATTTGGTATTCTGGCAATGGAAAAACTAAATGACTTCATGCCTGCATTTTTATATTGGGTATTCTGGCAATGGAAAAACAAAATGATTTCATGTATGAACTTTTTATTATTTGGTATTCTGGCAATGGAAAAATGAAATGACTTCATGCCTGCATTTTTACATTTGGCATTCCAGCAATGGAAAACAATTAAATTTCTAAGCCTGCATCTTGAACTTAAGAATTTTTGTTTTTTGATTATCTCTTGCCTGACAATTCTGCCCTCTCTGGACTACATTTTTTTTTACTGCTGGGGTGATTTTTTCCCTTGTTGAAGACTGGGTTAAGCATTAAAAATTTACTTCTATTGGATTCCTGGGAATTCCCACGTTTTGTCTTTTAAAAGATGATTGATATGAGGTTGAATTACCCATGATTTTTGTCATTTAATTCAAGACTGAGATCATTGTGGAATGCTCACATTTTTGTCTTTTAAAGGTTGATTGATATGCCGTTGATTGCCCATGATTTTGTCATTTATTCTGACTGATATTGTCAGGGAAGGCCCATGCTTTTGACCTTTAAAAATTCACTGATATGCTATTAATTGCCCACTATTTTGTGTTATTTAAATTCATGTCTGAGTTTGCTAATTAAATGACCACGTTTTGGCTATCAAAAAGATTGATTGAGTCTATTGTTAACGCCCACATTTTTCTATTAAAACGATGGAATTATTCATTGTTAAATTCCCACAAATTGTCCTTAAATTATAGCCCATGTTTGCTGAGGTATGGCATAGCGTTTCACCATTAAATGTGACTGGGTCTTGCTGCTGGTGTGACCACATTTTTTCCCCTTTAAATTGTTGACTGCGGTTGCTGGAATGGATACCAATTTTCCTTAAGTGTTGTCTGTGTGTTACTGTATTATTGCCATATTAATTGCCAGGATAATTTGCTACAGTGAGTTATTGTATAATAGTTTCCTTCTTTTGATTAATTGCCACAACTATTTAAATGGCTAGCAGTCATGAAAATTGCCTCGTTATTGCGCTATTAATTGTTTGTTAACAATTATGTCAATTGCCTTGTGAATTGCTATACTAATTTCTAGGATAATTAACATATTAATCGGCTCATCATGATATATTTCTTGTTAGGATAGCAGTCATGTAAATCGCCGTGTTATTGTTAAATTAATTGTTATGTTGACTATTATGTCAACTTCCTTGTTAATTGCCATATTAATTGTCAAGTAACAACCATGTTAATTGCCTTGTTAAATTGCTAGAATGATGTTAATATTTAGTAGTTTCCTTCTCATTATTAATAAGAGAGGTAGTATTGTTGGTTCGGTCAGTATAGATAGACCACATGTCGATATTTAATTGTTCATAAGTGTTATAACGGTAACATTCTACAATAAAATCGTTAATGTTTAATTAAGTTGATGGCTAGTTGGATGGAGATTTGGATTAATATTAAATTTCCCAATTAGACTGGGATTAATGATTAAATGAGTTTAGTAAGTATTGACCCAAGAAGAGGTTAAAATCGCTAAATTAAAATGTGGTTAATGATTAAATTGTGATGCATAATTGCTTAATTGATTCTTAGTTGATATTATTTAGATTGAATTTGATGATTTAATTGTGATGAAGAATTGCCAAAATGATTCGTAATTGATGTTAATGATTGAATTTAATGACTAAGGTATAATGTAGAATGGTCGATTGGATTTTATTTAATGTTAATTTGATGTTAAGTTAAAGGCTGATTTATAATTTAGACTTGCTAAAATTAGATGGATAATCGATGCCAAACAAATCGTAACTTGACGTGCCTCGTTAGAATGGAACCCATGTTAAATTAGAATGTAATCATGGACCGGTTAGCCTAGGTGATTGGTGGGGTTGGGAATGATGTCATGTGGGATGGCGTCACCCCTTGTCTTTGTTATTTTGTGTCTCATCGACCTTTTGTATGGGGGTCGGTATAGTCTCCCAGATAGTTTTCGGTTCCTATCGCATCGGAGTTTTCTAGAGTCCTTGGTCTGGATAGATTATGTTTGTGCCAAGGTTATTGATGCGTCTATTACCTCAAAACGACATGATTCTTGATGCGGGGATCATGGTGCGCTTTATGGGTTATCAACGAATGATATCTTGGTCGGAGTCAGTGCCTATGATGTGAGTGTGGTTGAGTGTTGTATGTTGACTTGGGCACATGCATTGGGTCGCGCGCCTTGAGGTTCTATTCTTGTTCGTCAAAGTTGTTATGTCAGGAAGGGGAAGTTGTCCCTTATATTGTAGGCATGTCATGTTGCGTCAGGCGGTTAGTTGTTACTCCTGGTTATTTTGTGCCTGTTTTGGCCGGTTTCCCTTGTGCCTGTGTGTGGTTTCATACTTGCATGTTACCTGGGTTGTGTGCTTTTGTTCGTTGTCTGTGGTGTGGTCAAACTTGTGTCTTCGTTGCCTTCTTTCCCCTTAAATCTTAAAAAAAATTAAATAAATAAATAAATAAAAATTGGCTTATGCCATGGCCGTGGCTATAACATTGGCGACGTTACATATGGTATCCGAGCAAGGTTCAACCCGTGACTTGGGATCACTACAACTTTCCTTGATATGATTTGATTATAATGATTGATAATTAAGTTGACTCGTACTCATGCAGGTAATCATGGTTAGAGGACGCCACAGAGGCAGATGATGGGGTGCTAGGGGAGGAGGCGCGACACCTCCAGTAGCATCCATGCCTGAGGGGTTTAACCTTCAGGGAGACAAACAGGTTGTGGGGAAGGAGAAGATAGCAGTAGGTGATGTGGATGGTTTGATGAGGTATTTTCAGTGGATTTTTGAGGCACTGATCAACCGTTTGGATAGAGATGAGGACAGAGCACCTGCACCCCTTGAGAGTCCCCCATGCGCTCCTATTAGTACTGGTAGCATTCACCGTGAAATTGAGTTCTTTGGTTCCCGGGACGATGCAACCATTGAGGCATGGTTGGAGAATATGGCAATGTGCTTTGCACTTCGTGACTATACCTCCAACATGAAGGTCCGCATGGAGGTATTTCAACTCAAGGGGAGCACTCTTCTATGGTGGAAGAAACTCCTACTGCAACTGAACATGGTCGTCAAAGACGTTTCATGGGAACTGTACGAGGAACGGTTCTGAGAGAGGTACCTATCAGAGGAATTCATTGAGCGTCATCTCAATGAGTTCAACGCATTATGACAGGGTGGTCGTACGGTGTCTAAGTATGAGGCCCGTTTTATGGAGTTTCTCCAGTATGCTCTGCATATTAACACTGAGAAACTCAAGGTCAACAGGTTCATGTTCGACCTTAATGGAAGCATACGTGCAAAGGTTAGGATTATGATACCTCAAACCTTGCATGATGCCATCTAGAAGGCCCTCATAGCAGAGGAGGAGATTATTAGTGGGGGTTAGAGAAGGACTCCAGTGAGACCAGTAGGGAAGGTGTCATCTGGTGTGCAACAACACCAGACACCAGCGAGACATGCGCCTAGATATCGTGGCTTCCAGAAAGGACCCACTTTCACTACACCTCGACGATCAACGCCTCAACAGTGAACACCTTATTAGGGACCATAGGATCAACAACAACATCGACCACATCAACAATATTTTAGGCATGTTCAACAGAACAGACCAGGATTCTAGGTCAGTGGGCCATCATCGTATACTTCGGGTACCAGGACAACTAGATCCAAGAACGAGTGTGGGACGTATGGGGAGCCACACTACTAGTAGGACTACCCTATGGAGAGGACTAGAGTATCTAGATCATTTGGACCCACTACTATGGAATATTTGGGCAAGGCCCATCGGATTCATGCAACGATGAATAACTGACAAGAAGAGCATCAATACACTGTGGTCGAGACAACAGGTATCATCGTTGACCAGACCCTTAGTATTTTGATAGATCTCGGTGCTATCGAGACTTTCATTTCTGGTGCAACACTAAAAAGGATTAATGTAGAGGCAGACAAACATGGTGATTTTAGCTTCGTAGAGATGTCTTTGAGAGCCAAACAAAAGGTTGGAGGAAAGTTTACGGGCTGTATCCTTAACCTGGGAGAGTTTTTCACCAGGGCCAACCTGTATGTCATGATCTTAGGATCTTATGACATCGTGATCGGTATGGACTGGTTGGAATCACATGAGGTGATACTCAACTGTAAGACAAAATGGTTGAGCTTGGTTGATGACGAGGGATAGAGACATGCGATTTTAGGCCGAAACTAGGGAGTTTCCCTAAGGTTTATATCTTCCTTGCAACTTCGGAAGAGCATGCACAAGGGATATAAGATTTATGCTATCCTTGTGTTAACTAAGAAGGGAGTAGCGGAAGGTCTAGAACAACTTCCTGTGGTGATAAAGTTTGTAGACATCTTTTTGGAGGAGTTACTTGGGATGCCTCCAGAGAAGGAATTGGAGTTTATTATAGAACTAAAACGTGGAATTTAACCGATATCTAGAACACCTTATTGGATGTCGACCCCAGAGTTACAATAGTTGAGAATGCAACTGAAGGAATTGTTGGACCTAGGAATGATATGTCCAAGTGTGTCACCATGGGGTGCGCCTGTTATTTTAATATGAAAGAAGGATGGGTTATGGAGGCTTTGCATTGACTATCGTCAATTGAACAAGGACACAATCAAGAATCAATATCTGTTGCCAAGGATTGATGATCTATTTAGTTAGATGAAGGGTGAGATGGCGTTCTCAAAGATCTATTTGCAATCAGGGTATCACTGGTTACAAATCAAGGAGGATGATGTCCCTAAAACTACCTTTAAGATGAGGTTTGGACATTACGAGTTTACTATTTTACCATTTGGACTGACAAATTCCCCAGGGGTATTTATGAGTTTGATGAATGAGGCGTTTTGCGAGTACTTAGACAAGCTTGTCCAAGTATTAATTGACGATATATTGATTTACTCTCGGATGACGGAGGAGGATGACGAGCACTTACGCTTGGTACTACAGTGTTTGCGAGAGAAAAAATTGTATGGGAATTTGTCCAAATGCTCATTTTATCAATCGAAGATTCACTACTTAGGGCATGTCATCTCCGACAAAGGTATCACCATGGATCCAACCAAGGTTGAGGCTATTATGGAATGGCCTGCACCGATGAACGTCACACAAGTACATAGCTTCATGGGTCTAGCAGGATACTATCAATAGTTTGTTGAGGGATTTTCCAAGATAGCAAAATCGATCATGAAATTACAGAAGAAAAACAAGAAGTTTGTTTGGACCGAGAAATGCACAAAAGAATTTCGAGGGCTCAAGGAGATGTTGACAACAACGTTGATACTAAAGGTCCCTGACATGGACGTGAAATTCCTGGTATGCACTGTCACATCCAAGGAAGGCTTAGGAAGAGTCTTGATGCAAGACAATCGAGTGATCTCTTACATCTGGAGGAAATTGAGAAGGCATGAGGAGAACTATGTGATGCACGATTTGGAGTTGTTAGCCATCATTTATACCTTGAAAGTTTGGAGACACTACCTTGTTGGATGAAACTTTGAACTAAATATGGACCACTGTTGACTACAACACATCTTTACACAAAGCGACCTGAACGCACGACAACGACGTTGGTTGGAATTACTTAGTGAGTATGACTTCGAGATTACTTACATAAAAGGAACAATGAACCGAGTGGTTGATGCATTGAGTCAGAGACCACACATCTTTTCGGTGTTACCTCTTCAAATGAATCTACATGAAAAGATTCTAACTTTTTAGTGTGACGATGACTGGTACAAATAGGTCAAGGGTTTTATCGGACAAAACACAATGATGGTACCAATATTTGAAGGATTTTCATTTGATGACGATGGTTTATTGAGGTTTAAAAATAAGATTTATGTACCACTGAATGACGAGTTGAGGAGCTTGATCCTGAGCAAGGCCCATAGAGTAGTTTACATGGCTCACCCGGGAGTCACGAAGATGAGGGAAGACCTTAAACCCTTATTCTTATGGAAGGGAATGAAGGTAGATATAGTCAACTATGTGGCCAAATGTCTAGAATCTCAGCAGGTGAAGGCTGAACATAGACACCCAATGGGATTACTACAACCACACGTTGTTCCATAATCAAAATGGGAGGTTATTTCGATGGATTTTATTGTTGGATTTCCACTAACGACAAGGAGACATGACTCAATTTTCGTAGTAGTAGACGCTCTAACGAAGAGTGCTCACTTTATTCCTGTGTGTAAAACGTATCAGGAACATGACATAGCTAGAGTTTTCATGAGTGATATTGTGAGGCTGCATGGCATACCTAAGAGGATTACATCCAATCATGGATTGGTGTTTACTAGACTATTTTGGACGAGTTTCCAAAAGGCCTTGGGAACCCAACTTAACTTTAGTATGACGTATCACATAGATATTGATGGGTAGACCGAACGAATGAACCAGAAGTTGAGGACATGTTGCGCATGTACGTGATGGACCAACAAAAGTGTTGGGGAGAATTCTTGCCACTGGTGGAATTTGCTTATAACAACACTTACCAAAACACCATTAAGATGGCGCCTTTCGAGTTTCTTTACGGGAGACCATGTCATATGCCTTTGAGTTGGGATCGGCTTGAGGATAGGTTATTGGTGGGACCAGAAGAGATCCAATAAATGGAGGAGAAAATGCAAATAATAAGACAAAGGATTAAAGAAGCGCAGGATAGGCAGAAGAGTTATGTCGATGCACACTGTGTTGACCGCAGTTATGAGGTTGGTGATCGAGTCTTCTTGTAGGTGTAACCACATAAGAGCTTGATCAAGTTTGGAAAAGGAGATAAAATCTCTCCTAGGTTCATGGGACCTTTCGAGATTATGGAGAGAAAGGGGCCCGTGGCCTATCGACTAGACTTGCCTAATTCTTTGAGGCGTATGAACGTTGTTTTTCATGTATCTGTTTTGAGACATTATATTAGTGATCCTACACATGTTATTGACATGAGTTCCTTGCAGGTATTGGACGAGGGGGCACTCATGGATAAGCCAATCCACATCTTGGATCATCGCATTCGAAATCTATGACATCGAATGGTAGAGCAGGTCAAGGTCTAGTGGGATAGCTATATTCCACACTCGACGAACTGGGAGGATGCATATGATATGTGCCAACAGTTTCCATTTTTGTTTGATAGATAGGCTTATGATACTGTGATACACATTTTCGGCAGTTGTACTGTGGAACTTCGAGACGAAGTTTAGACCAAGAGGGGGTGTATGTAACTTCCTGCTCTTGCGCATTGAGCAAAATTATTCTTTGAGGACACTTGCTCGCAAGTGATCTAGATTACTATACTATTAAACATTCGATTTGATTATGAGACATTATGGATTGATGACATGTTGTTTTACTGCATTGACATAGATAGGTGCTATTGAATTGGTTTTACCGAGTGTGTAGGATCTTGGACCTCGAGGATGCAGAGGCATCGATGGAACCCCTTGGACTCTGGATTGAGTCGGGGAGTGTACCATTGGGGTTTGATTGTTTTATATGTGATATTAGTGCATTTGATTAGATGATATGATATGGATATATTATGACATGATTCATTGATGATGTAGGTTGACGATATCTTGTCGACCAGACTCACATGTGGAGTAAAGGGGTCACGCACGACTACTAGAGAGGTTGAGGGAGAGGTGTGGACAACAACGTTGCCACATCCTACTAGCACTCCCACTATGTCTCGAACTATATGTTAACATTTACCTAGTTCAAGAGGACCCACGATGCCTTGAGGGAATACTGTGACAGTCGCTCACAATGATTCTAAGGGGCGCGCAGTAAGGCGGGGGCCTTATTCCTTAGAGGCCCTTAGTCTCCGACAAGTTCACCTGGCAGAGTATTGACTCTAGGGGTTTTTGATGTATACCAAGTCAGTCAAAAGGCGATTGGCACGCTTGGAGAACGTGGTGTGTCCTGAAGGGAACGTAGCGCAAGAAAAATGGAAAGAGGCGAGTAGCACCCTTGGACCATGTAGTACGTCCTAAAGGGCACGTCGCACATGGGAAACAGGTGAGGCGAGTGGAACCCTTGGAGCACCTAGTGCATCCTGAAGGGAACATCGCGTTATTAATGATAAATGAATGAACCCAGATGGCCTTAGGAATAATAACGTGATGATAAAGTTTTAAAACAAATTCCCTAATAAAATGTCTCCCACAAAAATTAAATTCTAGGTCTAATTTACTAGTCGCAAAATTTTCTCTATCCTTTATAAAAAAAAAGAGGGAAAAAGAATCTATATATATATATATATATATATATATATAATTAATTATTTTATTATATTATGATAATTAAAAGTTAATTTCTACACCTACCAAATTGAGTTCTAAATGAAAAGGGGAAAGAGGGAAATCTAGAATAATTAGGAAACTAGGGAAAGAGGGAAACATAAAAAGAAAAGGGAAACACAAGGGAAAAAACATAAAGTCAAACTTAGTAAGGTATCTACCATTTAAAAACTTTCTAATTTTAAATTGAACTAGCAAATTAATAATGGGGAAAGTCATTAAAACTTGTAAGAGAATTTGGAGACACCTAGGAGCGATTCTAGGAGTGACTCTAGGTGGGTGAGGAAATAAGAGTAATTAATTAATTAAAGAAATTAATTTATGGAGGAAATAAGGGGATGGGTGACACATGTACGGGGAGGAATTTTTATAAATTAATTTGATAAACTTTAAATAAAATGGGATTTGGGAAAGTAAGGGACTTCAAAACTCTATATATTGAAGGGAGAAGAAGCATGAAGGATCTCTTCTATTTGTGTAACG
This sequence comes from Picea engelmannii, assembly GCA_009831015.1. Classification (NCBI taxonomy): domain Eukaryota; kingdom Viridiplantae; phylum Streptophyta; class Pinopsida; order Pinales; family Pinaceae; genus Picea; species Picea engelmannii. The sequence goes on from ML802337.1 coordinate 200,615, forward strand.
TTACGCTGTAGAAATATATATTTGAATGACTTAGCTTATGGGATTTGGGATACCCACCTCAGTGAGGAGTGGTAGCTCGGACTTGTGAGGTGAGATGGGAGATAGATGATTCTTTGGTTAGCGTGCATGGCCCCTTTGTGGCTCGAGGGGCTACGGGGGAAGAAAAGTAACCCTAGCATTGGTTGGGAGGTATCGGTGAAGTCTCGTTGGTCGGCAAGCGGGTGTTGGATGGAGCGAGTGGGAAATCAACTCAGAGGGGGCAATCAGGCAATGGTACACTTTATTCATTTTGTATGGTACATTGTAGTAGTAATATGATTTGGATCTGCATGTTTAGTGGGTAAGTAGATTGATTGTCTAGCATTCTAGTTGTTGACTAAATTTTCCTTAGCCTAGCTCGATGATTGATTGGCTCCCATGGCCTTTGATTCCTGGCATGTCTTGACCACCTTTGGTGTATTGATTTGTGAAGTTTGTGGTTGTTTTTCCCTTTGTCCCTAGCTCATCAGTCCTTGCCTGAGTAGTCGGCCAGGAGTCTGATCTACGATCATCACTTCAGCATTAATAGACCTATGGATCTCAATGCCCTTCTTTTTTGTTCATGGATGATGAGCGAAGGACGTTCCTGTCAATCGTCTACCTCCGTTGTTGTCCTTCGTTGATTGTTGATTTCACCATTTGGAAAAGACCTCTACATATGGATTATCTTGCATTCTGGTTGGTTTTTCTCTGTGCCTTAACTGATAGCATCTGTGCGATCATTTCCATGTCTTTTACCATTGGATCCTTGTGTTTCTCTTACTGTTGTTTGCATTGTATTGGTATTAAGGAAATGGAAAAATGAATTGATTCCCTGTCTACTTTTTATATTTGGTGTTCTGGCAATGGAAAAATGAAATGACTCCATGCTTGCATTTTTTTATATTGGGTATTCTAGCAATGGAAAAACAAAATGATTTCATGTCTACATTTTTTTATATATTTGGTATTCTGGCAATGGAAAAACAAAATGAATTCATGCTTGCATTTTTTATATTGGGTATTCTGGCAATGGAAAAATGAAATGATTTCATATCTGTACTTTTTATTATTTGGTATTCTGACAATGGAAAAACAAATGACTTCATGCCTGGATTTTTACATTTGGCATTCTGGTGATGGAAAAAAATTAAATTTCTAAGTCTGCGTCTTGCACATAAGAATTTTTGTTTTTTTATTACCTCTTGCCTGGAAATTTGCCCCTCTTTGGACTGCATTTCGTTTTACTGATGGGGTGATTTTTTCCCTTGTTGAATATTGATTTAAGCATTAAAAACTTATTGCTATTGGATTCTTGGGAATGCCCACGTTTTGTCTTTTAAAATCTGACTAATATGCAGTTGAATTACCCACGATTTTTGTCATTTAATTCGAGACTGAGATCGCTATGGAATGCCCACATTTTTTTCTTTTAAAGGTTGACTGATACGTTGTTGATTTCCCATGATTTTGTCATTTATTCCGTGACTGAGATTTCTGTGGAAGGCCCACGCTTTTGACCTTTAAAAATCCATTGATATGTTGTTAATTGCCCATTATTTTGGGTCATTTAAATTCATTTCTGAGTTTGCTGATTAAACGCCCACGTTTTGGTTATCAAAAAGATTGACTGATTCTGTTGTTAACGCCCACATTTTTCTATTAAAATGATGGACTGAGTCGCTATTAAATGCCCATGAATTGTCCTTAAATTATAGCCCGTGTTTGTTGAGGTATGGCATAACATTTCACCATTAACTGTGACTGTGTCTTGTTGTTGGTGTGACCACGTTTTTTCCACTTTAAATTGTTGACTGCGGTTGCTGGAATGGATACCAATTTTCCTTAAGTGTTGCCTGCATGTTACTATATTATTGTCATATTAATTTCCAAGATAATTTGCTACAGTGAGTTATTGGAAAACAATTTTCTTCTTTTGATCAATTGCCACAATGAGTTAAATGGCTAACAGTCATGAAAATTGCCTGGTTATTGCACTATTAATTGTTTGTTAACAATTATGTCAATTGCCTTGTGAATTGCTATACTAATTGCCAAGTTAATTAACATGTTAATCTCTTCATTATGCTATATTACTTGTTAGGATAACAATCATGTAAATAGTCATGTTATTGCTAAATTAATTGTTATGTTGAAGAGTTATGTCAACTGCCTTGCTAATTGCGATATTAATTGTTAGGTAACAACTATGTTAATTGCCTTGTTAGATTTCTACAAGGATGTTAATATTTAGTAGTTTCCTTCTCATTATTAATAAGACAGGTAGTATTGTTGGTTCGGTCAGTATAGATAGACAACACGTCGAGATTTAATTGTTCATAAGTGTTATAATGGTAGCATTCTACAATAAAATCGTTAATGTTGTTAATTAAGTTGATGGCTAGTTGGATGGAGATTTGGATTAATATTGAATTGCCCAATTAGACTGGGATTAGTGATTAGATGAGTTTAGTAAGTATTTACTCAAGTGTAGGTTAAAATCGCTAAATTAAAATGTGGTTAATGATTAAATTGTGATGCATAATTGCCGAATTCATTCATAGTTGATGTTATTTAGATTGAATTTGATGATTTAATTGTGATGAAGAATTGCCGAACTGATTTGTAATTGATGTTATTGATTGAATTTAATGACTAAGGTATAATGTAGAATGGCTGATTTTATTGTATTTAATCTTAATCTAATGTTAAGTTAAAGGCCAATTTATAATTTAGACTTGTTAAATTTAGATGGATAATCAATGCCAAACAAATCGTAACTTGACGTGCCTTGTTAGAATGGAACCCATGTTAAATTAGAATGTAATCATGGACCGATTAGCCTGGGTGATTGTTGGGGTTGGGGACGATGTTGTGTGGGCTAGCGTCACCCCTTATCTTCGTTCTTTTGTGTTTCGACGACCTTTCGTGTGGGGGTAGGTGTAGTCTCCCAATCAGTTTTTGGTTCCTATCACGTCAGATTTTTCTAGAGTCCTTGGTCCAGATAGATTTTGTTTGCACCAAGGTTATTAATACATCTATCACCTGGGAATGGCATGATTTTTGATGGGGGGATCATGGTGCGCCTTATGGGTTAGCGACGAATGATATCTTGGTCGAAGTCAGTGCCTACCTTGTGAGTGTGTTTGAGCGTCGTATGTTGACTTAGGCACATGTGTTGGTTCGCACGCCTTGAGGTTCTATTCCTTTTTGTCAACGTCATTAGTTCGGGAAGGGGAAGTTGTCCCTTAGCTTGTAGGCGTGTCTTATTGCGTCGGGCGGTTAGTCATTACTCCTTGTTATTTTGTGTCTATTTTTCCCGATTTCCCTTGTGCCTGTGCATAGTGTCGTAGTTGCATGTTGCCTGGGTTGCATGCTTATGTTCGTCATCTATGGTGTGGTCAAACTTTTTTCATCGTTGCCTTCTTACCCCTTAAATCTTTAAAAAAAAAAAAATTGGCTTCGCCCGTGGCCGTAACGCTAGGGACGTTACAAATAATCAACGAATATCAATGAAACAAAACAATATTGAGAAGAGAAACACCATAAATGATACCTTTATTCAGAGAAACCTCCAACAAAGAAAAGGTCTATTGTAATAATTCTCAATATAAATACTTCTCATGCCTCCTACTCTTATTTATAATAATTCTATATTCTAAATATCATTCTAGAGGAAGATGCTTCTAGAAGCGAAAGATTATATTAGGTCTTCTTACATTTTCTTGTTCACATTTATTAAATTAGTTTTATTAACTAATTTCGACCTTTATTAAATGGAAATATATTGTTCTACATATGTGAGGGTTTAGAGAGGTTAGGTCCCTAACAACACACTAAAAGTATTGAGAAGGATGTTTGGATCTGAGAAAAAAAATGTTGGATGACCTCTCTCTTGAATGTTGTGATCGTGAAGAAGCTGACTTGGATCCAGACTTTGGTACCAATTGATCTGCAATTCATATCTGAAAAGCATACATAAAACTAAATGTGGAATGAATAACATAAAATAGATAGCACAGAGAAGAGAAAAAATAATATACAGGAAAATGGAGAAGAAGAATTAGAACATAAAATAACCATCACATTTATTGAGTGAGAGAGGAGTGCATTCTATAAACAAGAAATATTTTCCTTCTCATTATTAGTTGATTACAATAGAGGTTGCAACAACAAACTAAGTGATAACAGCAGTAATTGCTAAAAGCGCACTAAATGCTTGCAGCGGAAAGTGTTGAAGTGAACTATTGTCTACAATAGAAATAGTTGAAACTAAATGAAACAATTACTGTGCAATACTAACTAAGGAGTGTCCCCTCATCATGAGTGACCAAGGAAGTGGGGCCCAGTTCCTAGTGGCCCAAGATGAGACATTATTAGACACAAATAAAATTTTAATGAATGATTGAATTACTTACAATAGATTGTGACTCCATTATATAGAATTCACAACTTGTTATCAAATCTAACTTATTCCAAATATAAAAGGAGAGGTTGAAAGAATATATCAACCACAAATAAAACTAGGAAACTAAGTTGGAGAAGATCTCTCACAACCAAGTAGATATACAACAACCTCTTAAATATTAAGAACAAGTAACTCATGTAGAGGTAAACTCCGCATTGCAATAATTAACAAATCACAACTTTATAGTATGATGAATAATCCCACATTAAGCACAAGACAAGTAGGAGTTAATGAATCCAACACCCTCCCTTAATGAGTACATGTCTTGATATCTGTTAGGTAAGGTGTTCATCAACATCTCTAACCATTTTGAAGTATTGCAGTTGATGAACTCCATCAAGCTATTTCATAACCCTCGTAAAGGTGTAGCTCATGAGTTGAATTCTAGAGTTCCCAGATTCCACCTCCCCAAACTCTTGAATCACAGATCTCTCAAAATCTTGAATCATGGATCTCTTGAAGTAAATTACTAGACAATGATCTATACCCATATCTCATAACCTCACTAGTATACTACAATCCACATGAATGTCTCAACAACTAATGAGGGATCGTTCCCAAGATCCACAAGTGTTGAAATAACTAGACAACCATCCATGTCGAGATTTTAACCTACACTTGATCCCTTCTAACTTTGGAAATTCAATTTCTTCAGACTAGGAAATCAATTGAATTTTTAACTACAATGACTAACAACTATCCATCCTATGGACATACTTCCATCTAGCCAGACACCTAGGTACTGAACCATGGTGCTCTCCAGTTCTCTAGGAAAATAGTCTAGATACATAATGTATATGAGTCAATCTTACAAGAATTTTTACTACATCATAACCTCTTTCATATGATTTTGGAGATTCATCATTATAATTTATTTCACAAAAGGATAAATCTTGCAATAAACAAACAAAATATCACCATGTAATAAAAAATAGGATCACATGCTAAACAATCTACTCTCACCTATGCTAAACTACTCTTCCACATTAATCTACTCCTATAGTATATTACTCTCACATCTCTTTCATTTTCCTAGGCCCTCCTGTGAGGGAGTTAAGCCAAGACCTTCTCTGATACTAAGATAAAATATGAGAAATGAGACATTATTATAGACACAAACAAAAATCTATTGAATAATTGAATTGTTTACAATAGACTATGTCCCCATTATATAGAGCTCACAAGTTTTGATTATATCTAACTTATTATCAATATAGAAGGAGAGGTTCATAGAATATCTCAATTACACACAAAACTAGGAGACTATGTTGGAGAAGATCTCTCACAACCAACTAGATCTACAACAACCTCCTAAACATTAAGAACAAATAACTCACATAGAGATAAATTTTACATTACAATAATTAACAAATCACGACTTTATAATATGATGAATAATCCCACATTAAACATGAAACAAGTAAAAATGAATCACTACAATGGTGCTCTAGCTTTAATGTTTTAAGAAAAATGAAACAACTTTTAACTACAAGTAAAGAATAAAAAATAAATACATAGTCAAGTAAACACAAGACAAGAATATTGAGAATTGCAATTTTTAATTGAACTGGAGTCACATGAATATGTTGATGTTTAGCTATGGAAGAAGAGAAAAACACCTTAAATATACATGAAACAACATAATATATTTTTCTATAAAATTGAAATGTGTACCCAAACATTGAGAATGGTAACTTGTTAATAAAAGGATATCGGATATGTAGTCGACATTATGAATTTAATTGGTTAATGGAAATAATGAAAATGTAGGAGTAAAATACTTAAAGTATTTAGCTATATTATAAATTTAAGTGGCTAATGGAAATAATGAAAATGTAGGAGTAAAATACTTAGTAATGATGATGATGATTAATGTCCACAAGGCCGAATTGGTCTATCAAACCTTAAGAGGGTAAGTGATTACTTGTGATTCTTTAGAATTTTGTTTATGTGCCCCCAAAAAATTAACAAAATCTTTCCAAGATCACCATAGTTTTGTTGAGTTAAGAGGTTAGGAAGGCTCGTAGAGTGACAAATATTATGAAAATGAGATATAATCTGGGTATAGGTTGGACAATCTAAGAGAAAACAATTTTCATCTTCAACATTCTTAGTGTCACAAAGGTGACACACTCTTTCATTGTATGGTGTTTTAGGAATTTACCAACGCCTAGTTTCACTATGGAGCTCGTGAGAATTTGTTCTTATCTTATCAATTCTTATTAGGATTGATTACATCCTTATAATACCTTAATTTTATTTTTTCCTCTAACTCTTTATCACACAACATTTTCTCCTTAAATTTTGATTTGATGATATTTTTAATAGTATCTTTATTCTGCAAAATGGTGTCTTCCATGATTCTCCAATATTTTATCCAAGACCGAGCATCTTTATGCCATCCTCGCTTGACTCGATGGTGGTTACGACTTGATTTTGAAGAAATTTTAGGAAGCCTCTTGTCTTCCATGTTGTTTAACTTATTCTTATACATTAGGTATCTAGTCATAAGCTTGATCTCAATGGGGGAGAGGCTTGTTTGTAAGAGGAGGCCGGGATAGGACATATTTCATTTAACTTTGAGATTTATCTTTCTCCAAGATTCACGAGAGATACTACAACCCCAGACTTCATATTCATAAAGAATACTAGGTGTAACAAGAGTATAAAATATAGTTTCTTCTTATCCTAAATCCAAATATCGACTGATTTACAATTGTTTTCAAACCCATAATAAGTTTTCCATCCCCCAATAATTCTTTTCTCAATGCTATAATTCCAATTGAGCTTGTGGTGAATATCAATTCCAAGATGTTTGTATGAAGTCAATTCCTCCAAGTTGTTGTCGTCATATAGGAAAGTATCATAAGTAATCTTATTGGATTTAATAATCATGACCTTAGTCTTATTAGTATTAACACTCATATTGGAGCAAAAATCTTTAAAGATTCTTAATTGATTTTCAAGATCATGGAGACTCCTTATCGGCATAAAGAAGAAGATTGATAACTTGTATTTAAATAACCTAAATATATATAATACAATTTAATTATAATAAATAATATATAGTTTAAAGAAACATTATTAAAATTATAATCAAATTTAAAATAAAAATGTTAAATTCTTCTCATAAAATTGAAATTTGTGTAAAATTGTTCTCAATTAAAAAAAAAAAACACATTTTGCATTGAAAGTTTTTAATTTAATTTAATTTTTTATATTAATTTTTTTCTTAGTAATTGGAAAAAAAAGGGTTTTATGTAGATTTCTATCTTTGTATATGGTAAATATGTAAGTTATATGATTTTCCTATCTAAATCAAATTATAACACCAATGTTGTATGCTGATGTGAATAAATGCCTTGTAGGTTGCTATAATACTGTGATCTAAATCCCATTGCTAGTAATATGAGATTTATCTTTCTTTTCCATTTGCTTGTTTTTGTTTGAGTATGTTTTCAACTATACTTTGATTGTTTAAATCCCATTGATAAATATATTGATGGTAATATGAGATTTATCTTTCTTTTTTATTTGCTTGTTTTTGTTTTTATCTCAGTATGTTTTAAAAAACTGTCATGTAATTACCATCTAATTTAAATGTATAAATTTAACTAATCATAATCATGTTAAAAGTAATATATTTATTCATAAGTTTTTAAACTTTTCTTTTCAATTTCTAAAAATAAACATTATTATCTAAAAATGTTATATTGGTATTAAATTTCTAAATCTTTGTTTCAAAGATAAATTTTTTATTATTAATCTCTTTTTAATTCGAAATAATGAATTTTTCACCTCTTTATAATTATGTGTTAATTACAATTTTTTAACTTTAAATAATAGTAAAAAAAATATTTATATTTAATAAAAATTTTGAAAAAAATATCTATATTTAATTAAAATTTTGAAAAAAATATCTATATTCAATAAACAATGATTGATGAATTTTCTTTATTTATAATATTTAATAACTTAATGATTAATATTTTTTATTTACATGTAATTTTTCATAACTCCCTTTATTTACATATAAATTTATTTATTGAAAACATCATAATTCTTAATTTATTATCATATTTTTTTTTATCTCATATTTAGATTGTTTTTCAGTTTTATTTAATAATTAATTTATTTTTCATACTCAAATTACAACTTTCAAGAATTAATAGAATCCCTTTACATAAATTTAAAAAAAATATTTTTTAATTTAAACTTATGCATCCAAATATTTACTATATTTTCTTTTTATTTAGTATTTAGTTTTTTTCTATAATTTTGTTTACAATTTTCAAAAATTAAAATTATAATTCTCGAACATTTATCACATTTTTTTTCTTATTTTTTCTATAATAAAATAAATCTATATTTTTTCTATAATAAAATAAATCTATATTTTTTCTATAATAAAATAAATCTATATTTGTTTCTATACTAAAATAAATATAAATTTCAAAAATTAATAATAAAAATCTAAAATAGATAAATTTTGAATAACTAACTATAAAAATTTACACATTCACATCCAATGTATTGATCCAAAGTTTAACAAACCATCACACCCCACCTACTTATAATAATCTCTATTTTTCATTAAAAAAACAAACATAAAAAACATTAAAAAAACAAACATAAAAAAATACAAAGTTTTTAGAAGCTCCATTTACTTATTACAATCTCTATCTTTCATATTATATTTAAAAATTATAAACTCTGTCTTTCATATTAAAAAAATAAACTAAAAAAATTAAAACATACAAAGTTTCAAATTGTTTTTTACCAAGCTCCATTTACTTATTACAATCTCTATCTTTCATATTATATTTAAAAAAATAAAGGAATTTTTTCCTTGTACTCAAAAGGATAAACATTGTAATTACTTCTAGCAGTAACTTGCCACTGTTCACTCATACAATATATTCGCTCTAAATCCGCCTCAACGAATTGATCGATCATTTGTCTTATCAAACGGAATTTTGGAGTGGATCTGTCGTATGATACTATCACCTTGGGTTCACATCCAGAAGCTTTTTCAAGATTCCTTTAGGGTTTCTAGCTGCGGAAATGCACGGAGCTACCGTTTTTCAATGATTCTGTCGTGGACGATCTCAGCTAGAGCACCTCCATGGGTCGAATTCCAGAGTCAAGAGGGGCACATGAAGTCTTCTTCCTTTAGAAATATTATTCTGAGCATTGTACAGCTACTCGTGGAATTCAAGGGATTCGTAGCATTTAAGCAAGGTAATCAAACGGCTCTTTCCCTTTGCCCTTTCTTTTTTGCATCCATTTGTCTTGTGCGCTGAAGGATCTAATTTAACAAAAACAAATGCAAGAACCTTTACCTAGAAATAATGGAGTAAGGGCCACTTGTAATCACCAGTTACAAGCTTCAGTTATGAGAGTTAGTTGTAGGCGGGTTAAGAGTTAGTTGTAGACATGTTAAGAGTCAGTTCATAGTTAAGAGTCTAGTTGTCTTTGGTTTGCATATAACCGACTCGATAGAGTCTTTTCCTATATAAAGATGTAATCTGTCTTCATTGAATAATACAGAAGTGAGCATAGCCTTGTGTTTGTTTTTCATATTTTATCTTGGTATCAGAGCCACCAATGTCTGTTTGCAAGTCAGATCGCTGTTGAGAAGAGCTTCGTTGTTGGAGGAGAGATCATAGCCACGACCATTGGGAGGCAGAAAGAGATAGCTCGTGGTATCGTTGTTGCTGATGTGAGAGGCAACTTGCTGCCATCCTTCAAGGTGTTCACGCGCTAGAGAAGAAACTTCGTTCCAGTTTGTGAAAATAGTGAAGCCGTGAGACCTGATATTTTTTATATAGCTTTGCATGCGTGGAGTGCAGTTGAATCGTGAAGGTCGTGGCTTATTCCGTATGGTAAAGTGTGGTAAAGCTGTGGTTTTTTTTTTTTATATTTAGAGCATTTAAAAATAAGAGTGCCACAACTTCTTCTCTTATGCATGCAAATGAGAAAAGGGATATTTTATTAAAGTGACTTATTTTTTATTAAGTGGAAATAGGCGAAAAAGGGAGTTATTCACTTTAATAATAAAAAAAAAGTTGGATATTTTAGATATTAAGGTGCATGCATAATTTCAAGGTTGATATATGCAAATGAGGTGGTGTTTTTGATTTAAAGGTGGATGCATGCATGATTTAAGCTAAAAACATAGGTAGAGTTGGATCAGTGGATCTGAAGGAAAAGCAACGGACTGCTCAACACTGGAGACAACTCGACAGAAAGTTGCATATCCTTGGTGATTTAGTTGCAGAGAATATCTTTCAGCAATGGCGAATCCGCTCGTAGATACCTACCTCAATGAAGACAACAAGTTAGATGGCTCGAACTTCATTAACTGAAAATTTAAGATGCAACCCCTCATGGAGGGCTATGGTGTCTGGAACATTGCGAAGGGAACTGAACTGAAACCTGATCGGCTGCAGGTGCGACAACAACACAGATCCAAGACTGGAAGAAGCACAAAAACAAGACAAAGGTATTGTTGTGCATGTCATTTAAAGATAGCATAATTCCAGATATTAGAGACGCTACAACTTGTGTTGCTACATGGACAACTCTTAAAGCATTGTATGAAACTAGCAACACAAATCGCATTTTGTTCCTGAAAACTAAATTTCTAGGCATTGAGATGGATGGAAATGAATATGTTAGTTCATTTTTGGGTCGCATTAAAGAGGTGAAAGACAAGCTAGTAAATATAGGGGAAATTATTTCCAACACTGATGCTCTGGAAGATAAGTGGAGAGGAAGATAATCAGTTGAGAAGATCTTCAAGAAACACAAAATGGTGCCAACATATATCTTGGATATGACTGCGCTCATCAGATCAAGGGATATGGAGACATTCCTGTGATATTGTCGAATGGTATTGTTCGTCACATTCGCAATGTGGTGTATGTGCTAGGAATAAAGAAAAATTTGATCTCTATGTCCACCATTACAGATCAGAACTTGAAGGTTGAATTCTTCAAGAATTATTGCATAGTGAAGGATCTGCTGGACCACTTCCAAACTGTTGCAACGGGAGTCAGAGCATGAGGTCTATACAAACTTGATGTTACCTGCAAAGCACATCATGCACTGACTTCTGCAGCTATGCCAACAAAGATTCTTTGGCATCAAAGGTATGGACACATCAATCATCCTGATTTATTGTTATTACAGAAAAAGAATAGGGTTGAAGGACTTCCCATGTTAAAGAATGAGAAGGCTTCTTGTGATGGATGTGCATTAGGAAAGATGCACAGAGATGAATTCCCCTCTAATCCTGATAAGAAAAAGAGAGATGTGTTAGATCTTCTGCATACTGATATTTGTGAGCCTATGTAGACTAGGTCTTTAGGAGGTGCATTTTACTTTGTGTTATTTATTGATGATTGCACGAGATACACATGGGTTTACTTCCTTAGACGAAAAAGTGATGTTTTCGAGTACTTTAAGGAATTCAGAACCATGGTGGAAAAGCAGATAAAAAAATCCATCAAAATCCTCCATTCAGATCAAGGGGGAGAGTATAAATCAGGGGACTTCAACAAATATTGCAAAGATAATGGAATAGTACAACAGTTTACAGTACCTCACACTCTACAGCAAAATGGAGTCGCTGAAAGGAAAAACAGAACTCTAGTAGAGTGTGCACGCAGTATGATGAAAGGTAAGAATCTCTCAAATGCATTTTGGGCTGAAGCCATAAATAATGCAGTTTATTTAAAGAATAGAAGTCCAACAAGGTTTCTTGATAATGTTACTCCTTGCGAAGCCTTGTATGGTTCCAAACCTGTAGTTAATAATTTGAAAGTATTTGGGTGTAAGGCTTTTGCACATATTCCAAAGGAGAATAGGAAGAAATTGGATGCTAAAGCCACTAAATGTATTTTCATTGGGTACTATTATGAATTTAAAGCATACAAATTGTTTGATCCTGATACTCACAAAGTATTTGCAAGTAGAGATGTACTTTTCCATGAGCAAGAAGCAAGAAATCATGACGACAACAGTCATGAGGAATGGCAGAGACTTCTTGATGAAGGAGTTAAAGAAGAGCAGCAGCAACAACAACCCACACAACAACAACTATCTTCGCAGCGACAACAACAACCATCCGTGCAGGGATAACAACAACAACAAGAAGAAGGACTCAGTGATATGGACAATTCAAGCAGTCACAGTTCACCTAGAGGTGAAGATAGATCTTCACAAAGTGGGGAGGAAGATAATCAGTTGAGAAGATCTTCAAGACAAATTCTGCTTCATGAGAGGTATAAAGACTATGCCGTAATGAGTAGCATTTCAAATGTCATAGAACCCATGAGTTTTGATGAAACTAATGAACATGATGAATAACGAAATGCAATGGAGGAAGAATATGAATCTATAATGAAAAACAATACTTGGGAATTGACTGAATTGCCTAAACATAAGAAGCCCATTGGATGCAAATGGATATACAGGCCCAAGTTTAAATCAGATGGTAGTATAGATAAGTATAAGGCTAGATTGGTGGCAAATGGGTATTCACAAACATAAGGTATTGATTATGCTGAAACATTTGTACCAGTAGCTAAATTGGATATTATCATAATGTTAATTGCTTTAGCTACAAAGTACCATTGGAAGTTGCATCAGTTAGATGTTAAATCTACATTTTTGAATGGTGAGTTAAAGGAAGAGGTTTACCTTACTCAACCTGAAGGGTTTGTTGAAAAGGGGCAAGAACACTTAGTGTGTAAGTTAAATGAAGCATTGTATGGACTAAAACAGGCACCTAGGTCATGGTATGAGAAGATCGACTCTTTCTTTCTTCAACAGGGTTTTATGAGGAGAAAAAGTGATCCAAATCTATACACCAAATTTGATGAACATGGGTATATAGTATTGATTTCATTATATGTTGATGATTTAATAATTACAGGAAATGCAGAGAAGTTAATTGATAAAATCAAGGAGCAGTTATCAAAGGTATTTGAAATGAAAGATCTTGGTGAGTTACATTACTGCCTAGGTCTTGAAGTTTGGAGAAATGCATGCCAAACTTTTGTTTGTCAAAGTAAGTATATCAGAGAAATACTTAAGAGATTTAAAATGGATCAGTGTAAGTTTTCTATTGTTCCCATGCAACAAAATGTGAAGTTTTCTTGTGATGATGGTTCGAAGGAGGTGAATGGCACTGTGTATAGACAGATGGTGGGTAGTCTAAATTATCTCACCACAACCAGACCTGATATTTCATATTTTGTGAGTGTGTTAAGTCAGTTCATGGCGAAACCTCATGAA
>ML802337.1:240989-251403 GCA_009831015.1 Picea engelmannii
AATCCGGTCTATATTTATCTGCCTCAGTGCCTCTGTGTCGCCTCCAATCTCTATCCCTAACTGCTCACCATTTATGTTATTGATGGCCTCTTCCAATGAATTTGTCACTTTTTGAGCCTGCTCCTTGCTTAAAGTAATATCCTATTCCCAATTCTTTAGCAAGATATTACCTCTGGTTTGTTCAGCAATGGTGAGCCCAGGAGGCCCTAAAAACCTATTGTTGGTCGCTATTACTACCTCCTGGAAAGCGACCCGAGCAGCTTCTGCGTTTCTTTCTTTGTTAGTCAGATTCTCGGATATTCAATGAATAAACAAGCAGTCATCTCGAATTTCTCCAATTTTGTTCAGTAGGCTCTGTTTAGCAGACGACATCCTGCTCCGAACATCGGTTGCTCGGGATTTAATGATCTCGATGTCAACCGCCTTGCTTTCTGTGTCCTCCAACTGAGCCTGTAGCTGTGTAATCATATCCCTCTGCTGGTCCGATTGTACTCGACCATTTCGGACCGTAGAATTTGCTTGTTCCAGCTTGACTTAAGAACTTCAACTTCTTTTCTATCGGCTAATCGAGCCAACTCGATTTCTCCGCTTGCTTGAATCTTAGCGTTTTCTGCTGCCGAGGCCACCCTGGTTTCAAGAGTCTTGATTAGGCGATTTTTTTCTTTGAGATGCTTTTTTAACATTTCGACCGAGAATTGATTTGTCGTTGCGTATGCTCCTAGAGTTCCTGCAATTTCCGTTGCAAATTCATCTCTCTTTTTATTTCTCCCATCGGTCATCACTTTGAATTTCTTAATGGTGGACTCTCCCTCTTGATAGAATTCTCGCTTCACCACATCTTTCCTTTTCTTATCAAAGAAGAATTCGTTAGGAGGGAGCTCCTCTGCCCTTACGGGTCTTATCTCTTCACCAAATATCCATCCCTCGCTAACACCTCCCTGTGCCGACTGCAAAGGTGTGACAGAGGTGATGGGTTGCTCGATCTACTTTGCACCCCTCCCTGGTGTGCTGGGTGAATCTCGCCCTTTCGGGGATTCAAAAATCTTTGTCTCTGCTTCCAGATTCTGAGTTTCTGGTGGGCCTGTGTCTTTCATTTGCACCTTCGGACTATGCTCTTTGGGAGGGTCAGTATTCTATTTTTCTGCTTCGGGACTCTCTTCCCGCTCAGGACTCTTCTCCTTGTCTGGATTTTTCTCCTGCTCGGGGCTTTTCTCCTTTTCAGAATTTTTCTCTGCCCCGGGATTCTTCTCATGCTCTCCTTCCTGACGTTTTTCAGGGTTAGAGGTTTGTCCCTCAGAACTTTGGGCTTCCTTTTTTTTATCTTTGGGAAGTCCCAAACCTCCCAGCACAACGGGGAGGCACCTTTTCCGATGCTCCTGAAATTTTAAAACAGAAGCTCTGTCTGCGGGTGCCAGGGATATGATTCGGAATTGCACCTCTGAATAGGACCTCGTCCCTCGGAAAACATCATCTGAGGGTGAAAATTCACGTTCAAACTTCTTTAATCCACAATTCCCCAAATGGGTGCTTACGATCCTCTGCGGATCATGCTTTTTGTACTCAATGTAGGATAGGCCCAAATATTCTAAGGCTGAAGCCTCGGCCTTAGCGTGTCTGAAATCTAATAATGAATATGAATTTAGCCGTATAGGGAAAGATGGCCATACCTTTTTGGCTGACGCCTTGAGTTCTTTGCTCACTCCGCCGATTACCGTTTGTCGAGCAATTTCGCGACAGGCTAGCTTGTCAGGAATGAACAACAGTAGTGCTGAAGGAGGAATAGTAGCTCCGAACACTCTCAAATAGGAGAATTATTCCTCTGCGTACCAGTCTGCAATATGGCTCAGATTCTCGGCAATGCTATCCGAGATGCGGGGTGGCAAAAGACCAAAAATGGTGACGTGTAGGGGCACCACTACCCAGTTAAAAATCTCATAAATAAACTTGCTCGCATTATTTTCCCACAGCTTATCGTGGTACTCATGAACAGTTTTCTCATGGGTTGGACTCCAAGCCCAGTTCATTAAATGGAAATGCGTCAGGGAGCATATTGCATCCATGATGTACGCAGACATGTAGAATCCGGATGGTTTCCCAACTGCTTTTTTCTCCTGGTACTCTGTGATCCTGTTGAACAAACTATCAAAGAGAATTTTTGCCCAATTGAATGAGGAAACTTCTGCCACCCGAAAGATGAGAGGTACCCACTGAACGTAAAAATGTGCGGTATCCTCCCATCCGAAAAGTCGACAGGTCATCATTGCCACATACATAAAATTTGGCTCCAAAGAAGAGATCGAATACACACCCTTGTCGTTCACTCTGAATGTCGAGGAACGCGATACCCAATCTTTTATCAAGACTGGCATGGTTTTGTCAAATTCTACGCATTTTTTGTTTTTGAATTCTTCCAGGAATTCTTTGCCATATGTGTATTCAGGAGTTGCTGGGAGCTTATACATAGACTGGATATGCTCTGGCCTAAAAGTCCCGATCAAGGTCTGTCGATCATTTAAGATAGTCCTGGAAGATAGGTCGACGTGATCCAATACCCATCGGACCATATCGTAGTATGGAAGCAACCGAGGTCTGGTTGCAACTAGGTGCATTCCCGACTGAACAATTGTCTTGTCCTTAGTGTTCATGTCGTCCTTCACAACATCAAGGTTATCGCCATCAGAATCTAAACAGTTCGCCATCCCGGATTTGAGAATGTTTGAAATAGACGACCAAGTGGATACTGAGCCACTCATCCGAGGCGAAGTATCTGAGACGTTATCCGGACCCTGTGCCGTAACCTCGACGTTTTCTTTTGCTGCTCTCCTTGGTTCCATAGCTGAAGCTTGCTGTTTTTCTCTTCTGCAGTAGACCTGTGTATACATGCGGAAATGAGTATCTTCGGGGAAAGGAGAGCTTTACACGTTAATAAGAAATGTTTAAAAAATAAAACGAAATCTTGTATATATTTGAAAATCATGTACCTTTAGACGTAAGTCTTTCAAATCGCGAATAAAACCGAATTTATTGAAAAATCCGATCTTATTTTCTTCGTGGATTTACCCTAAATTCTCATTAATGTCATGAATATTGGGCGGCTTGACAGGTACTCGGGTAATGGAGAGAAAATAAATAAATACCTCGCGAGGTTTGCCAAACTTGAAGCGCGGGACGTATTTCGTTTAACTTTAAAGTATTACAAATCTTAATGATTTGAAAACTTCCTCGCTTTTCGTTGCATCGCGAACTCTGTTTTCGTGTTTTGACCTTTTAACTCGCGATACTGCGAGGGCCGATTTCAAGGTAATCAATGGGAATCGTGATTGGTGGGTATTTAATGATGTGATTAACTTAATTTCCATATCGCGACTCGGGAATTCGAAGACAACTTTTTAGGAGGATGATATGCCGAGTCGCGATATTGCGATACGGCAATTAATTAATCTTGATACATTTATGTCGCAACTTCGTGAATCGGAGATTTGGATACCTTAACTTTATGAAAGAAAATGCCGAGTGGCGATGTGCCGATAACCAAGTTTAATCGTGGTTAGTATTTTACTTTTAGTTATCAACCAAGGTTTTCTCAAAATTTATCGCGTTCTCGGCTATCGGGGATGTAAGAACAAAAACTTGTCCTTGACGAATGCCGAGGCGCGAAATACCGATGATGCCTAATCGAGGTTTAAAGGGTTTACCATAGCCAATGCCTTGGGTGAAAAATTTCAAGGAACGAGTTCGCAGTTCCGCGACTCAGGACTTGTGAATTCAAATATTTAAAGCGCCCGACTAGCGACATCCCGAAATAAAACAAGAGAGCAAACACTCTCGCTAAAAAACAGACATTTTTTTGAAAGGGAAAATGCATTGCTATTCATGCGACAAGATTTGAGAGTTTTATGATCTTCGGAAGGAGAAGAAAAACAACCTTAGATCTCAAGTATCAAACTTTGAAGATTTGCGCGAGGTGAAAGAACAAGGGCGGCTCCAACAGGTAATATGAGTCATTAAATGACTTCCTTCCGACCTTAAAAGGGCCAAGCCAAAAATGATTGTCTTCTTTGATATTAGTAGGCTTCCCTTTATTGGAATCCCACATCCAAACCATCTATCCCTCCTTGTACTCTTTGACTCTGAAATTGGTTGTTCCTTGAATAATCCTGGAGTATTGTGTAGAGGGAGGTGGGTGGGACTCTGCTATAAAGATTTCCTACTGTGAAGGATGGATTTGTACATCATCTTCCACCTTCTTTAGTATTTTCGCAGTCTCTGATTCCTGAGCTTTGAGCTCGTCCTTGATTTGTTGATATTATTCTTTCGTGGGCCATTTAATCTGATTCAAATTTTCCTCTTTTGCAAAAGGCATATCTTCCGGAGAACATTTATGAGGAGTTGGCCCGGTTTTTTCATGTGCTTTGTCATATTTGATGGAATCATTGGACTTTTTCTCATAAGATGTAGTTACAGGTACATTCTGGATATGACCAATAGTTCCATATTTCAATGGCCCATTTGATCCTTGGAAAAAGTTGTCAAATCACTCTTTGATAGATGGTACCTTGATGACTTCTCTCAAAGGGATGGTTACAAGCATCTTGGATAATGCCCCTTCAAGGTCGAAATTCATATTAACCCTTTCAGTATTGGATGTTTTAGGAAATATTACATCCATAGGTGGGTTTTTTGTTTGGTCAGTGGAGGGTTGGTCCAACTTATTTCTTCTATACACCTGGAACTCTTGTTTCTTTAGCTTCTCTTTTGATTCCTGGTATAGTTTATTTATTAGCGCAATCTTGGCTGACCTGAATGCTTCTTTGATGGCCTCTTGATTCTCTTCATTGGTGATATTTATTTGAGGGCCTTCTATGAAGTAGTCTATATTGTTTACCTATTGATGGCCACCACTACTGCAAGGACATTCATGTTCCCAATGTGCTTCACTGCATTGAAAACACCAAGGGTTTTCATCCACAATGATGGCACTTGGAACTTTAATGTCTTTGAAAACATCTTTTTTCCACTCAACGAAATTAATTTTTCTCTGTATTGGATAGCCGTCTTTGTCTGAATCTTCTGAGGTATTAGAGGCATCATCAGGATAATCAACCTAATCTGTGTCTTCTCCTGTCAAGGGAAAAGTGGGACAATCTTGAAACAAGTATGGATCCATTGAAAAGGGTGTTTGTTCATCCTTCTCAGAATGACCATTATGTAATAGTGTGGGAATCCCCTTAAAAGGCAATCGGTCATCTGAGTCCTACTTTTTTAGAAAAGAAATTTCTATCATTTCACGAATCCTTTTAACCCTTTGCAGGATACAAGACATACTAATGCTTGGATCAGTTTCTTCAGACCTATCGGCTTCACTCATATCTTGATCTTCCAAAATCGGTGTGTCCAAGACAAACAAGGCATCTTCAAAGTTATGTTTTTTGTGAGTGGCCATGCCCAAATGCTCGGATGGCTTATGTTGTATTGAGGCATTCAGAACATTATTTGTATTTGAGAAAGATGTGTTCCATTTCCTTTTGGGAGGCATGAGTTTTACTTCAAGAATTTCTAGGGACTTAGGCTCAGCTTCGGGGACATCCTCATTACTAGATTCCTTGGGGTCATTATTGTGCGAGAGATTGACTTGATTGATGTGCTCTTCGAAATCAAGGTTCTGCTGAATCTGGCAAGCAAAATTTTGTGCTTCTTCTAGAGTCAAGGGTGACCAATCTTTGACAATAAACTGCAAAACTCCTTCCAACGAGTTCAAGTAGTGTTCGAGGACAACTTCTTCTGAGAAACTAGGCCTGATCTTCTTGAGTAAAAGGTTGAACCTATCATTGAAATCCCTAATGCCCTCGCTAGAGGCTTTGCAAATATTAGTGTATTGAGAGTAAAGGGAATCCATGCTTTCTTTTTCACACCAATCTTTCTGGAAGGCTTGTTCAATATCTTTAGGGGTTTTAATGCTTCCTTTTGGGAGTTTGTTAATCCATATTCTGGAACTTCCGGTGAGTGAGCTCACAAAGATCCTTAAAAAGACATCAGGGTGTTCTTGTCTAGATCGGTGAAACTTGAACACATCACAAAAGTCGGTCCAATGAGAGTTTCCATAGGATCCATCTTCCCCTGAAAACTTAGGTATCCAAGACTCGACCTTCTTGGGTAGATCATGTAACCCCACTTGGGTGTTAGGTAAGCTTAAAGGACCAAAGAGTTCTTTATGAGACCATTTGGGAGAACTTACAGGGGTGAACGGATTTGTGGAGGTCATGGTAGTAGAGGAAGGTATATACTGACATCCACTACGATTCATCATTAGCTATTTGTGGAGTCGCCAGATGATTTGCTTGAAATCATCAAATAAAAGGGAAAACACCCTAGTGGAGTTGCCAGGTAAGATTGTAAAATAAGGCTCTGAGGCAAGGCTTACCGAAAAGGTTTGTCGTCTAAGGAGAATTGACTTAGTGTTCCCCGGCAACAAAACCAAAATGTTATTACGCAGTTTGTATTTTCGGTCACAGGCTATAGGATAGAGGACAAACTGGCATAACATGAACCTTCCCCACCCAATGTCACCTCGATGGGGAGGTTCTTTCTGTTTAGGGAGGTTAGCCCAGGGGAGATGTCCCCGGTAACCTAGGGTTCGAAGAGGAAATGGATACACGGTCAAGTGTTAAGATTTCCCTCCTTGCAGGTGACCACCAATATCAGATAGTCCGGCTAATCAACCAATAAACAAGTGAAGCCCATGTTGAAAACACCTTCCCGGAACAAGATAATAACAACACAATATGTATATTTGCAGGCTATAACTCAAAGGGTTAGTACTTCTTAACTATCTGATTTCATTCAATAATCAATGTAATAGATAAGATGAAGTCAACGTTTTGCTAATTAGCTTATGAAAGATCACCAATTCATCAATATCTACCAAAATGACCAAGCCTACAATATATCCAATCAACAATTTGTTCAGTAAATGCTTAACGTCATCATTTAATTGCTTATTATTAGTTAAAGGGATGATGCATCAACTATGACATCAGCCTAGGTTAGCATTGTTATGGTTAGTTAGGGTTTCAAAAATTAAAGTTTGAAAGATGGTTTTGTACACTAGAAACTCAACGTTGGAGATATTACCAGTTCCTTAGGGTAAATGGAGTCAAAAGCAAGGGCACAAGGTCTCGGGAGGATTAAAACTTAGAGACTGGAAGGTAGGGTTCTAAGGTGCTGCAATGGTAGGGCCATAGAATCAAAACCCTAGGGGAAGGAGGCTCACTCTGGTGTTGCTTAAGAAAGGCCTCGTGCTCCTTCCTCCTTCTCTAAATACACTTGACAAAATGACTAGATTCAAAGTATAAATTTAAGGGAGAAGGTGTTGCAAAGGCAAGGCCTTCAAACCCTAGAAGGTGAAACCCTAGGTTTAGTCCAACTAGGCCTAGGACATCTCCTCTTTTCAACCTATAACTTCAATGGTAGCTCAGAAAAAAGAATGAAAAGTGTAGCAATGGCTAGGCGATATCTTCTTCTTTCAATGGCTGAAAACTATTTCTCAACATGGGGACATATAGTAATGACCTACTTGTGTGCTTGCTACTTAGGGTTTTAAAATGAGGAATTTATAAGAAAATGCAAGAATACTAACCTACAACCATTCAATCAAGAAGTTTTGCAGAAAAAACACTTACATATCATGAAGAAAAGCACATGCAAACCCTAGTTGTAAACCTTTCATGAGAGAAATGCCATAAATGCCAAGATAAATCCTCCTCCAAGAGTAGCACCTCACTTAAAACACCAAAAATACCCAAGTAGGGCGCAAGTATTGAGATCTCACAAGAGAGTGAGTGTGTTATGTTCAAATGAGGGAAAAACAACCTCAATATATATCAATCCATGACCTTTAAATTACAAAATAGGTCATTAAAACAACCGACAAGGATGACTAAAAAATTTACACTATTTTTACATAAATTGCTAGATAAATGTCATAAAATGAGCAAATGGTGGGACATCAAGACCTTCCGAGGGAGACATTGGCCCTTTTTGGGCATATCCAGCATCCAGAAGTCAGACGTTAGCCCTTTTAGGGCTCCTCCAAACTGCCACACGTGCCAATAGCCTCATCACACTGCCACACGCTCAAGGTGATGTCCAGATCTCCTGGGTGACGTCCTGTCCATCAAGAGGAAAACATTCCATCTGAAGTGGGTGATCCCCCCTAGGCCGGGCTCAACCAAAGTGTCCTAGGTGGAACGTCCTTCTTTCTTCATGTGCAAAGGATCATCACAACACTGTCCTATCTCTGCTATCCCAACAACCATCTGATGGGCTCTTGAACCCCATGGACATCCGAGCTAATCATCTCCCCATGTGTACCGGTCCACTGGTACTTGTTCGTCGGACATGGTCCTGCATATCAAAAACTTCGCCCTCCATGGGCTCATTAGTCCTTGGGATCATAGCAATGTAAATCATATTTCATCATTAATTTCATCAAATACATGCATAAAACCCCTAGCATATCCTCTAATACCTCAAAGATATTACACTGATCTACTATACAAAGTTGAAGAAAGAGACAAGATGACCTATTGGGCCAGTATCCATAAGAAAAAGAAAGTTTCCTAAGAACATTATTCAAGCCATGTCGCATGAAGTGGTATGGTCTAAGGATGTCTAGTCATAGTGAAGACCAGGGGTAGGTATTGTCCGTGGGTGCCTTTGTAGGAGGCGAGTTGTACCTGTCATGGATGTAGTTTTTTTTCAAGCCCCTTTATTGCCTTTGTTCTTTCTTTTGTTTATTACTTTTTCTTTCTTTTTTTCTTCAAGGTCTGACCAGAGGACACTGCCTTGGCGTGGTGACCAGATCTAATAGTGTTACCCACAAGTATTTTCACAAAAATGATAAGGCTGGCTCGTGATGAGACCCCCTTTCCCTTGGCCATGCAACCAAGGGTCATTGCCCTGGTGTGGCAACGAGATAATGGCAATGTCATACTTCTATATACCTATGAACATAATGGGTCGGCTCGCGATGAGACCTCCCATCCTCTTGGGTAGGTTTTGTTTTATTATTTTTCTTTGGGTCCCTTTTGTTTCTTATCGAGAGGCCTTTTATTGCATTCTCGGGTATCCTTGGGTGAGGCATCTCTAGGTTTTATTTCCTATGGCTTTTATCTTTTACCAACTGCTTTTACCTCATGGGCCTTTAGCACCTTCTTCCCATAGGACAAAGTGTAACCCCTCAAATAGGTCATCCTAATGCCCAGACTAGGGGAATGGGATGGATGTATGGGAGATAAGATGTAAAATGATAATATGGTGGGATCGGACAATGGCTCTTCAAATCCCCCTTGGTGGCTAACCAAAACCCATGGATACAAGCTTGCTAGTTAACCCCGTTAATCCCCCCAACAATGGTCAAGTAGGTTAGTGTAAGATCCAAGCAGTTGTCAGAAATGTAAGGAATCAGATGCATATATCTGAAAGTTATAACGATCAAACATGACACATACCATGATACCTGGACCAATTACCTCATGGAGCAAGAGTCTTCTCTGATGCAAGTCCAAGCCGATGGTGATGGATGCTGCTGCTGCTGACAAGACAGGTCTGATGAAGAAGAAGAAGGATGGGCCCTCCAGGGCCATGCTCAGGTCAATCCTGCTCTCGATACTCCATGTCTAGGACCTCTGGGCCTCGAGACATGATCTCCTATTTATCCCTAGAAATCGGGGATAACATGACTCAAATATCATTCCATCACAATGTGACGCAAATACCATGTCATCGCAATATGATGCAAATATCATGTCGTCCGAATGTGACGAAAATATCATGTCGTCATTATGGAACGACCATATACTTGTAGACACAATGTGATGAACATATCATTGTCGCCGCATTACGATGAACATATCCCCCTTAACACAATGTGAAGCACATATCTTTTTGTCACAATATGATGCAGGTACAATGTCATCACAATGTCACGCACATATCCTGTCATCACAATGTGACAACCATAGCCTTGTGACGACAAGGATATGACCTCATTTAATTTACACAAGGCCATTATACATTTATATAAATTAATACTTTAATTTAGATATTACATCAATGTAATAATGCATTATTAATGCATTAATACTTTAATAATGTATTACTACTTTATTAATGTTTTAATGTATTAATACTTTAGCAATGTATTATCTAGTTAATACATTATAGTATACATTAATGTATTAATGTCATGAGTAGTCATGATCATGGCTAGTCATGATCTTCTACAACAACAATTGTTAAACATGACTAACCATTGTCAACCGTTCTCAACTAAGGTCAACCATAATGAAGGTCATGCATATTGAAGTTCTAGAGAAGTTAACAATGGTCATGGTGAACCATAGTCAATAGTGAT
>ML802337.1:251503-276298 GCA_009831015.1 Picea engelmannii
AAGGATTTCGTCATGTACAAGCTTTCCAGCTTTGACCACAAACCAGCTGTTGTCTTCTCTGTAACAATGTTGAACAGTACATCGTCGGCCAAACACAGGCGTATGGCACTCAGTGCTCTCGCATCCATCTCATCCCAGTCTTCGTCTGTTATGGACGCGAGCTTCTTTGCTTTTCCCAAAAGAGCCTTCACCACGCCTTGTTTCACGAGTAGATCGTGCATCTTAACCTTCCAGATCTCGAAATTGTTCTTTCCATTAAATTTTTCAATTTCAAACTTAGCACTCTGCATCTTTTTCATTAAAGGAAACATAAAAGAAACAAACACCACTGTTTGTAATATCCAAGGCCCTTTTTAAAAAAAATGTAAAGAAATAATCTTATGTAATTTTCAAAAGAAAATTACATACCTTATTCCTCCACCTTATAATTATAAAAAAAAAAATGAAAAATTAATAAAAAATCCACTTCACCTTATTCCTCCACCCTTCATCCTCCATCATTCCATATTATATTTTAGATTTCAAATATAATAGAAAACCTTTAATACTTTTCAAAAGGTATACTTTTAACTTTTGAAGAAACAAATTTATCGCTCCTTATGAAATTTATACTTTTAATAATTTCAGTGCTCCTTATGAAATGCATCGTACCTTATAAAATAATGCATCGTACCTTATGTAATTTCCTTTTTTTCATAAAAAACTTTTTCAGCGCTCCTTGGAGGAGATAGGGGGTGCGCTGCAGCAAAAGAAGAATCTGCGTGCGACGTAACTAAAGGGCTGGTGCTCCCTTTAGTCGGTAAGGTGAGCGCTCACTCCCTTTCGGCGCTCCCTCTCAAAAAACCACGAATTTCATTAATCAGCGTGCCCTTAGAATTGGTGTCCAGCGCCTACGCTTCCTCTCAATGATAGCCAAGCGTCGATGCCGAAAAACAAGAAATTCAGCAGCGATTTCAATGCGGCCTCTTCAGTGAGCGACTTCTTCCAGTCTCCGTCTTTCTCAGCTCTGATACCACTTGTTGCAATTTGTAAATGTGGAAACACAAATTACCATAAGACAATCAATACAAATGCAAATAAAGAACATAGAAATTTATGTGGTTCACCCAAAAGTTGGGCTACGTCCACCAAGCATAGTTATCGGTTATCTTATTATTCGGCTAATGGAGATTATAGTAAGATCTCACTCCTGTTTGACACACTCAGCCTCTACGGGCATACAAATTTATAGCAATATACATATTAAATGTAATCTCATCCATATTCTAAATTGGTCGCATTGATTACAACCAACTTTGGTTTATAGGATCTGAAATCCTATTCATGGATGAATTTTTGTTACCGTTTCCAACAGCTAGGGCCTCGTGAAATTAGACGAAGGGATCTTGGGGAAAGCATATGATTATTCAGACGGATGGTTCTTTGGGAGGGGCTGGAGATTCCTGCTTGGTGGGTTGTGCTGTTGTTGTTGAGTTGGTGGAAGGGAGCGGTGGTAGGAACTCGTGAAATCAGACGGAGGGTTCTTGGGGAGGGGATGGAGCTGCCTGCTTATTGGGTTTTGTTTTTGTTGTTGATCTGGTGGAAGGGAGTCATGCTAGGACCTCGTGAAATTAGACGGGGGGCTTTTAGGGAGGGGTTGGAGCTGCGTGCTTGCTGGGTTGTGTTGTCGTTGTTGAGTTGGTGGAAGGGAGTCATGCTAGGACCTCCCCAAGGAGAAGATGGGGTTTGTTGAGTTGGAGCTATGGTGTTCTGAGTTTCCTCACATATCTATAACATTTGACCCAAAAGCATTTTTAAATTCCCAAAATCATTTTTAAATGACAATAGAGTTCCATTATTCGCCAATATTTGGATTCACACCCATGCAAGATTCCTATGTTGAGTACCCAGGTAATGAAACCTTCATCCACCTCCTGAGTCTATGTCAGGTCCGTTCCATCCAGATGTTAGCCTCAACCTCCTCCAGTTTCTCTAGATGTGAGGCAGAGTTGCATCCTGAAAGGTTTCCACTACCACATGGGCGTCGGGTTGTGGGAAGTCGTTTGTCTCTATGGCTTGAGAAATGCTCTGAAGGAAATCTCCCTCCTCGTTTGTATCCCTGACAATAACCTCTTTCAACTTTGAGGAGCCATATTGATCTGTGTATGTTTTCCAAACATAAACCGAAGGTAGACGTGTATCCACGGTGGATTGAGAGTCAGTTTGCAACGCGACTGACTATGGTTTCCTTCCCTTACCAGATATTTCCAAACTACACACCTCTGAGAATTTGACCAATTCTTATGGTTCCTGGGATCGTTGACTATCTCAAAACAATTTACAGCCTTTGTGTTCATGCTTCACTGACTTGAAATTTAGGAGCATCCTACCATCGATGCGATTGTAATGCATACCTTATGCATTAAATGCTTCATTGATTTACCTTTGTATATGTTTTACTATTCACCCGAGTCTAGAAGATTGTCGCTTTCTATCCACCTCCTCCAGGTGCCTTTATAGCTAAGTTATGGAGGCTTGGTTATGAGGGAGAACCAACGTATAGGTTATTGATGATGTGCATACTTGAACGTGGCAGGGGAGAGTACACATGCTTGTCCGCATGGATAATGTGATGCATGTGTGAGCATGGTAGGGGTGTGTCCATTAGGAGGGTTATTCATTGGTTTGTTTGCAGAGTGTCTGGCATGGGATGGAGTGAGGGTAGGGATCTTCTTGAGGAGGTGAGTTATTATTTTCGAGAAAAAATGATGCCATCTTGTTGAAACTTTTTGAATATGTGAGCCTTGTTGAAGGCAGGATAACATTCAGATGATGAGTTGAGAGTGTCCCTCCATAAACAATTTTGTGTATTTCTCCCTAATTGCTATATGGAGGCTTTCCTCAAGGGATTTTATTTCTGTTGCATTGTTTCTATCCATACCCATATTTCTTGCATAAGTTATGAGAATGTGGTCATTTTCATCCATGAATACCCCACCATAGCCCATTTCCCCTGGATTTCCTTTTGAGGCTCCATTAAAATTTAATTTGATGAATAACTAAGGGGGAGGAGTACAGTGGGAAGGAGCTTTGCATGTCATCTAGATAATTTTTGAAATATGTGATGTCTTGCTCAAGTATAAGTAGAGAGATAATATGATGTTTCTTTCATGGAGAGTTTTGTGCTAGTCTTTCTTCAACCATTGTTGGATAAGGATGGATTCATGAATATCCCTAATTATATGGATCGAGATAATGTTGGGGTTTATTTTTTCTTCTTTGAATGTCATTTTGTTCCTTTATTTCCATATTTCCTAGAGAATGAATCCTGGTATTAATTGCTAAGCTCTATTTCTGATCATATTTTGAGTGATGACTTGAACTGGATTATTTTCAGAACAAAAAGAAAGAAGAGATATTAAAATTAAATACCTATAAATATTGTTAGAAACAAAGAAATACAACAATACATGATTTCTCTTAATGAAATAAATGTACATATACTGTAAAAATATAGAGTGCAAGACTTGCTAGAATGGTGACAACTTTATCTCTGAGAAGAGATGTGATGGATATGCTCATTCGCAAGAACAAGATGAGTACAATGAGTCTTTGAAGGCATTTTTATGATAAACATGAATGAAAAAACCCTAGGCATAAAAAAAACTAACCCTAGGAGATGAAGTTCCAAAAGTCATGTGGGCCCCGTTGGGGTAAGTTAGTATATCAACTTACTAGGGTTGTAACTTTTGCATACCATATTTTTTTAGGCGTGTGATAGCCCATTAGAAAGGTGTTTTAGAGAAGTATGAATTATTCCATCAAAATGACTTTGTCTACAGTTTTACTATGGAAAGACAAGAAAACTCTATTTAGGGCCCCAAAATGACCCTGGCAGTACATAAAGATGTACTGACATGAAAAATTCCAAAATAATCCAATTAGAATAGGCAGGCAACCACCATTATCTACTTAGATGTTGTGTATGGATTCAAGCGAACAACGGAAGTGCATAACCCACAATTATAAATAAATGTCCCCATTACAGAGAAACATATTGAACTCAAAACTATCAAGATGAGCTAGTTGGAATTTGGAACAGGTGGGTGGCCACCAATATCCACCTGGACCAGTCCTCCCCCCTTAGGAAACAATGGTATCCATTTTATTGAGTGCTCAGGAAAGAGGGGAAAGTGATTTCTCAATATGAATCTTGGTGAGTTGTGTGCTTTGTTGAATAATTTTCGTTGCTTGGTCTGTGGAAGGTTGTCACAAACATGTTGCTGGTGGGGTTGAATATGTTCCACCAAACTGTTGTCTATGGACTTGATGAGGCAATGTGTAGGCACCATCATAGGTTAATAAACACTATCTTCTTTCTCTTCTGCAGTATGCTTCTATTGGATATAAGGTGTTGAGGCTACAATGGTTGCATTGGCCTTCTATGCATCCTTTGAACAGATTGTGAAAATGATGAATTTTGCAGTATGAGATATTACCTTGCGGAACCATTTTTGTGGAGAAGTAGTCAGAAGTACCTCTGGTATCCTGTAGAGATGACCCCCCATAGTAATAATGACACTACGGGGTCGAGACTCATAAAAAACATGACGTTTCCACATATATGGTTGCCCGAAAACAAAATCACAGACATCAAGAGGGGAAAATCACACACTACCTCATCCTTGAATTATCCAGGTGGATATCAATGGCCACCCACCTTTTCCAACAAGCTCAAAACGGTTTTCTAGCAATTTTGGTATTTTACTATTTTTAGCAGTTTTTAACTTCTGAGGCCATTTTGAGGTCCTAGATAAAGTTTTTTAGGGATTGAGATTCTCAATTATATACAAAGGATCTTATTGATCCCCCAAAAGTAATATCCTTGATGATACCTTTCCAACGAGCTATCGTGTGCCCCAAACAGAGATTGTATGCCAAAGTTACGCCCTCGGGAAGTTGATACACCAAACTACCCAAAACGGGGTCCACAAAACTATTGTCTTTTCATCTTCCGGGGTTAGGGTTTTGGATTTTATTTATGATAAAAAATCCCTTTGGAGCATCATTGTAAAATAATCTTCTTGTGAATGCAATTAGCAGACACATCTCTTCTCAAAGATAATATGCCACCATTCTAGCAAGTCTTTCACTTTGTATTTTTATAGTCGTTGTACATTTTCACTCATTAATAAAAAATTGTGTATTACTGTATATATGTGTTTATTGTTGCATATCTGATACATTTCTATTATATTATTGGATATCTGATATATCTCTGTAAATTTCTTTATTATATCTCTTCTCTCATTTCGTGTAGAAAATAATTCGAATCAGTGGTATCATATCAGGCTTCTCTTGATCGTTTTTCAATGCATTTCCCCGATGAGGTCTAAGTATAGAAAGTCAGGTATTGAGCTTGTCTCTCTTGAATACAACTTCTCTCACACATACAAGAAACCCTCCATGTCGAAATAAAATAAAAATGACAAAGAAGACAATTCTATTAATATGTTTCTTGAGCAATCTCTCATGCGACAGAGGGATGAAATGATGGAGAATTTTTCCCACATCCTTTAAGACTACCGATAAAAACATGCGCATCTTCATAAAGTGGCCATTTTAGAATTACCTAGCCTTTCAAGGTACATTTTAATTTTGAAATTCCCATATTTGAAGGACAGATAGATACAGATGCCTTAGAAAAATGGTTAAATCTACTAGAAGGTTGTTTTTCTGTTCAGAATTTCTCAAACAATGAAAATATCACCTTCTCACTCCTTAAGGATATCTCCCATGTCAAACATTGGTGGGAAACTTACTGGTAGCAAAGTTACACTTATGAGTCTGGAATATATGGGGCCAAGCCCACTTGGGATGCTTTTGTGGTTGCGGTAAATGAACAGTATTACCATGTTGGAAACTATGAGGACCAGTACATGAGATAGACCACACTACGGAAAGAAAGGGGCCAAGAAGTTCCAGAGTTCACCAATACCTTCCATACCTTGTGCACCGAGATGGGTATCAAAGACTATGAATGAAATTTGGTTTCAAAATATTGTGGGGTTCTACATAGATATAGACAAACTAAAATGAATTTTCTGGACATCTCATCACTTGGTTATTCTTATCGATATGTTGTTAAAATTGAGCACAAGTTTAAGAAATAAAACAAATGGGAGTTTGAGTCTACAAATCTGCAATAACCAAAGTATGATAAATACGACCCTAACAAACAACATCCCAAAACCAGTCCAAGCCATAGGAAAAGAAGGGTCACGAAAAGACGAAGAAGGAAACTTGAAAATGGTGTGATTTCCAAAAAATCCCTTGGAACAACACCGATGAATGTCGCTCAAAATAGTCATTTCTAGCCAAGATAAAAGACAAGGAGCCAAACCTTGATTCGAAATTTGATTATGAAAATATTGATAGAAGATAGATGAATGACACAGACCCCACTCCTATTGTCGTGACGACAACAATTGAACCAAAAGAACCAACATATTTTGAAGAGGGAGAGAACCTTTTTCATTCACATATGTGGGTGAAGGGGACCCCTCTACATTTATTGTTGATAACGGAAGCCAGAAGAACCTCATCTGAGTAGAGGTCATCAAATAGTTGGGATCTTCGACAACAACACACCCACATCCATATAACATCCGGTGGCTTCTTCAAGGATGACATCTTCATGTCAGCCAATAGTGTTGATTGTCATACGGCATCCATCCCTTTAAGGATGAGGTATTATGTGATGTTTCCCCTATGGATGTCTCTAATGTTCTCTTGGGCCAGCCATATATGTGGAATATCCATGTTATTTATGATTTTCTACCCCGTAGTGTCACTGTTACTATGGGGGGTCATATCTACACGATACTAGAGGTAATCCTAACTATTGTCCCACCTAAACAGTTCCGCAAGGTGGTATCTCATAATACAAAATTTATCTTCTTCATAGTCTGTTCAAAGCATGAACAGAAGAACACCACTGCAACCTCAGTCCAAACAACTTCTATCCAACATAAGCAGGTCGACAAGATTGCATCAAAGTGTAAATATTCCTTCTACACACATGAATCTCATGTAGAGAGATTGGTTAAAATGTTCCAACCCTTCCAGCCATAGGTTCATGACAACCTATAACAAAATAATCAACGCAACTTATCAAACAAGGAAAGCAACTCATTAAGATATAGATTCATCAAAAGATTTTCCCTTTCCCCTGTGAACTCAATGCAACAAAAACCATTGATTCCTAAGAAGGGAGGATTGATCCAAGTGGATATGGGTGTCCACCCACCTTTTCCAACTGGTTGAAAACAATTTTCTGGCAATTTTGGTAATTTACTATTTTTAGCACTTTTAAACTTTCGGGGCCATTTTGAGGGCCTAAATGAAGGTTTTTCGGGATTGAGCTTCTCAAAAATATCCAAAGTATCTGATTGATCCCCCAAAATAAATATCATTGACGATACCTTTCCAATGAGGTATCGTGCGCCCCAAATAGACATCGTATGCCAAATTTACGCCCTAGTGAAGTTGATACACCAAACTACCCAAAACGGGGTCCACAAGACTGTTGGCTTTTCATCTTCCAGGGTTGGTGATTTGGATTTTAATTATGATAAAAAAAGGCCTTTGGGGCCTCATTTTAAAATCATCTTCTTGTTAATGTGAGTAGCAGACACATCTCTTATCACAGATAAGTTGCCACAATTATAGCGAGTATTTCACTTTGTATTTTTACAGTCTTTGTACATTTTCACTCATTAATAGAAAATTGTGTATTACTATATCTCTGTTTTTATGGTTTCATATCTGATACATTTATGTTAAATTATTGGATATCCAAGATATATTTGTACATTGATTTACTATATCTCCACTCTCATTTTGTGTAGAAATTATCTATATCATTGAAGGAATGGATGCCATAGGATAGGTGTCACTATTGGTTGACATGGAGATCTCATCCCTGGTGAAGACACCTGATGTTGTATAGATGGAAGTGTGGTTTTTTCAAAAACCCCAACTATTTGAATACCTCAACTGAGATGAGGTTCTTTTGGTTATCACTATCAACAATGAAATGAAATGGGGTCCCCTTCACCCACATCAGTGAATAGAAGAGGCACTCCCCTTTTTGAGGATCTACTGGTTCTTCTGGTTGAAATTTTCTGGTCGATACAGTAGCAGTGGGGTCTACATCAATGATATGTATGCGTTCAATACTTTCTAGATCATATTTTGAAATAGGGTTTGACTCCTTTTATTTGATCTCATCCACCAATTACTGTTTCGAGCGACATTCATCCGTGTTGTGCCACGAGATTTTGTGGAAGTCGCACCTAATATAGGTGGATATTGGTGGCCACCCACCTATTCCAAATGGCTCCTCTTGTTCGTTTTTAGTTCAACACATTCTTCTGTACTTCTTTGTAATTATGGGTTCTACACTTATGGGGTTGTCTGAATCCCTACACAATTCTAGGTGGATACTGGTGGCCTCTAACCTATTCCAACTGGCTTATTGCATATGTTTTCATGTTAGTGCATCTTGATGTACTTCTAGGGCCATTTTAGAGCCCTAAATAGTGTTTTTTTTTGGCTTGCCATATTCAAACTATAAACAAAGTCAATGTTTGACGGAAAAATGTGTAGCTCTCTGAAAGACCCTTCCAATGGGTTATCACACGCCTAAAATGAAGGTCATATGCAAACATTACGACCCCAAGAAGTTGACGTACAAACTTACCTATAGGGGCCCACATGACTTTTGGTGTTTCACCTCCTAGGGTTAGGATTTTGGATGTCTAGGGTTTTGGCATTCATGAGTAATATAAAAAGGGCCTATGGAGCTGCATTTTAATCATTTTTCTAAGATGGATGTGCAGAGAATCCACATCTCTTCTCAGAGATAGCTACCACCATTTGAGAAAGTGTTTCAATTCTACAGTTTTACAGTTTCAACCTATTTAATTTATTCAATAAAAGATATTGTACATTAGATATCTGTATTGTTCTTCGTATATTTGTGATTATTGTATTCAGTTTGTTAATTAGTTTGTTCCACTCCTAAATCTGGATCAGTGGTATTATAGCGGTCTGCTCTTCATTTATTTTTCTTAGTGCATGTCCTCGACAAGATCTGGGTACAAGAAGTTAGGACTCGAACCAATCGAGTCCTTTCAATATCGGTCGTGTCGAGCTTGACAACAACCCATGGGAGATGAAAATAATGATGATGGAGTAGGAGATCCTTTTAAAATGTTTCTCAAGGAATCCCTTGTGCGAGAAATGAACGAAATGATGGACAACTTTGCGCAAATCCTTCTGTGACTACCCATAGGACAAGCATCTTCATCAAGTGGCCATGCAACCCCCTTCAAGGTACATGGACATTTTGATATTCCATTATTTTAAGGACTAATAGATTCAGATGCTCTAGATAAATGGTTGAATTTGCTCGAAGGGTATTTTTCAGTCCACAATTTTTTTGATAGGGAAAATATTACTTTTTCACTCCTCAAGGACCTCCCCCATGTTAAGGACTGGTGGGACACTTACTCTGAGCAAAGGGCCATAGAATAATATGCAATATTTGTGGTTTTCCCTACATTGGATTCCTTCCAGGATTCTATTAAATAACATTACTACCCTGTTGGAAGCTATGAGGACCACTAGACTAGATGGACCACCCTGTGTCAAGAAAGGGACAAGACAATACCAATATTTTCCATACCTTGCCCACCAAATTGGGCATCAAAGACTCTAAGATACATCTAGTTCTCAAATAATGTTTTTTTTTCATAGATACATTCAAACATAAATAGAGTTTCTAGACATAACCTCCTTAGGTATGGCTTATAGATACGCTTTCAAGATCGAGCAGAAATTTAAGCAGAAGAGGTGAGAGTTTGGATTTGCAAAATCCTCACAACTGAAGCAGGGAAAAGGCATCCCCAACCCACACAACAAGGGATAGAGTAGAGAGGGACACTCTTAGGACAATCATTCCAAGCCGCAATGCAATAAAGGCAATGAGAAGATGAAGAAGGACATGGGAAAATGGTGTGAGTTGTTGAAAAGTCAACAAGAAACATGTGTCTAATTTATTTTTCCCTTAAATAAATTAGATAATAAATATTAATCTATTATTTCATTCATAATTGAGTGAGTTGGATTTGTAACAGAATTATAAGTGTAGTTAAGTGAGTTAAGATCAGTTGTACTAGTTGTAACTAAACATTCACTAGTGAGAGTTCAGTTAATCAGTGAACTCACATGCAACTAAACATTTGCCACTGTTAACTACATGCATGTCAGATCCAGTGGAGACCCAGTTGAGATAATAGGTGAAAGGGATAGTTTGGCTATCAGTTGTGATTTGATCATACATGCAGTGGATATGATTATGAGCATGTTCAAGCTAGGCAATTGTAAGAATTTGATCATTGTGAGAATTTGAATTGCAAATATTGTGCAGAGGAGGCAAGCTGTCCGGACACAAAAATTGGCACATGTATTTACTGATTTGTGTATGACAGTGTGAGATGATTGTATTGTATTGAGAGCTCTTGGATTAGATTTTTTTATGAGATTGTTTCATGATTCATGATATACATAATATATGATAGTGGGGTTTTTAGCTTTACGCTTTCCTGGTAAAACTTATGTGTTATGTGTTATTAATATTTCACTTTGTGCTCATGGTTGTGATCATGGTTTAATTTAATATGGAAGAATAATAGTAGAATTGATTCTGTATTTAACTATAGTGGAAATTGTTAAATAAGGAGAATCATAGGAATACATTAATTTGTATCGAAATTTCTACATGAGTACCATAAAATCCCTTGGCACATCACTGACGAATGTTGCTCCAAGCCGTCACTCGTGGCTGAGCTAAAGGATTCATAGTCAGAGGCCGATTTTGATTCTGAATCAAATCCCAAAGGAGGGAAGCATATTATCGATGTTGAACCCACTACCACTGTTGCTACCACCAAATTCCAGCCAAGTGAACCTGAAGAAGCAGAGGAAGGGGAATGCCTCTTTTACTCACATATGTGGGTAAAGTGGGCTCTACTTCATTTCATTGTTGATAGCAGCAGTCATAAGAACCTTATTTCAATAGAGGAAGTCAAGCAACTAGAATTCCAACAACACCACACCCACATCCCTACACCATTGGTTGGTTTCGCCAAGGAAGAGATCTTCGTGTCAACCAACAATGTTGTCTGCCCTACGGCATCAAGCCTTTCAAAGATGAGGTATTGTGTGATATTTCTCCCCTTTAAGTTTGTGATGTTATTTTATGAAAACCATATTTGTGGAAGATTCATGGTATGTATGAGTCTAGGCCCTGCAGTGTTATTATTACTTTGGGTAGACAATTGTACAGGATACCAGAGGTAGCGCCGCCTACCTCTATTTCTATAATTTCTGTAAAGCAATGCAGTGAGGTTATTTCACATACCAAGATTTTTGTTTTCTTTGTGATCCATGATCACAGTAGGTAGAAGTTTTTCGACACATATGTGGCCTCCTCATAGAGCCTCTCCTTGTAGCAGAAGCAGGTGGACATGATCGTGGAAGAATACAAAGACATCTTCTCCTCACCCACCGGGGAATCGACGCACTGCCAAGTCAAGCATCCAATTGATCTGACCCCTAGTGCACCTCTACCTATTGGACTAGTCTATTGTCGTTTGCTGATGGAAAATGATGAAATATGGTGTCAGATCCAAGAGATTATTCAAAAG
This sequence comes from Picea engelmannii, assembly GCA_009831015.1. NCBI lineage: Eukaryota > Viridiplantae > Streptophyta > Pinopsida > Pinales > Pinaceae > Picea > Picea engelmannii. Next base: position 263,257 of record ML802337.1, read on the forward strand.
GGGAACATCAGACCCAACTCCTCCCCTTGTAGAATATCGTTTGTACTGGTGCAGAAGAAGGATGTGACTTGGTGACTATGCATTGATTACAGAGAGTTAAATAAAATCACAGTCAAGAACTAGTACCCAATTCCCAGGATTGATGAACTTCTTGACCAACTCAAGGGGGAAAAGTTCTTCAACAAGATTTACCTAAATATTGGCTACCACTAGGTTCCCATCGAACCAAATAATGTTTGGAAGACAACCTTCAAATCTAAACAAGGTCTCTTTGAATGGACTTTCATGACCTTTGGATTAACAAATGTACCAACCACTTTCATGAGGTTGATAGATGATCTATTGAGACCAGTCACAAAATGTTTTTTAGTGGTATATTTGGATGACATCCTCATCTTCAACAAAGCTTGGGAGGAGCACATGCAACATATTTAGTAGGTTTTAAGCACTTTGTGGCAACACAAGCTACATGCCAACTTAGACAAATTATATTTTGGCATGAACAAGATCCAATACTTGGGATAAATTGTTGATGAGCATGGGGTACATGTTGATCCAATTAATACCCAATTCATCCTTGACTGGCCAGTCCCGACCACACTAACCGAGCTTCGAAGCTTCTTGGGGCTGGCCAACTTCTACCGACGGTTCATTTTGGGATTCTCCCATATTGAATGGGCCCTCATTGAGGTGACCAAGGGAGGTGGAAGGGAAAATTTTGTGTGGTGGAAGGAACAACAATGAGCATTCGATGATCTGAAGCATCACATGTGCTCATCTCTAGTACTCTCCTTTCTTGATCTACAGAAATTGTTCGATATTGAGATAGACGCATCTGACTATGCTATAGGCACATTTCTCACTTAGCACGGTCATCCAGTGGCATACCATAGTGATATCCTCTCATATACTATTCAGAAATACCCCACCTATGAAAAGGAAATGTATTCCATTGTAAAAGATTGTCTTCAATGGAAACATTACATTCTGGGAAAGGAGACGATCATCCACACTAATCACAAGCCTATGCAATTCATAAAGACATAGCGGAAATTTCAGAACGACCACCATCAGAAGTGTTCCAGCTACCTTCAGTAGTTCCATCTCAGCATCAAGTATAAGCCAGGGATCTCAAATCATGTCGTTGACTGCCTCAATGGACCTTCCGTGGTTGAACTCACCATTGTTATCCTTTCCTATGGACATGAGGCATCTAAGTGGCCCTAACTTTATCAGCAAGATATGGACTTTGCCACCACCTATCATCTCTTGGGTACAAAAGAGACTGTCATCGATTTTCACATTCAGGACAGACTATTATGCCATCTGGTCCATCTCTATGTTCCTACAACCGAGAATGCAAAGATGATTTGGGAAGCTAACTACAGATGGATGGTAGGAAATTTTGACGTGGATAAAACTATGGTCATTCTTCAGAAACATTTTTGTTGTCCAAAACGTTGACAAGAAATCAACAAGTATATCAGATCTTGTACTTCCTCTGCCATTTCCAAGACATCCATCAAGAAGAAAGGCTTATACACCTCTTTTCGTACTCCCGATAAATATTGGGAAACCATATCAATGGATTACATGTTTGGCCTGCTGTCCACCAAAAAAGGAAATGATTGCATACTTTTGTTCATTGATCTGTTTTGAAAGATGGCTATCCTCACAACTTGTAAGAATAATATCACAATGAAAAATACTTCCAATCTCTTCTTTGAACGAGTGTGGGTCCATTTTGGGATACCACATACCATAATATCCGATTGGGACAACATGTTCCTCAACACATTTTGGTTGAGTCTCTCGTCACTTTTGGACACCAAGCTCACTAAATACACTACCTTCCACCCCCAAACAGATGGCCAAACAAAAGTCATCAATTGGATTATTGTGAAAATCATGTGCATGTACAAATCTAACCATCCACTTACATGTGATGAGAGTCTCCCTTATATTCAACACAGTTACAACATGGCACTCCATAGCTCCATCAAACACAACCCAGTTCAGGTGGGGCTAGGATTCCAACCCTTGGGTCCCATTGATGTTGCACTACCTCTTACCAACACATAGAAAAACTCTTCCCATGTTCTTTCAGAGACCAAAAAAACCACTAGATTCATTGAGCATATTCACCACATCGCCAACAGGTCTATGCAATTTTGCAGAAATCCAATGCTAAATACAAGCAACGCCATGATCAACATAGGGTACCGCACCTGTTTTAGGTTGGAGACAAGTTTTGGTTACATTTGTAGAAGGATCATCTCACAAGGCCCCATCAAAATCTCTGCCCAATTCCCTATGGGCCTTACACTATCAACAAGGTTGTGGGTAGCAATGTTTTTGAGCTCAACACTCCACCCTTCCTTGGCTTGCACCCAATGTTCAATGTGGACCTACTTCGGACATATTTTCCACCATTATAGGACACCTCATAGATTCCAGAACAACTAACACCGACATAGCTCAACCCTCAATGCATGACACAAGCATCCATTGATCATATAGTGGACACACAGGTCAATGGCACTCATCATTAGAGGATCTAACTTTATCGAGTCTTCAAGGTAGGGAATCTCATACACGAAGGAAAGTGGCTCACCCGAGGCCAAATCCAATAGAGGTTTCCTCACCTGATGGGGGAACTCAACACAATGGAGACAATTTCTTTGTAATGGGGAAGGATTGATCTAGGTGGATATTAGTGGCTAGCCACCTATTCGAATTGGATCCTCTTGTCAATTTTTAGTTCAAAACATTCTTCTGCACTTCTTTGTAATTGTGGTTTCTACACTTATGGGGTTGCTTGAATCCCTACACATATTCTAGGTGGATACTGGTGGCATATCACCTAATCCAACTGGATTATTTTGTATGTTTTCATGTCATCACATCTTGATGTACTTCCAGGGCCGTTTTGGAGCACAAAAAATGTTTTTTTGTCTTGCCACAGTCAAATTGTAGATAAAGTTAGATTTTGATGAAAAAATGTGTAGCTCTTTAAAATACCTTTCCAATGGGCTATCACACGCTTAAAATTGATGTCATATGCAAAGGTTATGACCCCGTGAACTTGAGGTACCAACTTACCAATAGGGGCCCACACGAATTTTTCCGTTTCACCTCGTAGAGTTAGGTTTTTGGATGTATAGGGTTTTGGCATTCATGAGTAATATCGAAAATTCCTCTAGAGCCTCATTGTAATCATTCTTCTCGTAGAGATGCACATAGAAGACACATCTCTTCTCAGAGATAGATACCACCATTCGAGCAAGTGTTTCAATTATGCAGTTTTACAGTTTCAATGTATTTCATTTATTCAATAGAAGATATTCTTCATTGGATATCTTTGGTGTTATTTATATCTCTATTTTCATAGTATTCAGTATGTTAATTAGTTCATTCTTCTCCTAAATCTAGATCAGTTGTATCGGAGAGGTATGCTCTTCATTTATTTATTTTCATGCATGTCTCTGACAAGATTTGTGTACAAGAAGTTGGGACTTGAACCAATTGATTCATTGAAACATCAGTCACATTAAGCTTGAAAACAACCCATGGGAGACAAAAAGAAACATGGAGTAGGATATCCTTTTAAAATGTTTCTTGAGGAATCCCTTGCGCAAAAAAGGAACGAATTGATGGAAAACTTTGCGTAGATCCTTTGCTAGATTTCCACAGGAGAAGCATATTCATCAAGTGGCCATGCAACCCCCTTCAAGGTACAGGTAAATTTTGATATTCCATTATTTGAAGGACTAATAGATGTGGATGATGCATATAAATGATTGAATATGCTCGAAGGGTATTTTTCAATCCACAATTTTTCCGATAGGGAAAAGATTACTTTTTCACTCCTCAAGGTTGTCCCCCATGTTAAGGACCGGTGGGACACTTACTCTGAGCAAAGGACCATAGAGGAATCTACAATATTTGTGGTTTCCCCTACATGGTATTCCTTCCAGGATTCCATTAAAGAACATTACTACCTTGTTGGAAGATACAAGGACTAGTACACCTGATGGACCACCCTGCATCAATAAAGCGACCAGAATACCATATTTCAAAAATATTTTCCATACCCTACACACCAAATTGGGTATCAAAGACTCTTAGCAAAATATAGTGCTAAAATACCATTGATGTTTTCATAAATATATTCAAATATAAATGGAGTTTCTAGACATCACCTCATTGGGTACGACTTATAGATACGTTGTCAAGATTGAGAAAAAATTTAAGCAGAACAGGTGAGCGTTTGGATCTGCAATATCCTCACAGTTGAAGTAGGTAAAAGGCAGCTCCAAACCACACAACAAGGGATAGATCAGAGATCACCACTCTAAGGATAATCGGTCCAAGCTACAACACAAGAAGGGTAATGAGAATATGAAGAAGGACATGAGAAAATGGTGTGAGTACCATAAAATCCCTTGGCACAACACTGAAGAATGTCACTCCAAGTAGTCACTCATGGCCAAGTTGAAGGATTCTGAGTCAGAGGAAAATTCTGATTCTTAATCAAATATCAAAGGATAGAAGTGGATTATCGATGCTAAACCCAGTGCCACTATTTCTAACACCAAAGTCCGGCCAAGAAGACCAGAAGAACCAAAGGAAGGGGAATGCCTATTTCACTCACATATGTAGGTAAAGGGGGCTCTTCTTCATTTCATTGTCGATAGAGGTAGTCAAAAGTACTTGATTTCAGAAGAGTTCGTCAAGCGGTTGGACCTGGTAACAACACCGCAACTGTATCCCTACACCATCAGTTGGCTTCTCCAAGGAAGAGATCTCTGTGTCCACCAAAAATGTCATCTTCCCTATGGAATCAAGCCATTCAAAGATGAGGTATTGTGTGATATTTATCCCATTTAATTTTGTGATGTTCTTTTAGGACAACCATATTTGTGGAAGTGCCATGATATGTATGAGTCTAGACCCCTGTGGTGTTATTATTACTTTGGGTAGACAATCGTATAGGATACCATAGGTAGTGCCACCTACCTCTATTTCTTTAATCTTTGCTAAGAAATGCAGTAAGGTCATTTCACAGACCGAGAAGTTCATATTCTTTGTGATCCATGCTCAGAGTAGGCAGAAGGTCATCACCACTTTCATGGCCTCTATAAAGAACCTCTCATTGCAACAGAAGCAAGTGGAGGGGATCATGGAAGAATATAGAGACATCTTCTCCTCACCCATTGGGGTATCGATGCACTACCAAGTCAAGCATCTAATTGATCTGACCCTCGGTGCACCTCTACCTAATGGACTGGTCTATCATCGTTCGCTGATGGAAAATGATGAAACCAGGTGTCAGATCCAATATATTCTTCAAAAGGGGTAAATCAGACCCAAATCCTCCCCTTGTGGAAGCCCGATTGTACTTATGCAAAAGAAGGATGATATTTGGTGACTCTGCATTGATTACATAGCCTTAAACAAAATCACATCCATGAATTGGTACCCAATTCCTAGTATTGATGACCTTCTTGACCAACTCAAGGGGGGGAATTTCTTCATCAATATTGACCTAAAGTCTAGCTACCAACAGGTTCCCATCAAACCAACTGATTTCTAGAATACAACCTTCAAATCTAAAGAAGGTCTCTTCAAATGGATGGTCATGCCCTTTGGCTTAAAAAATGCACCGACCACTTTCATGAGGTTGATGGATAATGTATTGAGAACCTTCATCAAATCCTTTATAGTGGTATATTTTGATGACATCCTCATATTAAATAGAACTTGGGAGGAGCACATGTGACATATTCAAGAGGTTTTGATCACTCTATGACAACACTAGATATATGCCAACTTGGAAAAATGCTCTTTTGGAATGAACAAGGTCCAATGCATGGGGTACATTTTTCTTGAGCATGGGTACTGTTGTTCCTGAGTTTATACTTTAAGGCTGTAAAGTATACCATCAAGGCATCCGTAAAGGTAAAGGTAATTAAAGGATAAGAATAAAAAAGAAGGGTAAAGCAGAATCAATTTCTTAACTGTCTCTGTCTAGCTTCCCATTGTTCTTAGATGCTGATATCTCTCTCAATACCAGCCCATGAATGTTCTAATTCAGCCAGATTAGTCATTGTTTGTAGAATAGTATTAAATAGGTTTAAAGAAATACTAGTTTGATCTTGGAGACCAGGTTCTATGTTGGGTTGTCTATTATTTGGGACAGTCATGGGGAGTAAAATTTTATTTAGTTGTGAAAGAATTCGATAAATTGTTACTTCGGTTTTTTTAAGAGATGAGAATAGGAAAAATAGTTTTGAAATTCAAAATAATAACATTAATATAGTTGAGGTTGTTTCCTGGACTTGAAACAATTTGAGAATCGTAAAATAACAAAGAAATACTACTGAAAAATATGAGGCTTTAATCAAGAAAGAATCTCATATTGTAACCAGAAATAAAGAAGAAAATGAGATTTCTAATGAAGTGTTAAATATCATGGTTCAAATGATCCACAGGTCTTAAAATTACTGATATCAATTTCAGAGGAAAAGTTGTAAATAATTTGATAACCAAATCAATCTAAACTATAAAAGATATAAAATAAACTTCAAATTGATCATTCATTAGAAAGACATTGAAAGGGAAACATATAAAAATATGGTAAACAAGGTTAAAGAACACATAGCTACAAGTTGGCAGGATTAAAAATCTTGTCTATATCATATATCACAGTGGATTGGAAAACTTTAATACAATTGGCTCTCTCAAAAAACCAAAATCCCTTTCTTAGTCTTCTGAAAATATATTTATACACGATCATCAAATATTTTCCCATTGGTGATTAACCAACTTCCTAAGACTATGGTTACATAGATGAATAATGTCAAACTGTTTACATTTCTTTTCTAACTGCTTTACTATTCTAATGATGAAAATATTCAAAAGAGTACTTTTATGTTTGTGTTATCGAACATCCTTCTTTTGCCTCAAGACAATGAATACATTTTCCCAAAAACTTCACCAAAACTATGGGAACGTCTGGTATCTCTTTTGCCTCAAATATGAAGAATCTTTTCTGTAATTCAGGCAAACGATCTTCTGTTATCTTCCTTGTGAACTTAATAGTTTGCAACTTTAAGTTCGGTATCACTATCCATTTATGGATTTTGGTGATATTGATTACCTTAATTTTTGGGATCTCTACCTTCATTTCCTCCAAATATTCCTTGAACCTTAGCCGGTTCTTGACAATGTTAATCTCTCCTAATAACCCAGGACAGTCATTTTTTCCAATATTTAATGAAGTTTTTTCTAAGAGATCAAAAATTCCTTGACAATCATCATTGACATCTCTGGTTTTTCTTTTATTTTTTGCCAAGTCTGCTTCCCACTCTTTTAGTATTACATCTCCTTTAACCTGTTCTGAAATGGATATTTTCTTAATCTTTCCAACCTCTTCCTTTGTTGAAAGGGCTACTACTTTTTGGAAAGTCGTTCTGGCCACTTTCACTTCTATTTCTTTCTGGAGAACATTCTCCAAAGATTTATTTGTTTCCTGAAAGTAATTCTGGACAACTTCTAGATTTAAAAACACTTTCTGTTGTTCTTCTTCTATCTTCAAATGTATTCCCAATACCTGAGCCTGGAAAATTTCAATCTCTACCACTTGATTTGAAATAGTGCTAATCTTATCTCGTAATTGTTTATTTTCTTCTTCTTTCTTTAGGACCTGTGCCTAAGTGACCTGTATTATCTGATTTGCTTCCTCTAAGCTTGTTTTCATTTTTTGAATCTCTTGAATCTCTTTTAATATAGATTTTTCTAGACCCTTATTTATTCCCCAACTGATATTTCTTTCGATTTCTTTCAATTTATCTTGTAGCTGAGCTATCGTTTGGTCTTTTTGTTCCAACATAGTTGTCAAACTTCCCATAGAATATAAATTTGCCGACGCTAAAACTCCCATCGTGACTGTTATCTCTGTAGAAAATTCTCCATCTTTAAGTTTCTTTCCATCTATAATGACCCTATTCTTTTTAACCATCCCATATCCTCTTGGATGGATTTCCTGTTTCAAGATTGCCCTTCTCTTTTTACTGAAAAAATAATCTGATGAAGGAATCTCATCGCTAGAAATTTTCTCTAGATCACTGACATACAGACCTCCCTCGTGGGGGTTTCCATAAGTGGACTGCAATGGAATCAAGGAAGTAATGGGACTTCCAAGTTCTATCGATTTTATTCCTCCTGTCTTTTATAGAACATCCTTAGGGATTTCTGGGGATGTTTCTAGCTCCTTTCCCTTCCCTGCCTCTGATTCTTTTGTCTGGGAAATTTCTGTGTCTTGTGAAGGTATTCCAGTATCCTTCATCTTGCCTTTAGTATTTTCTTTGTCCTGTATATTTGTTTCAAAGCCTGGGGGAGGCCCTTCCTGCTCTGGAGGTGGGGTCGTAGCTTCTCCCTGCAAAATTTTGGGTAAACAAATTTTCCTATGGCTCTGGAATGGCGTGAAATCAATCTATGAGTCAGGTGGTAGGGAATTCACTCTATTCAATACCTCTTCATAGGATTTAACCTCCTTGAATACGTCATCATAAATATATGTTTCATGCTCATAGGCTTTTAAATTAAAATGCATCAAATGTTTTCTTACTAATTGATAGGGGTCATGCTTTCTGTGTTCAATATCTACCAATTTTACTTCTTCTAGTGATTCAACCTCTACTTTAGAATGGCCTAGATTCAGTAATGAAAATTTCCTGATATGTATAGGGAAAGTTGGCCATGACTTCTTCTGAGCTGCCTTTATCTCTAATCCAATGCCGCATTTTACTATCTGGTGGGCTACCTCTCTACACACCAATCTATCCGGTAGGAATTTAGGGAGTGCATGAGGGGGAATAGAACAACCATAAACCCTAATGTACGAAAAATTCTCGTCAATAAACCAGTCGGATATTGCTTTAATATTTTCTATGATTGTATCAGAAATGTGAGGGGGTTCGCATCCAAAAAATATTTTATGCATCGGAATTATAACAAAATGACAAATTTCATAAAATGCGTCCTTATCATTTTCTTCCCAAAGGGTGGAATGATATTCATGAATGGGTTATGGACATGTTATGTTCCAACTCCAATTCATTAAGGGAAAAAGAGTCACATAGCAGATTGCATCCATAATGTATGATGACATGTAAAAGGCCACTGGTTGTCCCTTAGATTTTGCAACTCTGTAGTTTGAGATTTCTTGTGTTAGGTTATCCGAAAAAATATTACTCCAGTTAAAAGCATATCCTTTTGAAGCTTCTTCTAAAAAGGGCACCCAATTTGCATGAAAATGGAAGGGATCTTTTCTCCCAAAAAGTCTACACAACATAATGGCTACGTAGACCATGTATTCATTCAAGGATGTTGTAGCATAAACCCCATGGGTATTGGCCCTAAATTTTGATGGAAATCTCCACTAGTCTCTAATTATATCAGGATAAGTCTAGTCTACCTCAGTGTATTCTTTCCTCTGAAACTCTGCTAAAAACTCGGCATTAAAAGTATGCTTAGGATTTGGCGAGAGTTTATACATTACTTGTATATGTTCTGGCCTGAATGAGCCGACGATGACTCCTTGATTTTTTAATATGATCCTCATTGGGATATCGAACTTTTCTAGGGCCCAACTGATCATATCATTCTATGCCATGAGCCGAGGGTGCATGACGATATTATGAAGCTCTAATTCTACTATGTCCCAATAGTGATTCTCAGAATTAGTATGAGCATTCTTGAATTCACATTCCATAAATTCAGAGATTTGAGTCCAAGATTTAATGGATTCTATATCATGTGGCATGGTGTTGGAGATGATATCTCCTTCCTGTGTATCTTCACTCTTCTTTGAATCCTTTTTCGGTGCCATGACTTTACATTAAATGGAAAACCTATCACAGAAAAGGAATGAATGAGCTCAGTTGAGTGCTTCTTGCGCTTGATAAAATGAAAACACAGACATTCAAATGCTCTTTTAATTCATTTAACAATGATGGGATTGATGCATCTAACAAGAATTCAAGGCATTTAATGCGGTAGATATTTTACTGAGATACGCATTAGTACCACGTATCACCAGTTATTATTTATTTAAAATGGTCGTATTTTGGCGCCTTTGAATTTTAAATAAAACGCGGAACATTTTACTCAATCAGAAACCGAAACATGAATGAAACCCTAAAAAAAATGATTTTCATTAATCAAGCTTTGGAAAAAGGTTAATTTGTGCTAATCATAGATTAAGAGTCAAGATTTTGTTTTTTCGAGATTTTGGGGATAGTATTGTCGAAAGGTATGTTATCTCGAAATCCGATTTCTGAAATCACGAAATCACAACAAGGTTAATTAAGAATTAAACATTTTAGCAAAGTAATTGATTGATATTAAGCGTTTCGGGACTTCAGGGATCATTTTGACAAGAAGTATGTCATTGATGAATCTCGATTTCCGAAGTTGCGAAATCATGACATGTTTAAAAATAGGACTTAAATTCATGTTAATTAACTAACTAATGGGTTAAGGACAAAATAGAGTTAGTTCGTTTTAACACAAATTATGGGTCGGGATTTCATGATTCAAGATTTCGGGGATCATTTTGACAAGAGATGTGTTATCACTGAACCCCGAATCCCAAAATCGTGAAATGATTAACTTAAGTCTTAACTTTTTGCGTTAGAGAATTAATTAATTAGCATTTTAACTAACTCTCTATATTTCGAGAAATCGGGGATCGGGATTTCACGATTCAATTTGTATTGAAAAATATGTTTTCAGCAAACCCCAAATCCCAAAAGCTCTTTAAAGTTAACCTTAAATCCATTAGGTTTAAAGCTTATCATGATTAAAATAATTTTATAGAAAATGTGTTGGGATTCTTATAATACTTTTAGGTTTTTTGCCTTTTATTATTTTAAATAATTGAGTTCTTCGGGAACTCGGTACCGTGTGTTTGGGAATGATAATGAAACTTGTGTTTTATGAAAAGCCGAAACCCAAAAAAGGAGATTTTTGGTCTTAGGGATAAAAAATTTAAGAATTGTTTCAACAGGTACATGTTGATCGAGATAATATTCAAGTCATCCATGACTGGCCAATCTCGACCACACTAACCGAGCTTCAAAGATTCTTGGGACTGGCCAACTTCTACTGATGCTTCATGTTGGGATTATCCCATATTGCATGGGCCCTCATCCAAGTGACCAAGGGTGGTGGCAGGGAAATGTCTGTGTGGGAGAAGGAACAACAACGGGAATTTGATGGTCTCAAGCATATCTTGTGCTCAACTCCAGTACTATCCTTTCCATATCTACAAAAACCTTTCGAGATTGAGACGGATGTATCTGACTTTGCTGTAAGTGAAATTCTCACTTAGCACGGTCATTCAGTGGCATACCACAGTGAGACACTCACATATATTGTTCGGAAATACACCACATATGACAAGGAAATGTATTCCATTGTACAAGCATGTCGTCAATGGAAAAATTACATTTTGGGAAAGGAAAATATCATCCATACTGATCAAAATCCTTTGTAGTTCATACAGACATTGGGGAAATTGCAGAAGGATGACCATCAAAAGTGGTCCACCTACTTGCAGCAGTACCATATCAACATCAAGTATAAGACAAGGATCTCAAATCATGTCATTGACTTCCTCATTCGACCACCCGTGGCTTCAATCAACATTATTCTCCATTCCTATGGACATGAGGCATGTGAGTGGCCCCAACTTTATCAACAAGATCTAGACTTCACCACCTGTTACACCTCAAAATTACTCACTTCAATAGTGTCGCAATTGTCTTCATTACAACTGTTGTAAGTGTCACATCTTGTCTGCAAATGTCATATATTGACCACAAGTGTTGCAAGTCTCACAAACATCATACTTCCATCTTGCCTATGTCTTGCCTCTAACGAAATCATAACGACACTTAATACACCTCAAAGACTAGTTTTGAAGAAGAGAGATCACTTGACAGGGAGTACAAACCTTTTTCCATTGAAAGAACCATTAAAAATGGATTTAGGATAGGAATGCTCCCCTACCCACTTCCAGGGATTGTTGGCACTCCCTAAGCCTCTTTGGGGGAGTGTTTAACACCCCATGCGCCCTTTTGGGGGAGCTCTACCCTTTTTTTAGCAAGTTTTGGGTTTGTTGAGGCAAATCAGGGAAGAATCCCTCAATTCCTGAAGGTGGTTGGATTCAAATAGATGGTCAAGGCATGATATTAGGGAAGATCCTCAACTAAAGGAGAGGAATCCTCAACTTATCCCAAAGATATCTCAAGTGGTTGGACCTCTCCAAGGTTATATAAGGAGGCCTTCCCATGGTGAAAAGGGAGATGAATATTGAGAATTATACCAAACTTATGATCTTATAAGTGGTATGTCATTAGAGAAATCAATGTAGATTACTTGAGCAAAGGGGTTTCAGAAGGAGAACTGGAAGAAGATGTTGCACCTTCCTTCAAAGGATTGTAAGTACTTTTACTTGTTCTCATTAATAATCAATGTTTGTCCTATTTATTTCAAAATTGTGCTTGTTTCATATGAGTTTGTCTACAGTAGATGGATATATATTTGAGCTAATCTCAGTAGAGTAGGAAGTCCATTGTATCTTTGTTTGTTCTACAGGACCTATCAGGGAGCTCAGGATCGAAGCTCATCCAGGACTTTGTAAGGACAAATGTCACTAATAAGGTACATATTTTTCTCCTTCTCTTTTATTTATTAGTTTGATTAGATCTAAAAGGAAGTCAGTTTCCATGTTAAGCACTTTTCTGTCTTGGCCTTAGGAGTCTAAAGACCAAGTGTGAGTCCACTTGTCCGCGGGGGGATTCACCTACAATAGAAATTGGCGACTCCACTGGGGAGGATAAGGTCTGATTTTTGGTTCCATTCTCAAGTCTTGTTTTGGCCCTTTGCCAACTGATTTTACCTTCTCTATATTGTCATTTTGATTCTTAGATTTGTTTTATTGCCTCTTTATTTCATCATGATCACCATGATT
>ML802338.1:23688-60414 GCA_009831015.1 Picea engelmannii
CCTTGCCCAAATAGTCGATCCCCTCCACACAACAATGTGTCAACAAGGATGGAAATTGAGGAGAACTTTGGAACTCAAAGAACCACAAACTATAATTTGGGACCGCTATATCCTTTCTCTTAGGAGGGAAAACATACTCTTATCTGAAGGAGAGGATGAACTCATTTGGGATGGTGATCCGAGAGGCACTTATAATCCTAAAGAAGGCTACATACAACTCAGCATAGCACTGACACAACAAGAAGAGAAATGGTGGTGGAGGAGAATGTGGAAGATAAAAATCCCAGCCAAAGGTAAACTTTTGGTATGGTCTATTCTAGTAAATAAAGTTCCCACCTGGGATATTCTATAGAAGAAACAATTCCATGGGCCGAGTTGGTGCTCACTCTATAGAATGCAGGAAGAAATGGTAGACCACTTATTTATGCATTGCCCCTTCACTCTATCAGTCTAGATGGAAGCCTCCACTTTAAATCCTGACGTTGGCAGTTGGCAAGGAGACACATTTGAAGCAATTTTAAAAGAATGGATTAAATCGACAACCCCAAAATACTTAAAAGATATTCCAATACTAGCAGCCTGGGGAATCTGGATAGCTAGAAACAATACAATATTCTGGGACGTCCCATAGTCATCACTGAGGGTGGCCACAATTTCCTTGAGTATTTTAGATCATCTCAACTTGGGAAAGACTACGGGACAGTGCACGAGTCGAGCTCCCCTGGAGGAACAGATCGATAAAGGGAGACCATGGGCCTATTTTGATGGCGTGGCCTCGGGGGACCNTATTTATAACATAACAACACTTTTTCCACCTCAGAGTTGGGTTGGGGCCTAGTACAAACAACTATGTTGAGATATAAGCCTTAAAAGTACTACTCCTTTTTGCCGCAGAAAAGGGTGTATCCACGCTACAAGTTTTTGGGGACTCTTTGATCATCATCAAGTGGGAAAACCAAGCACAAATTTGTCACATAACTAGACTCGGACCTTTCCTGACAGAATTTTTGAGGACCATTGCTACTTTTGACACTTTCTCTCTCTCTCTCTCACATTTACGAGGAAAGGAACTCCATGGTTGACCGGCTATCCAAAGAAGCCACACAGCTAGATTTTGGAAGCTGGCACATCAAAAAACATACGGAGGAAGACAATTTTGATTACCACAGGCCTTTCCAGGAAGAACAAGCATAAATATCTGCAGTTGATATCTCCTTTTGGGTACTCTAATCAGGAACACAATGTGTATAACTTGAATTTTTTTGAAACTCTCACTACTTTTGTATACCTGGAAATTTTAGGGGTGGATGCTCACTCACAGTTTGGTTTTTTGTAATGAAGAACACGCAGAAATGTAAGAGACACTACTCAGACAATATATATCTTGGCTATCCTCATAGCAACTATATATCTGTGAATGTAATTTTATACCTTTTTTAATAAACTTACGACTTTTTTCCTTGGAAAAAAAAAATCCTTTCCAACCTCCATGCAAAGTTTAAACACCTAAAGGAAGGAGAGCGCACTTCCTCCTTAAATCAAGGAAAGTGTCCCTTGATTTTAGGGATTTACCCCCTTTCTTTATTAAACTTTGCATGTTTAGCTAATCAGTTAGTAAACTCGCACTTTTCAGCCTATCATACTCATGTTAGGTGTGGGTTATCTATTTTAGAGGTTTAGGCATGTGCTTTAGCCATTTTTACACTGCTTTTAGTGGCAGTTGTTATTATTAGTGACAAGATCAATTCCTCTCTACATATTGGATTGATCTCATTGTAATTTGGAAGATATTGTGAATACATTCATTCTTTTGGAGTAAATTCTTCTCTATCTCTCTATTTTTTGTTTATTTGAAAATTCATTGGATTAGTATTATTTTTCTCATCGAATTCTAGATCTCTCGGGTCTCAGAATTTTGCATGGTATCATAGCCTCAGGGAATCTGAGGGAGAGGTATACTAGTTTTATTTGTAGGTGAAAGATCATCAAAAGAGGCAGCAAAAATCAATGGATCAACACCTTCAGCCCAAGCATGTTGTCCTAACTCAATTCAACTACTTTGAATGTAAAGTCGAGATCACCCTTTCTCTCCGAAGCAAAGGTCTCTACCGGATAACAATGGGTACGGAAGTTGAGCCAACGAATGTTGTGGAGAAGGAAAAGTATTTCAATTGAATGGATAAATCCTTTGGGCTGATATGTATCTCCATATCAAGAGACTTGATGATCCATGTTGACATCGCATCATCCCCCAATGGAGTCTGGACCAAGTTGGAAGAGTTGTTTGGTAAACAGGATGAAATTCGAGCCTGCAGTTTGGATAACAAGCTCATAGGTTTGAATCTGTCAAATTTTGATTCTTTGCAAGAGTATTATTTTTCTCATCGAGTTCTATATCTCTCGGGTCTCATAATTTTACAATGCATTGTGATTCTGAAAAGGAAAATTGGGAAAAGCTAAAGAATGTTTATGAAGGAGATGCTAAATTTAAAGGGGTCAAGCTTCAGACTTATAGAGGACAATTTGAACATCTGATAATGAAGGAAGATGAATATATTGTAGCTTATTTTATCCAAGTTAATGAAATTGTGAATACTATAAGAGGACTGGGAGAAAATATTGAAAATTTGGTTATTGTGCAAAAGATACTTAGATATCTCCCAATGAGATTTGACTCTAAAATCTCAACGCTAGAAGAAATACAAAATCTACCTACGGTGAGCATGGATTAATTACATGGAATACTTACAGCATGTGAAATGAGAACAGAATAGGAAAATCCATCTAGAAGGGAATCATCTTTCAAAGCCTCCAAGAAGATAAGAAAAAACAAGCCAAGGTCAAAACCCTGCTCCAGCAATAGTGATGATTCAGACAATGAAGAAGAAGCTTGCAAGAAAGTTGAAAAGAGGAACTGACAAGTACAAATGTAAGCTTCCTTTCAAATGATTTAAATGTGGTAAAGTAGGCCATTTTTCTTCCAAATTTCCTTATGCAAGGGGTTCAAATGGTGATGAAGAAGAAGTTCCTAAGAAAGAAAAGAATATCATAAAAGAGACAAGGAAAGAAATGAAGGAAGATTTTTGAAAAATAAAAGTTTGTATTCAAAAGATGATAGTTCCTCATTCGATGAAGATGATGACAGTGACAGTGAATCAAGAAGAATACTCTTCATGGCATTAGAGACTCAAGAGGAAACTACAGAAAATAATGAAGGAGATGATGACGAAGAAGGAGAAGTGAATCTTGAGGTGGAATTGATCAATGCCTCAAGTGATCTAAGAATATCAAGGAAGAAAAAAACAAGTCTCTCAAAGAAGAGTTAATATGTAAATTGAGGGAAGGCTTTCAAAACCCTAGCAAAAATTCTGAATAAGCCAAGCAGACTATCATAGATCTAAAGATTCAGTTGGAAGAAGCAAAAGTGATTAGAGAAATACTCAAGAGACAATTGGAAGAAAAGAAGAAAATAAAAAAGAATATGGAAGCTGAAATAGTCTCACTAAGACAGGAACTACATAAGAAGGACATCCAACTAAATTTTGGAAATAACACCAAAACACTAGATGAAATCATTTGCAATAAAAAACCATTCTATGACAAGTTTGGACTTGGATACAAACATAATAATAACGGTGAGGATTCAAGATCTATGATGTCAGGAAATGAAGCAAAGCAAAGAGGTTATGCAGTTACTATCAAGGGTTCCATCAAGAAAGAAGAATGCAAGCCTCTAAAGGAGGACATACAAAAACCATAAATAAAGAAGAATCAAGAAGAAGATTGTGCATTCAAAGGAACATGGAATTAGCAACCAACAATGAAAAAAACCTAAGAAGAAGATCGTGATTTCAAAAGAACAACACCAACTAGAAGACCACCCACACTCAAGTACCAACATATTTTTCTCGTCTTGTGTTATTCTTGCAATAATTTTGGGCATAGAGCCATAAATTGTAGAGTCTGTGCAAAGGGTAGAAACACATAGAACATAAGTAGCTATGAAAATCCCAAGAATCATTATGAAGGTAATTATCCCAAAAATCCTTGTGAGGTGTTTGAAATAAATTATAATAGTTTTCGTGCTTTGAATTATGAAATTGAATGCTACAAATGTAACAATTTTGGAAACATAGCCAGAAATTGCAGAAGTGATTTAATAGTTTCTTCAAGGGAAACTAGGCATGTTCATTTCAATCATATAGGGGAACAACAAATAACTTGGAAAAAAAAGAAAGAGATTTGAAGGTTGAGGAATGTGGGTTTCCTTACAAGCCCAAAATAAAAGAAGCCATTGGTATATTGAGAGTGGATGCTCAAAGCATATAACTGGAGACAAAAAAATATTTGTAACATTAAAGAAAGAAAAATAAAGGCATGTCATGTTTGGAAATGATAACTCAACCAAAATTATAGGAAAAGGCATAGTGAGTCTTGGAAACAAAGATGTTATGGCAGAAAATGTCCTACTTGTTGAAAATATGAAGCATAATTTTCTAAGTGTGATCCAAATGTGTGATCAAGGACACACACTTATATTTAATTCAAAAGAATGTGAAATATGGAAAGAAGGATCGTGCAGACTAGTGGCAACAACAACAAGGAATCCAAACAACATATACATCTTGGATGAGATTGAAGAAGAAATATGTTGTTTGGGAAAAGAAGATGAAATTTGGCTTTGGAATAGGAGAATGGGCCATGTTATCACAATTTGTACTTTCCCAAAATCCAAAGGCAAGTGAACAATAAATTGGCGTAACAAGAGGTTATCATATCACTGTCACCTAAATAAGACACATCTTTCTCTTTAGGGGTAGTGGCCCAGGGGAGACTTCCATAGTGACCTGGGGGTTTGAGAAGACAAATGTAATAGTATCAAGAAAGATCTTCCCCTCTCACAAGTCACACTGATCAGAAAGTCCCAAAGGTTTTAATAAAATGAAGAAGATATTTTCTTAAGTGAACCTGACTAGAACAAGACAACAAGAAATCACTATTTGCAAGTACCAATTGATATTAATGCTTCATAAAACCTTGTATTTTGAATAAAATCAATAAGCTGATATAAAAGATGAAGCAACAGAAATTTATAACAACAATGTATATATAACGATAGTTTCACAGTTATGCCTTAAACAATCTTCAATAATGACCAAAATTATAACCTAAAGTTGGCAATATGCTAGTATTTGTCAGAAGCAAAGAAGGCAATGTAAAATCAGCTTTAACACTTGCTTTTAGAAGCTTTTATTGTTGTCATATATGGTTGTAGCTTTCTTTTGTAACATCAGAAAGATATTTAGTAAGTTAGTCGAATCTAAGGTTAGGAATGGCTAGCAAAGACCTTGAAGTATATGATTTAAAGGTTGTTTCATCAATCAATCAAATGTAAGGCATGAACTAGTGCCTTTAGGGTAAATGGAGTCACTTTTGCAGCAACAATCTTAAGGGAAACAAATGACAATAAGTGAACTAAAGACAAGAGGGAGGATGGTTGAGGTGTTAGTAAACTAAGGCCTCAATCATCCAAAACCCTAGAAGGAAAACAGCTACTAGGAAGTAGGTAACCCTAGGCCCTAGCAGTTTTCCTTCTTCTTTAGGTAAAGCTTGAATTAAATAAAAGCTTAATGAAGTAAAAGTACTAGAGTGATACTAAGGTAGGGCTCTAGCATATACTTCAATGAATATGTCTTCTAGCAAAATCAAGTAGGTGGAGAGCTATTGAGAGAAGGACAATAACATGTGCTTTTCTCTTAGGGTTTCACACTAGCAATTTCATAATCTCATAAATGAAAAGTAAAAGATACCATAACCATTCAAATAAAGAAGGATTGCATATTTTCACATACATTCACCAAGAATAATCTAGTCACAAGCTCTAGTTGAAGACTTTCCACCATGAAAATGAAAAAAATCACCAATAAAATCTCCCTCCAAGAGTTGTGCACCACTTAGTTCAGCCAATAAGCCTTAAAAGAGGCTAAATTTCAGACCTCACACTTGTGTGAGTGAAAGATGATGAATAAAAATGAGAGTTTGATCTCTTATTTATACAATACATGAGACCTTTAATTACATTTTAGGTCTAAAAAGATCGACATGGCCATTTTACATCAAAAATCCAGTTTTACATGAAATTGACAAATAAAACCCTAAATTCATCTTTTTAGGGTGATGTAAAGCCCCTCCTAGGGTGATGATGGCCTCCCTCCTGGAAATATAGGCCTCCAAAGTGAAACGTTGGGGCTCAAAACTCATCAAGAATGCCACACGTGCCAACCAAAGCTATTCTCATGCTGGATACCTCAACTAGATGACATCAAGGCTCTAGATGATGACGTCAGGGGCCTTTAAGGGCCAATGTCATAGTGGGAGGGCAAGAAACCCATGGATCTGGGCCTGCCAAAGTGCCTTTGGTGGAATGTCCTCTCTTTTCTCTGGTGCAAGCCTCTGGTATCTCTTTGTCCCTGGATGGGGTCTCAACATCCATCTGGTGGGATTTTATCCCTATGGAGGTTCGATCTAATCATCTCCCCATATGTACATGTCCATCGGGCATGGTCCTATAGCAACAACAAGTACACCCTCCATGGGCTCATAAGTCACATGGATCATAGTGATCCGAGATCTTTTCATCAAGTGACTTATAAAGAATTGCATTAAATAAACATAAATTAAAGTGCACCATTAAAGAAGGAAAAACTCAATAATGAAGAGACATAAGCATCAAATATGAACACACAAAACTTGATAATGGAGTTTTTCCCTGGTGGACTACGTCTCTGGGTCCTTCTCTTAAATGGGTAGGCTTTTTCATTAACTCAGCAAAATAATTTGGCAAATTACATAAGTATACCTCATTCTGAAATCAAACTGCCGAAATAATGCTCAGATCAGAAAACAGACAGCACTAATGAATTCGGGGCGTCGAATTACCCAAAAATGAATGTCTCCATGCCTCAATATGACTCTGGCACTCTCGGGCCCAAGAAGAAATTTATCTCGGTTTATGTGCCCCTGCAACCTGCAATAAATTCCTATGTACTTTCCTCGAACTACATGCCCATGTCATACCACATGCGTGCCTTCCTCTAGGGCTCGACATATTTGGCTCTTAAGTAAAATCCACGACATTCAATACAATGTAGGGGTGGTTGGCCCATTGGTTATGGCGTGAATATTAAGGCGTAGTGTGGGGAGGAAGTCTCGGGGTCAAACCCACAAGCCTCCCCCTTTTGGCTGTATAGTTGAAACAATATATTATATATGTAATGTTGTTCCACCAACTTTGGCAGTGGCTCTATCCAAGGAGCTAACGGTTAAGATGTGGCCGAATTTGGCATGGTCCACCAGATTTGGAGGACCCGCCAATCCATATTTTGTTTCAAAAATCAGATAGAGACTGTCATTGGGCTTTTGCCCCCTTCCACATGACAACATCCCATTCGGGCACACCATCCACTGCCATGTCAGTTCCATGTCATATTACGAACACCACATCATCGTACGAACTACCAACTCGCCATGCCAATTCATCATGCCATGTCACTGTACGGACCGTACGAACTTCCACGTGGCACAATTGTATTGGTCCACAAATTGGTCCGGAAGTGCCAAATCTGGGTGACATGTGGTAACCTCTGGTGATACCATGTCACCATACAGATGTCATGCTGACGTCCACATGACACATGTCACCTTCTTCTCCTGCCACGTGTACTATACAGATGTTGACTCATCCCCCTGTTGACTGGGCTAGGTTGACCAAACTTTGACCGTGAATATCTTTTGATTTGTAACTCTGTTTGATGAGTCGTTTGCACCATTAGAAATGTGACACGCTCTTAACGATAATGTCATTTTCACTGAGTTTTGGGAAATTTGAATTTTTTCCCTTTCTCTATCTGCTGAGGCCATTCTGGGCATCCTAAGTTGCGTCTGCAAGTTCTTAGTTGTTCTTAGCCTTCTCTAGATCCTTTTTGGATCAACTAGCAATGTCAATCACATATAATAATCAATTTACCCAAACATGTGCATAAAACCCCCCTTTTCGCAGACAAGTGCTCAAAGACATTATGTTATTCTACATGCCAGGTTTGGAGAGGGTTTCAAGACGTCTTATTGGGATAATTCTCCGTAGGTATGGGGTGTCTCCAGGTGAAGACCAATCCAGGTCATGTAAATGCATGAGATGGTGTGGGGGATGTTTGGGCAAGCGGTGCAGTGATAACATTGAAATGTAGGTCTCACCTATGGGTGCCTTTGTAGAGGGTGAGCTGCACCTTGTCATGGATGCAATTTTTTCCTAGCCCACTCAATGCCTCTTTTACTCTTTGTATTAATCCTTTTTTCTTTCAAGAGAATAACTGGTGGACACTTCCCTCATGTGGTGACCAGTGGTGACAGTGTTACCCACAAGAATTTCACAAAGATGAGAAGGTTGTCTCATGATGAGACCCCCTTTCTCTTGGCCATGCCACCAAGAGCCACTACCCTAGCATGGTGACTAGATGAATAGTAGTTTCATACCACTGCATTCCCATGGACGTAATAGGATGGCTCATGATGAGACCCCCTATCCACCAACTAGGTCTTTAGTTTTATTTTATTTTATGGGCCCCCCCTTTTCCTTTTGAGAAGCCTTTTATTGTTTTCTTGGGGATCCTTAGGTGAAGAATCTCAATGTTTGATCTTTATCTTTTAAATTTTTCCATCTTCTTTTACCCTCTAGGCCCTTACCCCCTTCTTCCCACAAGGCAAGGTACAACCCTTACTAGCTGGGAAAACCCAATGCCCAAACCAATGTAGGGGATAGGTGAGAGGGAAAAGGACGAAAAGTGATAAGTATGGAAGGAATGGATGATGACCTTTCATAAACCCACCCAGTGGAAACTCATTCCTAAGGGAACCAACTTGCTAGGGCCTTCTGTCACTCCCCCCAGGTATGGACAAGTTAAAAGACATAATGTCTTGTTATCACTCCAAGAGTCTCTTTAGGTTGCAGATCAAGAGAGCCTGGTAGCTTAATTAGAATGCTTAATGATGTAAAAATTTGGATCAAGTTGGATGACTTGATATGCTCTCATTCACTCAAGATACACATGGATACACTCAAACAAAAAAGGATTTCAACTATACTTGTTCATAAAGTTTTATCAAGATGTGAATATATGGAGAATGCTTATCATACTAGCATAAACACAGACACACAAAGCATATATGAATGGCCAGCTACAATAAGGAAAACTACTTGTGAGTCTAGTCTATCAATGAAGAGACAAGATAACAATTATCTGTCATTAGATAAACATAGATAAATGCATATAACATTCACTCACAGGCATAGAAAAGATAGAAGATGGAAGTCTGAACAATATACAGTGAAAGAAGATTCTATTTCAACATGTTTCCAAAATGTCTTACAGTAAAGAGTACAATAGGGTCTTCAATCTCGAACCCCCTTGAACAGTGATGCCTCTATGGGCTTAAATAGTGTTTACAATATGGTTTTCATATCCTCAAAGGATGGATCTCAATAACACTTGTTAAAAAGAAATCTAAAAGATTACAAAAGATAGGATTTCAGATCCTATTTTCGAGGGATAGGTATCCCATCCTAATCCCAAGACTTTAGCTCCACTTGAGCTTCCTAATGGATTTAGGAAACCATCATCATCGACCTCTAACATATGGAACACTAATCCAATCTTTGACTGTTGAAAATCAGGTCGATCTTTGACCAAATCTTTCACAGACAGGAATTTGACGAGTTTGAAGCACAATACACTCTAGAAACCTATTTTGTGCTACAAACTAGTTGTAGGAGACTGTTTTAGGACACAACGAGTGAGCAGCTAGTTTGAAGAGTGAGCTAGGTGCTGCAAGAAGTTGATTTAGACCTGATAATTCATGATATAACCTGTGTATCCCTGAAAGATTCAATCCTCTTCAATTTGGCCTCCTTACACTTCATTTTCAAAATTAGGGTTTAGTGTCAAAAGGTGACACTTCGAATGCTATAGTCAAGTACTGAAGGTATTGTAAGCTATCACTTGGAAAGTGAACACCCTGTATTTAAGAAGAACACCTTCTTCAATGCTGAGTTTGCATTTCTATCTCCCTTTTTCCATTCTATCAAGACAAACTCTAAAACAGAGTATTCCTGTGATATATATTTTTGTTTTCTTCATTTGCTCATTTAGGGTTTATGGTTTTCATATCTTTAGTCAAACACTTCTCCTATGCTTCAAACACTAGTGTTTTCCCTTGCAAAACTAACCAAATATGCACCATTAATGAAACCAAAACAGAGCATTTTATCTTTATGACTATCTTATGCAAAAATACAAAATCATTGTCTAACCTGTTGAGAACCAAAATGAATAGTAAAATATGTCATACACCAAAATGAAGCATAAACCTAGCATCATCAATTAACTATATTCATTTGCAGGGCTGGATGAAGAAGTTTCTTTCAAGAAGATTGCCAAATTCTTCTTGCTCAACGTGTTCTTTTCCAAGTATACATCTTCTGATAATTTCTTGTTGCTTGATCTTAGGTTGAGATTCTGCTCATACATGCTCACCAAATGTGCTCTTTGTATGTCTTTATTTCTGACCTCCTTCTTGAATTGAGTAAGTTTCTCAACTAGAGCATCCATGTCCCCTTTTATAACTTGATTTAGCACATTGTTTCTCTTCTGCAATTTTTGGTTTACTTCTTTCAATGTTTGGATTTCCAACTGTGCTTCTACATACTTATCCTTGTTCCTTGCATGTTTGTTGCCTTCACCTTTCATTTGCACAGGTTTTGAGGGGGTATCCTTGAGTTGTGCAATGACCTGAATTACTTCTTTCTCCAAAGGGTAAATTGCTCTTTTAGACCATCTAGTTCTTGGTCTACTAGATTCAACCTCTTGAAGAGGCTCTTCAACTATTGGCTCGAGGACCAACTTACTTCTTGTAAGATTGATATTTCAGTAGATCAAAACATATGTCTTTGGAGCCATTAGGTATTTAGTAACCTACAAAAAATCACTTAGTTGTTTGTAGCGTGCCAAATGGAGAAAATGTGACTTGCGCTACAAACTAGTGTTGAGTTGTCAGCGCAATGGTTATAAAAGACATTGTCTGTGCTAAAAACTTGTGAAGTGGGAAAATTTGATTAGACATGGTCTCATAATAAATAACAATGGTAAACGAGGTATTATTAAGACCAATAATGACTCTTCTTGGATGTAGGACCCACTCTCTTGGCTTAATATAACTCAAACTGAGACACTTTTCAATATGAGAATATTGGCTAAGTGAACCTTGAAGACTACTAGTCACCCTTCCAATACAACTGTCATGACCAAACTTTGGTGAAAAGAATGATTTGAGAGGATGACTTTATAGGAGCTAACATCTGGCTTCAACTCGGATGGAAACTTCCATGTGAGGTTTTCAAGAACTTAGTAGTTCCAGTTGCCTTGTCCATTGGGATATGGAGTCATCGGGCTTGTGCAACCAATCCCCTACAAACCTTCAAGATTTGATATTCACTTCCGTCATAACCTGATATACTGAAAAGAACTCTGCTTATTTATTGAAAACTGAAAACCAATGCTCAACTATTGAGCTTATTCAAACTGCAAACCGACTGCAAATTGAAGACAAAATCTCAACTACTGAGCTTATTCATGTACACTCCTAATATAATCAATTGTACTTCTTGTTTATCAAGTGAAATCATGCTTCCAATGAGGCCATACAAGTAAACTCATGACTGAAAGGATTCTTTTTATGCCACTGATTAGAACATAATAATAAAAGCATAATAATGACCATAAAAACTCTTTCAGGAGATCATACTCACTAACAAATGTAAGTGATATGATAAAATTTGAAAACTTAAGAGAGTCTGAGAGATAAGACTCAAGTAAGGCTTCCATGGGATCTTCAAAACTATGATCACCATCATATAGATTCAAAATCTTTGAATGCTCTCGTATGTCTTCCCCTTTGCTATATCCCTGTGACTCAGATCCATCACTATGATGTGGTGGCCCATTACAACTGAAAATTTCTGAGAGAAAAGAAGAGATATGTTCTTGATGTTCTACATCATTGTCTGCATAATGATCAAACAAAGGACGAGTCTTTAAAAATGTATCATGAGCGAACTGTTGATTACTCTCCCCAACAATGATATCCTTAAAAGATGTATCAAAACTAAGGAGATTTTCGTTGGAATTTTGAACAACAGACTCATAACTATCATCAACCATAGCATAATTACATTGTTGATCTTCTTCTTCCTGAAAAGTAGAACTAGATGATATTCCATTAGTCAACAAGACTTCGTAAACTTTAAAATATTCCTCATCATCACTATATTTGTCAAATATGGGAACATCGGGATAAAATCCTAATGGCAGAGATGAAGATTTATGCATATAATCATCGCCAATATGATTTTGAAACATATTTGAAACAAAAACTCCTTCTTCCTCATCATAATCATCCTTCTCATCTATATTTGAATCAACAGGTTCATAAGAAGAAATATCTAAAACATCCTCAACTATGCAATCATCGACATTACTATCAATTATATCTTGAAGATCTTCTTCTTTGGAATTAACAATAGAAATAATTTCACCCTCATATGTATCTTCATTAATATATTCACTTTCATCCTCACTACTAGAAGAAACAATATGTTGAATATCTGAATGAAACTCCTCACAACAATTTTCAAATAATGACTCATCTGAAAAGTAATTTTTGCAATACTCATTGAATACTCTGTGGAAATCCTTCAAGGATGAAATGTTGGAAGGAGGTAAAGAGAAATACCACTTACATGCATCACCCTCCAATGAATAGAAAAAAAATCTTCATAAGCACATCTTCATCATGTATATTTAACTAAGCCATGCATTGATGAAATCTGATGAGGTGATCTGAAGAATTATTCTGTTTCCTTTCTCTAAACCAAGGAACGAAATCTCCCCAAATATCCATAAGAGGTACTGTATGTGGGAAACCAAGGACTGCAGAAAAGTTAAGAGGTGAAAACCTCCTAGACAAAAGAGTAGCAAATGCCTTTGACATTTGAAGATTATGGGGTCGCCATTGAATTCGTCCTTCATGGAGTCGCCAGATAGAATATTACAAACAATATGATGCATAGCCTTTGTCTATCATCAAAAGCTAGAACTATGTCATCTCCCAGGGAAGCTTGCTTCACACTCCTCTCCCCGACAACGATGCCAATTTGTTATCACTCCAAGAGTCTCTTTAGGTTGCAGATCAAGAGAGCCTGGAAACTTAATCAGAATGCTTAATGATGTAAAAATTTGGATCAATTTGGATGAGTTTATATGCTCTCATTCAGTCAAGATACACATGGATACACTCAAACATAAAATGATTTCAACTATACTTGTTCAGAAAGTTTTATCAAGATGTGAATATATGGAGAATGCTTATCATACTAGCAGCCACACACACAGAGAGCATATATGAATGGCCAGCTACAACAAGGAAAAATACTTGTGAGTCTAGTCTATCAATAAAGAGATGAGATAACAGTTATCTGTCATTAGATAAACATAGATAAATGCATATAACATTCACTCACAGGCATAGAAAAGACAGAAGATGGAAGTTTGAACAACATACAGTGAAAGAAGCTTCTATTTCAATATGTTTCCAAAATGTCTTATAGTAAAGAGTACAATAGAGTCTTCAATCTTGAACCCCCTTGAACAGTGATGCCTCTATGGGCTTAAATAGTGTTTACAATGTGGTTGTTAGATCCTCAAAGGATGGATCTCAATAACACTTGTTAAAAAAAAATCTAAAACATTACAAAAGATAGGATTTCAGTTCCTATTTTCAAGGGACAGGTATCCCATCCTAATCCCAAGACTTTATCTCCACCTAAGATTCCTAATGGATGTAGGAAACCGTCATCATCGACCTATAATAGCTAGAACACTAATCCAATCTTTGACTGTTGAAAATCAGGTCGATCTTTGACCAAATCTTTCACACACAGGAATTTGACGAGTTTGTAGTGCAATACACTATAGAAACTTGTTTTGCGCTACAAACTGGTTGTAGGAGATTGTTTTAGGACACAACGAGTGAACAATTTCTTGGAAGAGTGATCTAGGTGCTGCAAGAAGTTGACTTACACCTGATAATTCATGATATAACTTGTGTAGCCCTGGAAGCTTCAATCCTCTTCAATTTTGCCTCCTTACACTTCATTTTCAAAATTAGGGTTTAGTGTCAAAAGGTGACACTTCCAATGCTATAGTCAAATGTTGAAGCTCTTGTAATTTGTCACTTGGAAAGTGAACACCCTGTATTTAAGAAGAACACCTTCTTCAATGTTGAGTTTGCATTTCTATCTCCCTTTTTCCATTCTATCAACACAAACTCTAAAACAAAGTATTCATGTGATATATATTTATGTTTTCTTCATTTTCTCATTTAGGGTTTATGGTTTTCATCTCTTTAGTCAAACACTTCCCCTATGCTTGAAACATCAATGTTTTCCCTTGGGAAACTAACCAAATATGCACCATTAATGAAACTAAAACATAGCATTTTATCTTTATGACTATCTTATGCAAAAATGCAAAACCATTGTCCAACCTGTTGAGAACCAAAATGAATAGTAAAATATGTCATACACCAAAATGAAGCATAAAGATAGAATCATCAATTAACTATCTTCATCTGCAGGGCTAGAAGAAGAAGTTTCTTTCAATAATATTTCCAAATTGTTCTTTCTCAACATGTTCTTTTCCAAGTATACATCTTATGATAATTTCCTGTTGCTTGATCTTAGGCTGAGGTTCTGCTTATACATGCTCACCAAATTTGCTCTTTGTACGTCTTTCTTTCTGACCTCCTTCTTGAATTGAGTAAGTTTCTCAATGAGATCAGCCATGTGCCCTTTTATAACTTGAGTTAGCACATTATTTCTCTTCTACAATTTCTCGTTTTCTTCTTTCAATGTTTGGATTTCCAACTGTGCTTCTGCATACTTATCCTTTCTCCTTGCATGTTTGTTGCCTTCACCTTTCATTTGCATAAGTTTTGAGGGGGAATCCTTGAGTTGTGCAATGACCTGAATTACTTCTTTCTCCAAAGGGGAAATTTCTCTTTTAGACCATATAGTTCTTGGTCTACTGGATTCAACCTCTTGAAGAGTCTCTTCAACTATTGGCTCTAGGACCAACTTCCTTCTTGTAAGATTGATATTTCAGTAGATCAAAACATATGTCTTTGGAGCCATTAGGTATTCAGTAACCTACAAAAAATCACTTAGTTGTTTGCAGCGTGCCAAATGGAGAAAATGTGACTTGCGCTACAAACTAGTGTTGAGTTGTCAGTGCAATGGTTATTAAAATCATTGTCTGCGCTACAAACTTGTGAAGTGGGAAAATTTGATTAGACATGGTCTCATAATAGCTAAAAATGGTAAATGAGGGATTATTAAGACCAATAATGGCTCTTCTTGGATGTAGGACCCACTCTCTAGGCTTAAGATAACTCAAACTAAGACACTTTTCAATATGAGAATATTGGCTAAGTGAACCTTGAAGACTACTAGTCACCCTTCCAATACAATTGTCATGACCAAACTTTGGTGAAAATAATGATTTGAGAGGCTGACTTTCTAGGAGCTAACATGTCCAAGTAAACGTCATGAAGAAAAAGAGAATTAAATGCACATATTCAAATGTTTTGAGAATCATAGTGACACATACCATGATACCCGGACTCATTACCTCATGGATCAAGACCCACTACTACTTCAGACCCATGTTGATGGGATGGATGTTGTTGCTGCTGATAGAATGAAGGTGTTGAAGAAGAAAGGATGGGCCCTCTAGGGTGAAGCTCAAGTCAATATGTCTCTCGGTACTCCATTTCTAGGACATGTGGGCCTCGAGACATAATCTCCTTAGTTATCCCTATGATAGGGGATAACATCTGACTCCAACTCAAGGACATGTGCTCACCGTATAGCGCCTGAGAAGCTCGACATCTCTGGTATGACCTGTGAACTGCTAGATCTCAACAGAAACAATCAATAATCATTTGGGGTGGTGATATCACCCATGTCTCATATATGATAAAATGAAATACAAGTAAGCAATCATATATAAAAATGGAAATACAACTACTCTAGCATGAAATGTAGATGGTATATACAATGAATGCAAAATGTCTACCTTCTTACCTATACTTACCCATTGGTTGAATACTAGGTGTATTCCAATAGTCAGTGAAACCATCCTAGCAATGTCTCACAATGCTTGCCTCTATGCTTCATCATAAACCAAAACATTGATAAGTCAAGCACAAAAATAACATGAGTTGGAAAATTTATTGTGTCATTGGAAATTATAAAGTCTAGCTCATGGAGGTGGGAGGGAGGGACAAAATCATGTCAGATCACACCTCTAGGAAAGTGCTCAATCCATATCAAAAAGGGATCATGAAAAATCAAAGGTTCAATAGACTGACTAAAAGAGTCTAAAGGTTGGCTCCCTTGGATGTCTTCACAATCTGAGGTCTGGGAAGGAACTAGCAAGAACCTTGGAGATGAATGACAATTTCTTAAGGGAAGGCTGCAAAATTGAGACAACAAACTTATTCTTGAAGTATTCAACCTACCCTTGAATTCTAAAAGTAAACTTCACCTCAGAGAAAACTTAAGACAAAGGACATGCTTCCCAACTACACCTTTAGTGATATATCGAGATAAAATAGTCAAAAGGATTTGGGAGACATTGTCATAAGGATCATTCTCTAGGCAAGCTATGTCCTCACCTTTATCAATATCCGAGAACAATGGTGATTGATAATCTTCTTCATGGAATAAATCCCAGTGCTCAAAGGAATATTCATCAAAATCCTCAAGGTATGACCGAAAATCATTAGGAGAGCATATCACTAGGTCATCCTTGGGTGTCTGAAAAGTTTTTATAACCATATCATCCCCTGGTTGCCAAATGTCAAATTTATTAGTAACCTCATATTATAATGCTAAAGGAAAATTTTAGAAATGACCCTCAATGTCGTAAATGGGATCCCCATCATATCCAATCACATCCCATTTACGCTTTCTGACATGTATAAATTCATCAATATTATCAACAAATTCATCATCTTTATCATAACATGAAGGGATTAAAACATCTGATGGCTCCTCCAACACTTCTTCACTTTCCAAATCATAAAATATAGCATCATCAGATTCTTGGAAAGGAAAATAACTTACCGTGTTTACTTCTTCGTGTGTAGGAGCTTTGAGGACTTGGAAAACTTCATCAAATGGAAGGGAATGCATCATTGTCTCATCCTCATGAATTGTCTCTTCAACTTCATAATAAGAAGGAACTATCTTGAGAAAGGGTTCCCTCTCTTCCTCCCTTTCTGAATTATAGAACAAGGTGTCATAAAAAACATGAAAAGGAAAATGATTAACCTCATCCTCTTCTTCTTGTGCAGGGGGAATAAGTTCTTGAATGGCTTCATCAAAGGGAGGAGCATACATCAATACTTCATCATCATGTTTGATATCTTCAGGCTCTCTCTCTTCAACCACATCTTAATTATCCTCAGAAGAAGAATGAGTAATCTCTTGCTCTGCCTCATGGGATTGGAAAACCTCATTAGGATCCTTCTCTCAACCTCTTGTTGGTTGATGACTTGTTCCCCTTTTTCTTGGAAATTACCATTAAAGGTCTCAAGGGAAACTAATCTCTCCAAAATAAGAGTATATGGGGTAAAGAGGTGTCATTTCTTGGACAAGGAGATATTTTCCTCGATTTCTAAAACCATGTTATGAGATTCATGGAGTGTTTTTGGCCCATTTTTACTGAGGAGAAACCCTAAATGCACTAGGAGTGCATTGGTATAGAGGTAAACGAGATATTTGTCTTCAGGACAATGTATTTTAGGAATTTTCCATAGAAAATTTTCAAACCTATCCTAGAATTCCCTGATTGTCTCATTCTTGGTTTGTTTTATATACTCGAGTATTTTTAGTAGCATTTGGATATCTTCCAATTTAATACCCCATCTCTTGAGAAAGGTTTCTTCAAACTGGTCCATAGATGTGATGCTAGCATCAGGGAAATCATCATACCATTTCCTAGCATTTCCATAAAGAGTGGCAGAGAAAATTTTCATTGCTAAATCCTAAGCATCATTACTGATAGGGTGGAGTTGAAAAAAAACCCAAAAATCATCCATGTGATAGTCGGCTCTAACCCCGTCACTACCAGTGAATCTAGGGAGCCATTTTTCATTCCATAGGGGCATTTGTAGAGGGTGTCCCATGATTTTACTCATGTCCAAGGGTTTGCAATTTCTCGGGTCCCATTGAGAATCCATGGTCAGATTTGTCATCAGTGGAATCACCAGATAATCCTTCTAGGGATCATCAAAGAGAAAAGAGGGAATCACCCTCAGTGGAGTCACTAGGTAAGATTTGTGAAGTAAAGGATTTGGATAAAGGCTTACCGAAAAAGTGTCATTGAGGAATATTGACTCAGCGATCCCCGACAACGATGCCAATATTTTATCGTGCAATTTGTACTTGCCCAAAATCCAAAGGAAAGTGAACAATAAATTGGTGTAACATGATGTTATCCTATCACTGTCACCTAAATAAGACACCTCTTTCTCTTTATGGGTAGTAGCCCAGGGGAGACGTCTCTGGTGATCTAGGGGTTTGCAAAGGAAAGGGTAATAGTATCAAGAAATCTCTTACCCTCTCACAAGTCACACTGATCAGAAAGTCCCAAATGTTTTAATAAAATGAAGCAAATATTTTCTTAAGTGAACCTGCCCAAAACAAGTCAAAAAGAAATCACTATTTGCAAGTACCAATTGATATTAGTGCTTCATAAAACCTTGGACTTTGAATGAAAGCAATAAGCTGATATAAAATATGAAGCAACAAAAATTTATAACAGAAATGTATATATAATGATATCTTCATAATTATGCCTTGAACAAGCTTCAATAATGAACAAAATGATAACCTAAAATTGGCAATATGCTAGTATTTGTCAGAAGCAAAGAAGACAAGGTAAAATCATCTTTAACACTTGCTTTTAGAAGCTTTTACTGTTGTCATATATGGTTGTAGATTTATTTTGTAACAACAACAAGATAGTTAGTAAGTTAGTCTAATCTAAGGTTAGGAATGGTTACCAAAGACCTTGAAGTGGATGGTTTAAACGTTGTTTCATCAATCAATCAAATGTAAGGTATGAACTAGTGCCTTTAGGGTAAATGGAGTCACTTTTGTAGAAACAATCTTAAGGGAAACAAATTATTATAAGTGAACTAAAGACAAGATGGAGGATGGTTTGAGGCATTAGTAACCTAAGGCCTCAATCATTCAAAACCCTAGAAGGAAAATGGCTACTAGGAATTAGGTAACCCTAGGCCCTAGCGGTTTCCTTCTTCTTTATGTCAAGCTTGAATTAAATAAAAGCTTAATGAAGAAAAAGTACTAGAGTGCTACTAAGGTAGGACTCTAGCATATGATTCAATGAAGGTGTCTTCTAGCAAAATCAAGTAGGTGGAGAGCTATTGAGAGAAGGACAATAACATGTGCTTTTCTCCTAGGGTTTCACACTAGCAATTTCATAATTTCATAAATGAAAATTAAAAGATATCATAACCATTCAAAGAAATAAGGATTGAATATTTTCACTTACATTCACCAAGAATAATCTAGTCACAAGCCCTAGTTGAAGACTTTCCACCATGAAAATGCAAAAAAACACCAATAAAAGCTCCCTCCAAGAGTTGTGCACCACTTAGTTCAGCCAATAAGCCTTAAAAGAGGACGAATTTCAGACCTCACACTTGTGTGAGTGAAAGACGATGAATAAAAATGAGAGTTTTATATCTTATATATATAATACACAAGACCTTTAATTACATTTTAGGTCTAAAAAGGCCGATGTGGCCAGTTTACATCAAAAATCCAGTTTTACATAAAATTGACAAATAAAACCCTAAATTCATATTTTTAGGGTGACGTCATGCACCTCCTAGGGTGACGTTGGCATCACTCCTAGAATGCTAGGCCTCCAAAGTGAAACATTGGGGCTCAAAACCCCTCAGGACTACCACACGTGCCAACCAAAGGCGTCCTCATGTTGGATATCTCAACTTGATGATGTCAAGGGTCTGAATGATGACGTCAGGGGATTTCAAGGGCCAATATCATGGTGGGAGGGAAAGAGCCCCCTGGGTCCAGGCCTTCCAAAGTGCCTCTGGTGGAACGTCCTCCTTTTTCTCTGGTGCAAGCCTCTGGTATCTCTCTGCCCCTGGTTGGGGTCTCAACATCCATCTGGTGGGATTTTATCCCTATGGAGGTCCGAGCTAATCATCTCCCCATATGTACCTATCCATCGGGCATGGTCCTGCAACAATAAAAGGTATTCCCTCCATGGGCTCATAATTCACAGGGATCATATCAATGCCAATCACATCGAATAATCAATTTACCCAAACATGTGCATAAGACCCCCCTTTTCCGAGACAAGTGCTCAAAGACGTTATGCTATTCTACAAGCCAGGTTTGGAGAGGGTTTCAGGACGTCCTATTGGGATAATTCTCCTTAGTTATGGGTTCTCTCCTGGTGAAGACCAATCTAGGTCATGTAAATACATGAGATGGTGTGCGAGATGTTTGGGCAAGGGGTGCAGTGATAACTGGGAAATGTAGGCCTCACTTGTGGGTGCCTCTATAGAGGATGAGTTGCACCTTGTCATGGATGCAATTGTTTCCTAGCCCATTCAATTCCTCTTTTACTCTTTGTCTTATTCCTTTTTCTTTCAAGAGAATAGCTGGAGGACACTACTCTAGTGTGGAGACCAGTGGTGACAACGTTACCCACAAGCATTTCACGGAGATGAGAAGGTTGGCTCGTGATGATACCTCCTTTCTCTTGGCCATGCCACCAAGAGCCACTACCCTAGTGTGGTGACCAGATGAATAGTAGTGTCATACCACTACATTCCCATGGACCTAATAGGTTGGCTCGTGATGAGACTCCCTATCTACCAACTAGGTCTTGAGTTTTATTTTATTTTATGGGTCCCCCCTTTTCTTGTTGAGAAGCCTTTTATTGCTTTCTCGGGGATCCCTGGGTGAATCATCTCAAGGTTTGATCTTTGGATTTTAAATTTTTCCAGATTTATTTACCCTCTAGGCCTTTAGCCTCTTCTTCCCACAAGGAAAGGTACAACCCTTAATAGCTTGGCAAACCCAATGCCAAAACCAATGTAGGGGATAGGTGAGAGGGAAAAAGATGAAAAGTGATAAGTATGGAAGGGATGGATGATGAAATTTCATAAACCCACCCAGTGGCAACTCATTTCTAAGGGAACCAACTTGCTAGGGCATTCTGTCATTCTCCCCAAGTATGGACAAGTTAAAAGGCATAATTTTCAAGAAAACATCATGAAGTAAAAGAGAATTAAATGTAGATATTCAAATGTTTGAGAATCAGAGTGACACATACTGTGATACCTGGACTCATTACCTCATGGAGAAATACCCACTACTACTTTAGAACTAGGTTGATGGGGCGGATGTTGTTGATGCTGATAGAATGAAGGTGCTGAATAAGAAATGATGGGGCCTCCAGGGCCAAGCTCAAGTCAATATGGCTCTCGCTACTCCATATCTAGGACCTATGGACCTAGAGACATAATTTGCTTAGTTATCCCTATGATAGGGATAACAATCCATATACACTTTGATTATCTTGTCAAGATCAGCAAGAAACAAGCTACAATATAAATGCCATAAATTACAAATCCAATGAATACTATGTGCAAGCACTGTCAGCATTGAAAACAAACAAAATTTGAATTCAAGACAAAGGAAAACTCTACGAAAAAACCATTGGAGATTGTACACACTGACTTATATGAACCCACTAGAAAAAAAGGACTGTATGGTGAACAATACGTCATGCTACTCATTGATGACTACACTAAAATGACTTGGGTTTTCTTGCTCAAGAAAAAGTCAAAATCTTTTGAATGTTTTAGTGTATTTAAGGATCTGGTTGAAAATGAAATTGATTTGAAAATAAAATGCTTAAGATCAGATATTGGAGGTGAGTTTATTTCAAATGAATTTAGGGATTTATGTGAAGAATGGGGAATAAAAAGACAATTCTCAACAACTAGAACACCCAAGAAAAATGGATTTGTTGAAAGGAAAAACAAAATTATACAATAAATGGACAGAACCATGTTGAATGACTCCAAGCCAAGTGATTTCTTTTGGGGAAAAGCAATGCATACAATTGTTCATATCTTAAACATAGGATTGATTAGAAGGAATAGTTGATAAGACTCCATATGAGTTATGGAAAGGAAGACCAGACAATGTCAAGCACTTTAGAGTGTTTGGAAGCAAGTGTTACATAAAAAGGGAAGACCAAAAGATTGGAAAAGTTGACTCTCAGATGGATGAAGGCATATTTGTTGGCTACTCATGCAAAATCAAAGCATATAAGTGCTACAATTTAAGACTCAATAAGATAGTGGAAAGCATCAATATAAGAGTTGATGAAACCTACTTGTTGAAGACCAAGAAGGAAAGAAAAAATTCAAATATCTTTGAAGAACATGAAAATGAAGAATTAAATAATGAAGAAGAAGAAGAAGAAGAAGAATAGCAAGAAGAGAAGTATCCATAAGAAGAACAAGAAGAAAACAACTAGAAAAATTTTCAGACACCTTCTAGTATACCTAACCATCGAGCTCAAAAGAATCATCCACCAGAACAAATAATTGGAGATAGAAGTGTCATAGTAGAAACCAAAAGAAGAAAGAAATCACAGACACCCGAACAAGGACATTTTTCATTACTATCCACAGTTGAACCAAGTAACTTTAAGGAAGCCAAAAATGATGAAGATTGGATCAAGGCTATGGAAGAAGAACTAAATCAAATAGAGAAGAATGGGATGTGGGAACTAGTTCCAAGACCAAAGGACAAAAATGTGATTGGGAAAAATTGGGTCTTCGGA
The DNA here is from genome assembly GCA_009831015.1 of Picea engelmannii. Lineage (NCBI taxonomy): Eukaryota > Viridiplantae > Streptophyta > Pinopsida > Pinales > Pinaceae > Picea > Picea engelmannii. Next base: position 46,782 of record ML802338.1, read on the forward strand.
AACAAGCTAAATGAAGATGGACAGGTAACCATAAACAAAGCAAGACTAGTGTGCAAAGGATATGCTCGAGTTGAAGGAATATATTTTGAAAAACCTTTGCTATTGTGGCCATAATGGAAGAAATCAGAACGTTCTTGGCTTATTCATTTTCCAAAATGATCAAATTGTATCTGATGGACGTAATATCTACTTTTCTAAATGGATAATTAGAAGAATAAGTCTACATAGAACAATGAGAAGGGTTTCTACGATCAGAAAAGGAAGACTACGTTTGTATATTGAAGAAAGTTATGTATGGACTTAAGCAAGCTCTGAAAGTTTGGTACTCAAGATTGGATAGATACTTATAGAAACACGGATTCAGAAGGGGAAATGCAGATAGTAACCTCTACATACAATTGGATCAAGGAAGTATGATTACTATAGAAGTGTATGTTGATGACATCATCTTTGGAAGTGATGATGATAGATTGAGTCAGAAGTTTTCCAAGAATATGTATAATGAATTTGAAATGTCCCTACTTGGGGAGTTGAATTTTTTCTTAGGACTCTAGATATCTCAACTAGATGAAGGCATTTTCATTTCCCAAACCAATTACATCAAGGAAATGTTAAAGAAGTTCAAAATGGAAGATTGTAAACTTGTGAGTACTCCTATGGTTACCGGTTGCAAGTTGAGAAAAGATGATGAATCTAAAGAAGTGGATCAAAGACTCTATGGATCAATGTTTAGTAGTCTACTATGTGTGACAACTTCAATACCAAATGTAATGCAAGTAGTTGGACAGGTCGCAAGATTTCAAGTGACACCAAAGGAAACCCATATTCTAGTAGTGAAAAGGATCTTCAAATATATTAAAGGAACAATAAATTTTGGGCTATGGTATCTAAACGGAAATGAGTTAACTATGGTTGCCTACATGGATACAAATTGGGTAGAAAGTATTGATTAAAGAAGAAGTACAACTGAAACATCTTTCTACTTAGGTGACTACTTAGTGTCCTGGTTGAGCAAGAAGCAATCTTTAGTATCCTTATCCACAACAGAACAAGAATATATCGCAGTAGTATCATGTTGTACTTAGATTCCTTGGATGAGTCAAACCCCTCAATACATACAAGTGAGATATGATGAGCCTATTCTAATACTTTGTGACAACACCAGTGCTATAAGCATCTCCAAGAATCCAATGATGCATTCCAAAACCAAACATATGCCTATTAAGTTTCACTTTCTATGGGAAAAAGTCACAGAAAATAATATCACGTTGGAGTACATTGGGACAAAAGAATAGATTGCAGACATCTTCACAAAGCCTCTTCCTAGGGATACCTTTGAGTATATTCGACAAAAAACGGGAGTAATTTATGCTCCAAATTGATTTCCATAATATTTTGCAAGAAAAAAAAGGGGAATATTGTCAAGGGGAGTTACCCTTTTCCATTCATGTCAAATGGGGAGAGAAAACCAGTAATACTAGAAGCATGAAGATAGGGGGAGTCAACATGAAGATAAGAAAACCATATACTCATTGGGATTAGAGCACGAAGACAGGGGGAGCATGGTTGTTTTACTAAGTTGTCATCAATGCCAAAGGGGGAGATTGTTGGAAAATTGGTTTTCATTGATGTCAACCTTAGAATAATACCTAAAAAAAATTCCAAAATCCACTAAAAGTGATGATGATGTGTCCACTTGAATAATCCTTGAAGAGCCTTGAATGATCCTTGACATAAATGTATATAACTCCAAAGTGGTCCCCTTATGGTGTAGCTTTTAAGCATGGCCCTCATGGGATGCAATAACACGTGGTTGTTTCCACATGCCCACTTTTATTAGTACACAAATGGATCCCACAAGATGTCCAATATAAATCTTACAAGCCTACATATGTCCAAGACAAATATTGCAAGATGAAGATTGTTGAAAGTATTAATTTTTGGTCAATTTGGATACCCTATATTTGAGGGAATTGTTTCCCTACATAACTAACTCAAATGGAAGAAAAATTTACATGGTTGGAAATATTATTCTGATACCTTTCCAACAGTATATGGAAGTCCCTCTAACTCCCTAGAAATGAGGACATGTGAGTTTTGTTTCGTCCGATAACCCAACCAGAAAATTGAGGTCGGCTCAACTAATTTTTGGGGATAGAATTACTATAAATATAGGATAGAATTTTTCATTTTCAGTGAAACCAACGAATATATAAAGTCTGAGTTGCACTCAAGGTGTTGGGGTGTCTTTCTAGTGTGCAAGGGAATCCTAAAGGATTCTCTTAATGTCTTTCTTATTCTCAAGGTATGCTATGAGGTTGTGATGTTGTCATGAGTGGATGTTGCCATTAATGGGCGTTGACATGAATGTATGTTGTCGTCAATGGATGTTTCCATCAGTGATTACATTTTGGGAATGATGATATAAGTCTTGCTAGGGTTTGAAGGATTGTTTACGGAATGAAGCATGCAGGTGAAATCAAAAGTACTTTAGGTATGAAGATCTTGGATTGGTGATATCTTATCGATTTGGTGTTCAGTTGAGAATATTGGTGTCTTCATTCAGTATGTCAGTGCATGTGCTTTAGGGAGTGGGTGCTTCCCTCTAGTTGGAGCTGGTAAATCCATGGGGTTGGTGCCTCCTTCTAGTCGGTGTTGGTAAATCGAGGAGTTGGAGCTTTCTTCAGGTTGGTGCATGTAAATCAGAGGGTTGGTGCCTCCTTCCAATTGGTGCTTCCTATGAATGCAATATTAACATGATATAAGAAAAGAATTCTTTGTTTTTCTCCCATTTGGGTTTCCACGTAAAAATCATTATTTTCTGTATATGGTTTTCTGTGATGATGAATAACATTGTTAATGGCTTATGTTTACATGATGTGCTAAAAGTTAAAAAATGGTAAAAAGTGCTCAATACTTATTTGTCCCCCCCTCTCAGTATTGGTGAATATTCTAACAATATGACTGATACCTGAAATATTTAAACTCTTCAAAAGATGATAATTGAAAATGAATGGCATGGGCTATAAAGCCCATGAAATAAAAATTCAAAACATTTTCAATATCCATAACATAATTCATAATAACTAAGGTGACTTCATCAATTTCAACATTGTCCACATAACCCAGGATATAAGTTATGACCGACAACAATAATTTAGCAGTTGGAGTACAAACTTGTGATTTTACTGGGAATTCTTGAAAGGTAAATAATGGGTCAATATTGAACTTATGAATTATAGCATTATTTTCTTCAACTTGCCAACTTTCAACTCTTTTGAGGAGGTCGAGTTCTAAAATAGGTGAATTTGTGAGGGTAAAGTTAAACATTCGAGCCATTGCTTCAGCAAACACAATGTAGATATCCCTTTTACCATACACTAAAACTATACATCGTGTTTATGCATCATAAATATTAACAAGATTTTGGACTAGGTCAAGGTCGCTACAAACTTGGGGAGTGAGGGTCTGAAACAAACCTCCTCCAAAGACCCAAAATTTTTGAGTTTTCTATTTCTCATGACTAATAAGCTCGCTAATTTGATTCACATATTCAGGGTTAAGTGAGGTATCAAATACATCGACCAAAACATATTTAAATACCTAGTTATCTTCCTTAGACACTTCCTGGGAAACTTTCTTCTTTCTAGAAGACATATTGCTTTTCCTATTACAGGGGGAGCTTGTACTTATAGAAATACGAAGTGGGTACTGACTACTTATCACTTCGGCGACTTGGGTTTCAGTCAGAAACATTAATTGCTCGGTAGTTCCCTTTGCAACGATATTCAAATGCATAATAACTTAATCCATCAAATTTTTTACGTAATTAGTAGTATACCTTCGTGCTACACATGTGGGATTTTAATGCATTAACGCATGAACATGAAAAATCAAATTAATTATAATGTGACTAGTTATAAATACAAATACAATAATTAAATCTTACGTGTCATTATATGATTTGCTTGGAGAAATTCAAATCTTTAATCACCGCGTACCTTTTTTTTACAAATGTGATGTGAGTTGTTGGATCAAATCCTTTAGGAGCCATTAGATTCTTCGGGTCTTGAACATTTCGTTAAGGATCGATCACTTACAAGTTTGAATTTTATATGAACCATTGATCTAGATGATCATATGACCATCATATATTTCAGATGAAAAAGCTAGTTTGAAATGTGGGCAACTTTACTTCCAAAAGTAGTTATAAACCGTAGATCTAATTAATCAAGGACCATTAGATCTTTCGCACATAGAATATCATATTAACGAGGAGGTATTTATGATCATGATATGTGATCTCGATTGTTTATTATTACAATGAATATATGGTAAAATCAAGCTTAATATCAATTTTTAGAAAAATGGGTATTTGATTACTCCTGATAATCTAACCTTAACTTATAACCTTTGTAAATAAAATATAGAAACAATCTAGTTAAATAAATAGTAACTAGATGGCTAAATCAAGGCGTGAAAAATTTACAGAGGGAATTTTTTTAAAATGTATTCAATTTTAGTTACAACACGCTGCACTATATAGATTGAGCAATCTCCTATAAGTATGGTGTTTTGATTTCATGGTATGATTGTTCAATTTGGTTAACTTATTTTTTGTTAGGTTTGCCACATAGATAAGTGTTGATATATATTCATTTAATCTTGATCTACATGTTAACGTTGATATTTGAGATTCTCATTTGATTATTATCTACATGTTAACACTACTTTGTGATGCATTGATACTACATTTGTGAATTCCTCTCTCTCTCTCTCTCTCTCTCTCTCTCTCTCTCCCGAAAACTTCTACTTTGCTATGAGATCCTTCAATAACAATATTCATGTCATGTTATTTTGTTGTGGCGAGGTTGTTGTTTTATTATAGTGCAACTCAAGTAGTGTTTTTTGGATAATATCCATAAAGAATAACATATAACCTACTTGCAAGTGACTAATCTCACCTAGTAGGTGAATCATTAGTATCAAAGCTCAAGCATGGTTGTTGAGCATAGACATTCTATCTGACAACTTCATTTTCCATTATAGGCACCTTCACCAAGTTTATGATTTTAGAGAAAACTTGAGTCCCTATTTGGTCTAGAACGTTTGTACCAAAAGTAAGATGTCGATTGATCCAACCCCTTCTACCAACCTTCAATTACTCTTAGCATTATATGAAATCAAGGGTAATAAAATCTCCACTAGATTTACAAGCCTCGATGCAAACATTGTGTATTCTATGAAAGATGAAACCTTTCTAAAATAACACGAATAAATTTATGATCAATGTGCATTTTTTGTGATGATGAATAGCATTGTTAATGGTTTATGTTTACATGATGTGCTTAAAGTTAAAAATGGTAAAAAGTGTTCAATATTGATTCGCCCCCCCCTCTCAGTATTGGTGAATATTCTAACACTATGACTGATACCTGAAATATTTTAACTCTTCAAAAGATGATAATTGAAAATGAATGGCATGGGCTATAAATCCCACGAAATCAAACTTCAAAACATTTTCAATATCCATAACATAATTCATAATAATAAAGGTGACTTCATCAATTTCAACATCGTCCACATAACCCAGGATAGAAGTTATGGCCGACACCATTAATTTAGCAGTTGGAGTACAAACTTGTGATTTTATTGGGAATTCTTGAAAGGTAAATAATGGGTCGATAGTAAACTTGTGAATTATAGAATTATTTTCTTCAGCTTGCCAACTTTCAACTCTTTTGAGGAGCTCGAGTTCTAAAATAGGTGAATTTGTGAGGGTAGAGTTAAACATTTGATCCATTTCTTCAGGAAACACGATGTAGATATCCCTTTTACCATCAACTAAAACTATACATCGTGTTTATGCATCATAAATATTAGCAAGAGTTTGGACTAGGTTGGGATCGCTAAAAACTTGGTGAGTGAGGGTCTGAAACAAACCTCCTCCAGAGACACACAATTTTTGAGTTTTCTATTTCTCATGACTAATAAGCTTGCTAATTTGATTCACAGATTTAGGGTTAAGTGAGGTATCAAATACATCGACCAAAACATATTTAAATACCTAGTTATCTTCCTCATACACTTCCTGGGAAGCTTTCTTCTTTCTAGAAGACATCTTGCTTTTCCTATTACAGGGGGAGCTTGTAATTAGAGAAACACGAAGTGGGTATTGATTACTTATCACTTCAATGACTTGGGTTTTAGTCAGAAACATTACTTACTCGGTAGTTCCCTTTGCAACGATCTTCAAATGCATAATAACCTAATTCATCACATTTTCATGTAATTAGTAGTATACCTTCGTGCTACACATGTGGGATTTTAATGCATTAACGAACGAACATGAAAAATCAAATTAATTATAATGTGACAAGTTATAAACACAAATACAATAATTAAATCTTACGTGTCATTATATGATTTGCTCGGAGAAATTCAAATATTTAATCACCGCATACATTTTTTTTACAAATGTGATGTGAGTTATTGGATCAAATCCTTTAGGAGCCATTAGATTCTTCGGGTCTTGAAATTTTTTTTAAGGATCGATCACTTTCAAGTTTGAATTTATATGAATCATCGATCTAGACGATCATATGTCCGTCATATATTTTAGATGAAAAAGCTAGTTTGAAATGAGGGCATCTTTACTTCCAAGAGTAGTTCTAAACCGTAGATCTAATTAATCAAGGACCATTAGATCTTTCGCACATATAATATCATATTAACGAGGAGTTAGTTTTGATCATGATAAGTGATCTCGATTGTTTATTATTACAATGAATATATGGTCAAATCAAGCTTAATATCAATTTTTAGAAAAATGGCTATTTGATTACTCCTGATAATCTAACCTTAACTCATAACCTTTGTAAATAAAATATAGAAACAATCTAGTTAAATAAATAGTAACTAGATGGCTAAATCAAGGCGTGAAAAATTTACAGAGGGAAATTTTTTAAAATGTATTCAATTTTAGTTACAACGCACTGCACTATATAGATTGAACAATCTCCTATAAGTGTGGTGTTTTGATTTCATGGTATGATTGTTCAATTTGGTTAACTTATTTTTTGTTAGGTTTTCCACATAGATAAGTGTTGATATATATTCATTTAATCTTGATCTACATGTTAACGTTGATTTGTGAGATGCTCATTTGATTATTATCTACATGTTAACACTACTTTGTGATGCATTGATACTACATTTGTGAATGCCTCTCTCTCTATCTCCCGAAAACTTCTACTTTGCTATGAGATCCTTCAATAATAATATTCATGTCATGTTATTTTGTTGTGGTGAGGTTGTTGTTTTCTTATAGTGCAACTCAAGTAGTGTTTTTTGGCTAATATCCATAAACAATAACATATAACCTACTTGCAAGTGACTAATATCACCTAGTAGGTGAATCATTAGTATCAAAGCTCAAGCATGGTTGTTGAGCATAGACATTCTATCTGACAACTTCATTTTCTATTATAGGCACCTTCACAAAGTTTATGATTTTAGAGAAAACTTGAGTCCCTATTTGGTCTAGAACGTTTGTACCAAAAGTAAGATGTCGATTGATCCAACCCCTTCTACCAACCTTCAATTACTCTTAGCATTATATGAAATCAAGGGTAATAAAATCTCCACTACATTTACAAGCCTCAATGCAAACATTGTGTATTCTATGAAAGATTAAAATGAAAATGTCACTATTTTAATGAAAATGTATTCTATGAAACATTGTATATACATTAATGTGCACTATTTTAATAAAATGTTTTCATTTATCTATTAATGTAATAATACTTGAGTGCATTTCATTAAAAAAATGGTCCACTAAAAAAATCACCATGAGAAAATATTTTAGAGCTTAGAAACTTTTAACTATCACAAAGGCTATAAACAAAAATTGATAATCTCCATGCCCAAAGAGTTCCAAAAAATGATAAATTCCATGCCCCCATGGAAATAAAACAATAGAAACATAAACATAACTCTAAAATTAAGGGTAGTTAATCATCATAAAGCATGTCATCAAACAAAAACTAAGAATTAGTTCCATTGGATCTTCCTTGTCATTGGAGTTTAGACCCCATCCTCCAATAGTAGGCTTATGATTGGGGTGGGGTGTTGCAGAAATAAATCTTCCTATGGCTAGGGCTAACCATAACAGAGAAAGTTTCAAAGAACGATGCTAATCTTTCCCAAAAATAGCCTATGATGATATTTCAATAACTACCAGTTAGTTACAAGAGGTCTTACCTAGTTCAAATGACTGATTGGAGATGATCCATATTGATTTTCCTTGCTCCAACTATCTTCATTCATGTTTCAAATCGTAGACCTACAAACATAGAAAACGAAAACCTTCCTCAAACTGTAGGTAGAAATGAAAATGAACATAAAATAACTACTTTAACTAACGTCATCAAGTAAATTAGTTTCTCAACTAAATATTGAAAAGGAGATTGAATTAAATACAAGCAAACCATAATTTAGGGGAGCGAAAGAAGAGAGATCTTCATTTTATTATCAATAACGACAATACAAAGAGATGTACCTAATTTTGTTGTTGGCATTGTCCATAATTGCCATCTGGATTCCTCTGATCTTGGGCCACTCAAGACTACAACACTTCCAATGTTATTCTCCTCATGAACATGAGTAAGATAAAAGGATATTATGCCTCCATGATATAAATGGGAAACAAACTTCTGAAAGGAGGGGTTTCCAAGGAAATGCGGGTCATAAAAAGCTCATGAATATAATGACTTTGGATACATTGGGCTAGATTATAACGTTGGCATAATAACAATGGCGGTAACTTTCTCCTTCCTTTGGGTATCTTTTATACCATTTCAAGATAGTTGAGACCATTTTTCCATGGGTTTTGGGGAGTTATAGAGTTAGTTTTCTCATAAACCCCACTTAGGAGTACATAATTTCATGTGTTTTAATATTTATTTGGTAATTTGGAGTGAAATCACACCTTTACTGAAGGAAAAGGGTGATTAATCACTCCTTTACTGAGAAGAAGGTGTGAGTGCATTGTCAGGAAGGATTTTTGGCATAGTTTTGGGTGAGCCCAAGCAATGAAAAGGGGATATGAAAGGGATAAGGACCAATCAAATTCATCTCGGATATTGAGGTGGAAAATGATGTTATAGAAAATGCCCCCTAATGTGTGAAATTATAAGGGGACTTGATGGTTGAAATACATTATAATATTATATAGGGAGCAGTTGAGTGTTACTAGGTGGAGTGCACCAAATTGTAGGTCAAGAAATAACCTACAACAGAAACAAAGGATTCAGATTACTCTCTTCTCAAGGTGGGAATACACATGCTCATGTGTCAACAAGCATGGCAACCAAATCAAGTACACTATGGATCTGTGAACTATATATAAGACAATGATCATTAGTGGGGTATGTTATCACACAAGTTGTAGGTTGGGAAAAGCCCAACCCAACCACCAAGTGGTGACAACTTAAGGACACTATACCCAATGTCACCTCGGTATTGGTCTCACGCTTCAAGGGTGACTAAGTCACTCTAGGAAAGCGAACCCAGTGACCCTAAGGAGGATGGATGGGGAAATTGGAAATGGAAAGAGTGAATCCCCTAAAGGTCAATATTCTATATGGAAATGGAATGTTGATAATGAGTCTTAGGTTGTCTTGAGGTTTCCAAAGCCTTGGATGAATTGCCGAGAAACTTGTACCTGCCCGAGACACAATGAAAACCACTATGCAATATTGTATGTTATTTGTATCAGAAAGCTACGCTTGTTGTCCCCAATTTGAAGCAATGAATGAAAGTATATATAATCAGTAAAACAAGTACTAAAGATGCTAGAAAGATTGCTCAAAGTCAAATGAAATATGATTGAAACGAAGTAGATAAACACTAGAGAATTTCATGATCTATAGCATGAGACTTTGGAAATGAATAATGGTTTTCATAAAATATGCATGCAGAAGTGTTTTGCAGCCTTATGGCTGTTGAAAACATGTTGTGACAGCAGTGAATTCAGCCACTAAAACTTGCAAATAAACCACTCGAAAATTGTATTAAAGCAAGTAGAATAACTAGCAAATTATTAGCAACTTTTGACGGTTAAATCATAAGTTATGAGTGACTTTAGGTTACAGTTTCTGCAATGAAATTACCAGCCTTATGGCTGTAGAAAACCAAGACTTATTGCAGAAAAATTATCCAATTAAATAATCTCCTAGTTAGCTCAATAAGTGCACCTAGGTTAGTAGAAGGTTAGGGAAGATTTTTAGGCCTACTCTAGGGTTAGTTTAGGAGCTATTTAGGGTTAGTGCAACCCTGATGGTTGTAGGTTAGAGTTACTACAGAAAAAATAATTTGTATTTGAAAGGGGATGCCTCAGTGAGGCAATATAGTTCAAGGCTAGGGGAACAAAACTCAAGTGAGAGAAGATCAATACTTGAAACTTTCACGTTTTCCAATGAAACAATTTATATCTCCAATGCAAGACTAGTGCCTTTAATTATGGGTTAATGGGGTCTTAAATAAACATTTAGGACTACTAAACCCTTGGGGGTGTAAATCCTCTTATTTCCCAAGGTAAGTAACCTAGCGAGGGTTTGAAATTAAGGGGTGTAAATCCTCTTACTTCCTCAACAAAACCCTTGCAAATAACTTTATAAGCTTGATAATTATGGTGGAAACTAGGATAGGGGTCTATATCTTTATACTCCCTATCTAGCCTTGGCCAAATAACTTTAAATTGAATTTCAAATGATAATGACAAAGTAAATAACCATATCAATCCAAGAAAAGCCTTTAACATGCCAAAGTAAACATCCACAATGAGCTAGAAGTGACCTCCAAGAGATAGTACATCATCATAATCATTAACCATAAATGAAAGAGATCATTCCAAATCACAAGAGGAAAAATACTCCAAGTGTAGCGAAAATTTCAGTCCAAGTACTTCTCACAATGGGAGAGTTATGTTAAAATGAGATCTTATGATCTCTTATTTATACAAAATGTCTCAAAAATAGTTTTCCACATAATATTAGGGTAAACCACAAGAATAGGGGTCAACAACCCTAATCTTTCCCCTTTTACAAAATAATATTAAAAAATTCACTTAAATTTTACTTTTAAACAAAACAAAACCCTAATTTAGAAAGACGTCACCCTTTTAGGATACGTTTTGGCACTAGGAGCAATTCGTTGTGGATGGAGGAGTGTATAAAGGCTTCCCAAATCCATATGTCAAGCATCCAAGTCACTTCCTTCATGGTCAAATCCTAAACCTTCTCAAAACGTCCTTGTGCAAATGCATATCAACCTCACCACCAAATCCTAACACCCTAGATGAGGTCATGCCTCTAAAGGTGATGTTTTGTCTCTCCTAGGTAAAACGTTTGGCATGTGGGGGATAGGTTATTTCATCCAAGTCATCTTGTAGCACTTCGAGGTTTCATCTCTCTCATCCAACATGTGGTCCCTTGGCATCCACCTATGGGATTCAAGCCCCATGGAAGCCCAAGCTAGTCTTGTTCCTCCAAACCTGTCCACCAACTAGGTCTAGCAAAGAAAAATAAGCATGCCCTCCAATGATATCAAGTCAAAATATCATGATAAGTAAATCAAATCAATACATGAGCCACCTAGTAATGTGCATCAAATATTACCATGTCAAACAATTAAGTGTTCAAAGACATTATGCGACTTGTCAAGCTTGAATATGGGAGGGTTGACAAGGTGTCCTATTGGGTAGATATTTTCCTAGGACAAGGAGACTTTCCAAGAGATCCATATCTAAGCCATGTAAAGTGGGTGAAGTGGTTAAGGTTCAAGACTCATTGCACGTGGGGTTCATGACATACAAGAGGTTGTATTGTCTCATTCATGGGTGCCTTTGTAGAGGGTTTGTGGAACCTTCGTTTGCAATGCAATTTTTCCAAACCCATTTTTTTTTCCATTCTTTGTTTCTTTTAAATTTTAGGGACAAGTTGAAGTCCTTTGTCCTGGTTTGGTGTCCAGATAATGACACAGTCACTCATAGACACCTAGTGGAAATGAGAATGTTGGCTTGTGATGAGACCCCCTTTCTCTCAGCCATGCAACTTAGAGCCATTACCCTGGATTCATGATCAGATAATGGTAATGACATACCACTATATATCAATGAACATGATAGGTATATGCATGATGATACCTCCTATCCTCCAAATAACCTTTTAACCTTTCATAATCATATTTCTTGTGGATCCCCCTTTTCTCAAAGATAAGTGTTTCATTTCTTTCTTGGATGATCCCTGGGTGAAGCATCTAGAAGGTTTACACATAGGATTTTATATTTTACCCAACATCAATCCCTCTGGGCCTTCATTCCCTTCTTTCCATAGAATGAGGGACAACCCCTTATTGGGTCAATACTGTAATTGATGTCAACCTTAGTCATGGGTTTTTGACCGCAAGATTGATAAAGGTATTTGGACATGAAGGACAATTCACATGCATATACAACACCCATGAATGGATAGTATACATCATGTTGTTTCCGGTGGTATGTGGCACGTCATGTGGATCCTCATGGTTGAGGAGAAATGAATTTTTAAAGATGACAAAGTGAATTGAAGAAGGAAGTACATGTAGGCCCTGAAGATAATTAAAGAAAAGAATTACAAAATAAGAAAGTGTCAGGTCGGCCCTAATGTTAAAATGAAGTGACATAAATGGTATAAATAAACATCATTATACATTCATTTTTATACAAGTTGAATTTCAGAGGAAATCAAAAGTAAAGAAGGCCGGATTTCAAGGGAGGATGAAGTCTTTTGGTGATATGTTCTAAGGTATGTTATTTTCAGGTCATCTTACCATTTTTTATATAACTTTTTTTCTCGAATGATTCAGATGGTGAAATCACTATGGTATTGAGAAGACATATCAAGGTACTTATGGTAAAAATTTCAGCTCTTGATTCACTATAATTATGGATATACACTATGTGGAAGATAGGGTTTGTGACTAGTCCTGAAGCTAGTCAATAAACAGGTGTTCCAGGTAAAAAGCTCATAATTGCTTCATCGAGAATCCAAATGATGTGGGAAAAAATTTCATTGGAAATAGTACGAACTTTAGTTTCTTGTGTGTGAGTTTCAGAATCAGATGTTAAATATTGAGCGTGGGGCATTCTGTACAAGTTCGATCTCCTGAATAGACCAAAATTGAATAAAGTCTACCATTCTTTCTATAACTTCTTTTTGGGGAGGATTCAATGAGTGAAACTTGGAGGAGCTTCAGTGAATACATTGAGTAATATTATATATAGGATCAGAGTACTCCAAAAATTGAAGAATTGTAGAAATTGAAGAAGTCTCAAGAAGCATTATCAGGTTCTATGTGATGATTGGTTGATGGTGATGATTTAATGTAAAGTTTTATTATCTCTTATATATTCTTGGGTGGAATGAAGGGGAAAGGATGGAAAGTTAAAGTCTCTCTTGATATTGGAGGATTGTATCTTCCTCTTGGAGGTTTATCCCTCCCTTTACATTTGGAAGTTGTAGCTACCTTTGGAAGTCATTACTTCCCTTGAACAAAAACTATTGATTATTTCTCATATATTGTGCATGGCGTA
>ML802338.1:63679-75138 GCA_009831015.1 Picea engelmannii
ATATTGGAGGATTGTATCTTCCTCTTGGAGGTTTATCCCTCCCTTTACATTTGGAAGCTGTAGCTACCTTTGGAAGTCATTACTTCCCTTGAACAAAAACTATTGATTATTTCTCATATCTTGTGCATGGTGTATTGTGGTGTATTGGTGTAACTCTTATACTATTGTTAATTTCTCATTGGATATAATTGAATGGTTTAAGTATAAGTTGAAAAAGGTTTTTAAATTGTACTTGATACTGATTCAACCCCCTCTCAGTATCAACAAATACACCCTAAAATCCCAAGAGATAAGGAAATGGGGGGAAATAGTGATGGAAAGTGGTAAGTATGGTCGGGAATGGTACGATGTCTCTTCAAGGAAGTTCCTAGTAGCAAACCCATCCCCAAGGAATACCACTTACTAGGGAACAATGTCATCCACCAAGGTGAAGCAGGAAAAAAGGCATAATGTCCAAGCATATATCATGAAATCTAAAGCAGTTTAAGATACAACATACTCAAATGCCTCAAATATTGAAATGACACTTACCATAATACCTGACTTGTACCTCATGGAGCAAGGACCATTGCCTCTCAGAAGCCAACTAGTGTGGTGGATGCCATTTGAAAATATACAATCTCTGTGGTGGTGAGAAGGGTCTAAATCTGTGCAAAAGGATATTGTTAGTCATGTAGTCTCTCGGTACTCCATATCTGCAACCCAAGGGCCTCAAGACATAATCTCCTTAGTTATCCCACAAAATGGGGATAATAGGGTACATGCTCAACTACATACTTAGTGACATACTCATTTTTTTCATTTTTCCTACTATTTAGGAGGACTTATATTTATAACATGTCTATTTATGGGAGGTCTATTTTAGCTGGTGACTTCCTATATGTAATACCATGGGTTTCCAAAACCGTGTGCTCATAAAACACCATTAGTGAAATTCGTATTGTTTAGGGGAAGAGTGCTTCATTCCTTGATTTTAGGAGATAATTCATATTTCATGGCTAGAGAGCGCACTTGAGTGAGAATATTATTCTCCTAAGGAAGTGTGCATTACCCATTTTATTCTTGGAGTTAACTTATTTCACTTATTTAGTGACTTTCCATATTTATGAAATTCTCTCTCAGTTAGGACTTCAATTCCATTTTTGGACTCTAGTGTTATTCTAAGAGAGTTTTTCTATTATGGAATGCATGTTGACTTCATGTAGAGTTTACACTGAGTTGACACCTATATTTTTGACATTTTCTTATTATTAACAAATTTTGACTTTAGTTAATTGTTGCAAGTGGGAGAGCTTACTTTTAACTTGAGCATGCACATGAAAACCCAAACCTAGTGCACATTAATCTTATTGTGGAGAGTATTATATATTTTACTCGTGATCAAGGATTAATACAATGTGAAAGCATGCATTACTTGCTATTTCATATTCTCCTAATCCTTGGGTTCTTGATTCAAGGGCTACCCATCACATGGCCTCATCGAATAGACTTTTATCATGCTTGGAGACTTGTTTCGAACCACCGATATTCATGGGAGATGATTCTCCCGTTGAGGTGTGTGGTAGGGGTATGTTATTGGATAAATCTGTAGGTGTGGACACTAACCGATCTCCCTAGATCCACCTGGATCTAGAACAAAGAAAGACAGGACATAACTCTTTCCCTAGATTTTGACTATTGAATTAAATAAGAGGCAAGAACAAATAACATACCTTATTATCGCTTCCTATGGTCTTTTTTTCTCCCACTTCGCTCCAATGCTCTCGTGCAATCAAGACCAAGACAACACAAACCAATCGAAGTGAAGACAACTCAATATATTCAATAGTTAATCTATGTATATGATCAAGGAATTATACAATAAAGTGGAAATAGCTTTATGGGAAAGGGACATGCCACTGTATCATATTAATGGAAAGTAAATATTACAACCTGAGCCTTGATGTCGCAATCTTCCTTTCAATGGCTTCTGGCTCTGACACACACACTTGCTCAATATTTGCATGAAGAAGATCAAATCCCCTTGATAGACCTGCTGGAGTCTCCAAGCTACTGTTCAAGCTTCAGTCCTTCACACAATTCTTTCACCAATTATCCAATGAATCTTGTTTAACCTTTTCCATGAGAATTCACTCAATATATAGGATAGAATGAATTAATTACTTGGATAAGAATGATCCCAAAATATCAGGGAATCCAGTACTAGGATAACCATTCGAATGCCATCTCATCCTTCTAGAAGATTCCCTTCTAGAAACATCGAGAATTCATCTTTTTCCTTGCTTTAGGAAGAGTTCGCACCCTAGCAGTTCAACACAGTGCAAACTTCTCTCACCCTGGCTTAAGGCAGCCTGCGAGAATCATACATTCTCGCACCCAAATATACTAGCAGCCTGCGAACAGTCTTCAAAAAGGAGTTTTCTTGGAAGAGATGAAAGTAACTTTTTATCAGGAAAAAGTTATTATGAAGAGCCTGAGTACACCATCATTAATACATCATCATGAGGACCAAAATCATGGGTAACAGAATGCCCCCGAAAGTAAGAGGTTGGAACTAGTGACAGCCAAAAGACTTTGTAAGTTGCATGTGTGTGTCGGGAACCAGGAGCACACCTAATCGGAAACCTGCGAACAACCAAGCATCTGCATAATATCATATATACCACTTCTGAGGTAGGAATTCCCATACTCATATCATAGACTGATGAAAATTGTAGACCTGGGTCATGGCCATCAATCATACACTGTGGATCCATGACGTCAAAATATATCATAGCCACCAAGAATACACTGTGGATCTATGCAAGAAATTTCAAATCAAGACGACATAGCCATGAGACATACACAGTGGATCTATGTTTCACAGACAATACATACTCCATCGCAACCTGGACAAAAAGATTATATCTAGGGTCTTCAATCTCATCACCCAAAGTACGAATCTAACCATGTGATTACATGTGTTGAAGTCGAACATGGTAGAAACCACTTGATTACCGGTCATTGATGAAACCGTTAACAACTGCGAGGGAAATCACCATTGATGTCAATGACTCCCAAGGTACTCTAGTACAATCCATCGAGTGTGAATAAATGAGTTGAAGTCGAACATCCGATGGAATCTTTCGATCAGGGGTCAATGATGTAAACCCACTATCGAAAGCGAGGAAACCTGCCATTGAGACATGCAGGCTCCAAGGTACCAAATAATTTCTAAATCTTGATTCTGGATAATGAGGTGAAGTCGATGGAACAAAACTCGTCATAGGAGGGCCTTGATGTATCCCCCATCAATGACACGAAATGAGTAACAGATTTTGAAGGTGAAACAGAGTAGGATGTAAATTGGACTAGACACCGGGAAGGCCGACACAGAGAGAATGGACAACTGCAGATGGTTGACTCAATATAGGTTTCAGATGGACTTCTCTTGAACATATGAATGACATGACCAACGATTTGGCAGCATTGACTCAAAGACGACACAGGGAATGACCTTATAGCAAATCAAATGAGAGACAAATGGATTTCCCAAACCGGCTTCAAATGATGAATAGGGGGTGTCATGTTCAAGAGTGACACTTATTGCCAATCAATACGAAGATGATAACATATCCCTTTCCCAAATTTTCCCCCACCATTTCTGGAGAGTACCTCTTTATTTTTACACAAGCTTGAGGAGGATAACATATGCTTGTTGATGTAAGCTCATCCTTCGGACAAGTCCCTCGGAGCATGTTTAACGAACCCTAGGAAGGAGTGGTTCGGTCCCATTACGGGTCTGTCAATGTTTGTTGAACGAGTCTAGAGATAGAAAACTCGAAGGTTTTTCAATATTATAGAGTTTGGAAAAACACTTAAAAGAGAACTCTCTCAGTTCCTTTTTCGTAAAATAGTCTGGACGAGACCGAAAAAGGGATAAATTATCGCTCACCAGACGCTTACTTAAAATACTTTATCAAGCGTGAAAATAGCAAGGTCGCTCGACGATGTTTTCATGTTTAGAGAGTCTGAAAAGAGCTTAAAGAGGACTCCAAGGGGGTTCCTTTTTCGTATAACCTTGGTGAGCCCAAAAAATTGATAAAAGTATGCTCGATCGTGTTCTCATGTATTTACGAGCACAAGAACGGACAAAGACCACGCTCTAGGTTTTTAAATAAAACCATAAAAAACAATAAAAAACACATGATGACAAAGAAAAATATGTCCATATCCCGATACTTGACCATTAAAGTTGTTATGCCTGCAAAAGGTTCACTCAACATGACATTAGGGATTAGGGTTTAATATATAAATAATCATAAAAAAACAAATGACATAGTAAAAGTAAATAAAAAGGAGTAAATACTCCTTTTACCACATCATTTTTACCTTTCCACTATTTGAGCTCCAAAAAACCCCTCTTTTACCCTTAGAGTTCGGCGTCAAATTGTGGGAGCTACGAGAGACCATTCAGTGAGCCGTCTGCGACAGTGAGGTAGGCTCTTCATCCTTAACACTTTCATGGTTTAATTTTGTAATTTCATTGGTTAAATCTTCATTTTTAAGTTGATTTTCCAAGCCCTACATGCGCGCTGCCATTCTCGCAGGCAGGCTATACGGGGCCTGCGAGAATGATGCATTCTCACAGGTGAGCCTAAGGCCACCTGTGAGGTTCTCACACTGTGCACACAGGGCACCTGCGAGAACCGCAAAGCTCAATTTTTTTTTTTTAATTTATCCAATAAAAGAGAATGAATTCATGAAAAAAGTTGCTAATCTTCTTGTTGTGTCTCTTATGTAGATATTTGGCTATCAACATGGTGCTTGAATGGCGTGAAAGAGAACATGAAGAATAAAATGCAATGGCTGAAAATCATCCACCTGCTATAGCTGCTTTGAGAGACTGTGGGCTCTTGAAGTACTTTCACATCCCGGGCATGAGGGCCCAAGTCAGACTATTAGAGTACCTGGTGCGCATGTGGGACCCTGATCAACAGGTATTTCAAGTGGGGGTCCACACACTGTCCTTAGACATTGAGGACATTTACTTTTTGACTGGATTGTCCCGGCGGGGGTACTATGTGAGCCTGACCAGTAGCAGAGGTGGTGGGCTACAGATGAGTGAGTACTGTCGTATACACTGCGTTCCCGAGGCTGAGAGAAAGAAAGGAAAAGTAGCTATCTGGGGGGTACGAGATTTGACCCTCCGTACTATCCTATTCACTATAGCTTGGATGGTTGCTCCTCACATGGAATTACAGAGTTACTTCCAGTATGCTATTGAGTGTACTGAGCCTCGAGTGTTCAACTGGGCAGATGTCATGCTTCGCAGTATAAAAAAACAGTTGACCAAATGTAGGCGAGGTAACCTGAAGCAATTCGGGTATGGATCTTTGTTGGTGTCCTTCTTCCTCGAGAGGGTCCCATTACTGAGGTTGCAGGTTGAATGGAATATACCGGGTCCTAGGGATCCAAGGATGTTGAGATGGTGTCGGCTTATGGCCCGACACGTAGCAGGACCGATCATCAAGTATGATGATACTTTCTTGGACTGGCTTCAACCACATCTGTTGATGGTTGACGACTATGCTTATGCCGGCTTGGATTTCCAAGGAGATCTAGATTTAGCACTACAAGAGGATGCTCAGTGGGGGGACCTTGGTAAGAAGTACACACATTTTCTCTTTTTAAATGTTTTTGTGAATTTTTATCATATTCAAATGTTTTTGTTTTATATGTTCGTCCAAAGACTAATACAAAATCGTTTGTTGATAACACAGATGTTGGACCTTACAGAACTCCTGACACTTCTCCCATCCAGCGGCGAGGAGAGGTAGCAGCAACACCACAGTATGCTGAGGATTATCAAGTGGTGGAAAATAATCTAGAGGGCCTGACTGCAGACATTCCAGACATGACTCTGGAAGAGGTTCCACGACGCGATCAATGTCATACTGTAGGGGTATCATCATCTATGAGTCGACTGCTCTGTAGGGTTGCTTGAGAAGTCATGTGTTACTGTGAACGTCATCCATGACATCACTTTGTAGAAGCTATGAGCTTTAGATTTTGACATTTTGGACTTCGAACAAACTTTTTGTAAAAAACTCTTAACAAATAGGCGAATTCGCAAATACACCCATAACAAAGTAGGACTTCGAATGGTGTAAACGTTACTTAACTATAGTACTATAAGCTACAAATCAAGACGCACAACCAAATGACGGATTTCGAGCGAGATAGCATCAACCAATAATTCAATAATGGCGCTATACTCTGCAATGTTGTTGGTCACACGACCAAGACACACACCATGTAAGGAGACAAGTTCATTTGTAGGGGCATAAATTGCCCACGCAGCGGAAGCAAGGTTTTGAGTACTACGGCTAGCGCCATCAGTGAAGCCAATATAGGGTAGCTAAGACTCCGACATCTAAAAATCAAACACAACATCACATAAGGGCAGAGACCAGATAACGATCAAAGAAAACTATAGTAACACACAAAAAGTATGATACATTAAAAATACAAGTACTTATGCACAGATGAATTTATGCATAGTACTTCTTCAAGTACAACCCATTCTGGGGTTCACTTAAAGGGATACCATCATAATCTACCAACTCATATGCTCCTTTTTCCAAAACTCATCGAACGATATAAGGACCTCACCACATGGGTTCGAATTTCCCAGCTCCTAACACATCTCGATATTGTTCATAGAGAAGAACAAGATCACCTTCGGAGAAAACACGAGGCTTAACATGCTTGTCGTATTCGGCCTTGACACGCTTCTTCTGGATTCTATTACTAGGGTGGCATCACGTCAAGTTTCATCTAATCGCATAGGATACAAAAGACGTTCTTCCTCAGCAGAAGTATTGGGTAGGAGTTCAACAGCTAGTTTCAAAGACGGTATCTCGCATTTGATAGGGAGAATAGCTTCCACACCATAGACTAATCGAAAATTTGTAAACCCAGTAGCGGACTTGACGGATATCCGGTATGCCCACATTGCCGAAAACAACATTATGTGCCAACTTGTCTTATGAATCCCTATCATCCGTCGAAGCATAGTTATAAGAACTTTGTTGATCGCTTCGACCTGGCCATTAGCTTGTGGATAATAGGGCGTTGAGTTATCATGGCAAAGACCCAACTTTTCAGTAAGTTCGGACATCATAAAATTCTTAAAGTGGCTACCGTGATCAGTGATGATATCTTGGGGAACACCAAAACGAGCTATGACGTGATTAAAAAGAAACAATGCTGTGGTCTTTCCAGTGTTGTCAAATGTCGGCATCGCCTCAGCCCATTTTGTAAAGTAATCAACGGCTACAATGATGTAACCATGCCCCCCAGCCGAGTGAGGGTGACATGTCATGAAATCAATGCCCCATTTTTCAAAAGGACCTACTGAGACCACAGGGTGAAGAGGAGCAGGATGAGACCGAATTTTCTAATTGTAGGTCTGGCAGGCATGGCATTTCTGAATCGCAATAATACAGTCATTAAACAAAGAAGGCCAAAAATATCCTGCACGTAAGATCTTTTGGGCAGTAGCATACCCAGACATATGACCACCACATGCTCTAGAATGGCAGTCATTCAGAGCTTTCTTGGCTTCGTCAAACGTTAGACAATGTCGAAAAATAGAGTCAATCCCATGACGATAAAGAGTATCCCCGAGGATAATGTATTGACGAGCTTGATATCGTATGCGACGTCATTCAGTACTAGACAAAGTAGGATGAAAATTCTAGGTTTGGAGATAGATAATGATATCCCCATACCAAATATCATTAGTGCTAATAAGGAAAAGAGATTCATCGGGTAATGAATCAACTGCTACATTTTCTGTTGCAGAATGAGGAAAATCGCATATCAACTCAGCAAAAACTAAAGACTTCTTAGACTTGGCGCGGTCGAATTCCAAGTCAAACTCCTGGAGTATCACAATCCATTTGGAGTATTTTCCCCCTAGCAATTGACGTGTCAAAATGTGTTTCATAGGGTTGCAATGAGAAATCACCGTAGTTTTGCGTGAGAGGATATAGTGCCGAAAGCGTTGAACGGATTGAACGGAAGCCAAAGCCAGTTTCTCGACATGTTGATACTTGATTTCAGTTGGCGTGAGACTTCGACTCAAGTAGTAAATAACATGTTCGTCGTGGGCATCATCCTCTTGGACGAGAACCATGCCAATAGTGTACTCCGAGGCAGCAAGATAAAGGAAATAATCACGACTGTAATCGGGAGGAAAGAGAAGCGGATCTCACGTTAGGGACAACTTCAAAGCTTCAAAAGCATTGTTGGCAATGGTATCCCAAATGAACTCTGAATCTTTCTTTAGTAGCTGCGTAAAACCTCAAGTGATCTCGGTGTAACTAGGGATAAAACGACGAAGAAAGTTTGCTTTCCCCTACAAACTTTGCAACTGGCGCAATGTAGAAGGAGGAGAGAGATTAAGGATCGCCTCAACCTTCAAAGGATCCACTTGGATCCCTTGACACGAAACGATAAAACCTAGAAGACGACCGGATTCCACACAGAAAACGCACTTATG
Source organism: Picea engelmannii (assembly GCA_009831015.1). Taxonomy (NCBI): domain Eukaryota; kingdom Viridiplantae; phylum Streptophyta; class Pinopsida; order Pinales; family Pinaceae; genus Picea; species Picea engelmannii. The sequence continues at coordinate 72,228 of ML802338.1, forward strand.
AGGATTTAAACATATCCAGTAGAACCGACAGCGAACGAAAATGGCTCAGAGGTGGGTAGGGTGATCGACTCTGTGCATAGAATGAGTGGGTAAATCATCCAAATAGGGTTGAAAGATATGCTTGATATCATGAAAAGCATAAGACATAGCGCGTTGAAAAGTTTTGCTCGCATTCTTAAGACCAAAAGGGAGTTTCTGATAGGCAAAAGTACCACAAGGACAAATAAAAGCAGTCTTATGTTGATCCTCAGGAGCAATGTTAATTTGATTATAGCCAGAGAAACCATCCATGAGAGAGAAGATTTCACTTCTAGCACAGTCATCGACAATCTTATCGACGAAAGGGGTAGGAAAGTTGTATTTTGGACAAGCTTTATTGATATCCCTATAATCAACACATACACAAATATGCCTCCTTTTTTGTCAATCAGGACAGGATTAGAAACCCAGTCTGTAAGAGCCACCAGATAAATAAAGCCGGCTTTCAGAAGTTTCTCGACTTTGAGCTTTATAGCAACCTCTTTACGTGGGTGAACTGGACGAAGGCATTGTCGGAGAGGTTTAGCTCTGGGGTATGTCTTTATCTCATGTACAACAATTGCAGGGTCGATACCTGGCATCTCTTTGTAGCGCCAGGCAAAGATGTCACAAAATTATTTGAATAGAGATGTATAGGTGACTATTTCGTCAGGGGAACACGAAGCTCCAATATGGACATTTTTGACAATCCAAGGTTTAATGGATATGTCAATGGGAATCGTGGGTGAGATATTGCTTAATTTCCCTTCAGAAAACACATTGTGTGTAGTCACGGGAACCGTCGAGATGACAACAATGGTCGATGGAGTCGAAATCTGTTGGTAGTTCTCAAGAGTTTGTTGCTCCAGAAAAAGGATGGAATAATGATGCCCATCATCCCAAGGGTTGTCCTCCATGACGAACATGATAATCTCGTCAGTGGGAAAAATAACACGAAAAGGATCGGGAGACAACTCAACAAGATAGGGTGTAGAAGGTGTTGCCGATTGAATGGCCTGATAGGCAGATTCAACAAGACTTAACGACATTGCGTCGTCGAAACGAAGATGATTTCCAGGGTTAGGGACTATCCAAGGGTCATGAGACGCAGGAAGTTCATGAGGCACTATGGAGATCATGTTGATAGAAGCAACGGACGGGCATGGAACATCGGGTGGTGGAATGGGGAAAGTACCCATTAACAAGGAGTCCTTTAAAAGGCCTACATCGACGTTCTCATAACCCGGCGGGGTTTTAGCAATAAACGGTACGTTGCCAGTACGAGTATTAGAATTGAAGAAGGTGAGTTGGTTGACGGTAACAACCTTTCCTTGATGAGGGAAATGTACTACACGGAAAAGTGTCGACACAATGACGCGCATGGAATCGATCTAGCTACGACCAAGCAAAAGATTATAATCAAGAGGGGCGTCAAAGACTTCCACTTCGACATGGACCGTTTTGCCTTCAAGCGTGACGGACAACGAAGGAAGGACACCGTAAGGCATAAAACCGGAGCCATTGAAGGCTTTAAGAGTGTTCTAGGATTCATTCAAAGGAGGAGAGCCAATGGCTTTCCAACAAGCAAGAGACATAACACACGTCAAGGCACCCTCATCGATAATCGTTCAGCAAATGTTCTTGTCAGAGACAACAACTTGGATCTGGAACGCAAGTTGAGGGGGTAACCTTGGAATGTGATCTTCCAAGTCAAAGACTATCAAATTCGTATCCGTCGGATCAATTCCACCAATAGCTTTCAACAGTTCCTTCCGTTGTGCAGCACAAGTTTGAAGGACTTCAAGGGATGACATCACATAAGGTGCTTGGGACAGATCTTCAACAATGTTGTAGTTCTGGGCTGCACGAGCATGAGGATTGAAAGCCGATTTTCGAATGACACCCTTTGGGGGGGGGTCGCAGAACTGTGTTGAGGCTTGCTCGTTTGAGATGAAGAGGACCATTAGTAGGTGGAGTCACTGGAGAGGGTTGTACCAAAGAAGGGGGTAAATCGTCAACCTTCTCCTTAGAAGGAGAATAATATTTGGCTCGAGTAGTGAGTGCAACGTTGTTCTTCTTAGAATCACCAGTACACATCAAAACATATGATGTGGTAGAAGAGGAGGGTTGGTCATGAATGACCAACTGAGCCTGTTGTTAAGACGGGAAGGGTTGGGACAAGACAGTCGGTGTAGATGGTTTTGGAGCTCCTTGAAGGAACTTAGTGACCTCGGCACATCGTGGACAATCCTTTGTGTAGTGATCATCACCATAGATAAGGCAAGGGTATCATGGTTTGCGCTTATCCCGATCGTCAATAGGAGTGGTTTTAGTTTTCTCTGTTTGATTAGTATTTTTTCCCTCCTTATTCTTACCTCTCCCCTTTTTAGATTTGTTTTTACCAGCTGGGGTAGATTGAACGACATTTACCTCAGAAGTCTTGCCGGTGGGAGTAGCAGGAGATGGAGCATGTTGAACATTAGAAGAAGTAGATTTGGGGTTTGTGCTTGAAGCGGAATGTGATTGGGCTTGGGCAGTACCAATCACACCATCAGCTGCATGTGAGGTAGTTGGAGCTGTTGAAGTGCTGGAAGTATTAGGACGAGGTAAATCAGGCAGTAAATCGTAAAGGGTTCTTGTTTGCGAATAAACGAGGTCAAGATATTGAGCACGACTTATAGCCTGCTCTTTCGTGACTACGCCACCCATGGAAATATCCTTACCGATTTCATTCACAAATGATTTTGTAAACCATTCAACCAGCAACTGATCGGGGAGCTCAAGTTTAATGAGACGTCGTCTCCTTCGCCACTCATGGATATGATCAGATATATGAGTGCCTTTGCTTTGTTTGAAGGAAGTCAAAATCTTAGTCCCCGTATCATAACGGATC
>ML802338.1:85041-112277 GCA_009831015.1 Picea engelmannii
AGAATCAAGTTGTGCAATCAATATGAGCATGATTCGAAAATCCTTTCAGCCACATAATGATAAACCAAGGTAAGTGCCATAGAAAATATCGATAAAAAGATCATGACAGTTTAAGATAGTGATCGGAATGCGTCCTCGAAAGGAGAAATTTTCACGCTTACAATCGTGAAAACTTAATGAAGACAAATTTGCAAGTGTCGCAAGAAATGAAAGTGTCATCTATTTGAAAAATGTGACGAACAACTTGAATTTTAGAAGACATAGGTGTAGGCATCTTATAGGACAATAGAAAAGGTGAATTGGCTGCCAACAAGACTCAAGCAAGCACCTTGGGCATGGTATGCTAAAATGGACTCTTATCTTCTCTCTCGATGTTTTCATAGATGTATATCAAATAATAATGTGTATATGATGAGGAACACATATTCCCTTTTACCAATAGTTATAGATGTGGATTGTTTACTCATCATAGGGAGCTTAGCCTCCTCTATTGTTGCAGTGAAGACTTCTTTGCATGACATATTTTTTATGATAGATATGGGATTGTTACATTACTTTCTTGGTCTCAAAATTAGAAAAAAATGATTCATGAATCAATATGTCTCATTCCAAGCATGCCATATATCTACTTGACAAGTTTCACATGATAGATTGCAAGCCATCTCCAACATCCTTTCAGTTAGGGGTTAGACTAGAAGATTTTGGTGCATCACCTTTGGTTGATTGTACTAGATATTGACAGTTAGTGGGGATTCTTCTCTACCTTACATAGTCTCGATTGGACATCTCTTATGTATTTGGATCAGTTTCCATGTACATGCAAGAGTCACATGATCTTCACTGGAAGGTAGTAAAGTGGAATTTCATATATGTCAAGGGGACTACTAGCTTTGGTATACACTATGCAACAAGATCTTCCTTATATATTGATGGTTACACAGACTCAGATTGGGCAGGAGATAGCACTAATTGCAAGTCCACTTCAGGATATGTCCTCTACCTTGGATCAAGACCTATTTTTTGGTCAAGTAATAAGAAATAAACAATTACTTTATCATCTGTAGAGGTAGAGTACAAGGGTGCGATGAATGTTACTACTCATAATATTTGGTTGCAACACCTTCTTACAAAGTTGGGATTTCAGTTTCATCATCCAAAATTTATATGGTGTGATAATCAAAGTACTCTCAATCTGTGTAGAGACTCAGTTCAGAGGTAGCGGACCAAGCACATCAAGGTTCGTATGCACTTTATTCGAGGACAAATTCAGGTTGGAGTCATTGATATGCATTTTTTTCCGTCTTCAGAGCAAGTGGTAGACATATTCACATTTACTTCCACTGAAATTTTTTTTATCTGATTAAGGAAGGGAAATTATAAGAGTAAGGCATACATCATCTTAGCAGTTGAACATGTTAGCATTCCTTTTTTGTTAGCAACATATTTTGAGGGGGGGTTTTGTTCCCACTAGGTTTTCCCTTTTTAGCTCACTTTTGCTCAGTTGTTATGCATCTATAATTGTACATGAGTACCTAACGTGGCTTCATATTTCTGGGACTCATCATTTTTCACACCTTGATTGTGTTTTAGCGGGGTGTTGGGGTACATACTCAATGACATACTTAGATACATACTCATTTTTTTCATGTTTCCTACTATTTATGAGGACTTCTATTTATAACATGTCTATTTATAGTGGGTCTATTTTTAGATAGTGGTTGCCTATATGTAATACCATGGGAAAATACCATGGGTTTCCAAAACCATGGGCTAATAAACCACCATTAGGAAAATTCCTATTTTTTTAGGGGAAGAGCACTTCATTCCTTTATTTTAGGATATAATTCTTATTTCATGGCTAGATAGCGCTCTTTGGTGAGAATATTGTTCTCCTAAAGAAGTGCACATTACCCATGTTATTGTTGTAGTTAACTTATTTCACTTATTTAGTGACTTTCCATATGTATGAAATTCTCTCTCAATTATGACTTTAGTTCCATTTTTGGACTCTAGTGTTATTCTAGGAGAGTTTTTCTAGTATGGAATGCATGTTGACTTCATGTAGAGTTCTCACTGAGTTCACACCTATATTTTTTACCTTTTCTTATTATTAGCGAATTTTGACTTTAGTTAACTATTTCAAGTGGGAGAGATTTCTTTTAACTTGAACATGCACATGGAAACCCCAACCTGGTGTGCATTACTCATCTTGTGGAGAGTCTTATATATTTTACTCATGATCAAGGATTAATACAATGTGATTCGAGTTGGTTTCTTAGTCACTTATGTGTGAATGTTGATTCTATTTATCTCTCTCCTCTCTTTATTTTGCAATTAAATAGTGTAGTATTTCCTACTCACAATTAGGTCCTGGATTGTGGTTTAATCCTACAATCATGGCCATGAAAAATATACATGGTGGATCCATGTCAAAGTAGATCATAGCCACAAACAATACATAGTGGATCTATGTCTCAAAATATATCAAGAGGATAACCGAAGCAATGAAATGAGGAAATTGATCCTCCAAATGTACCAATGTAATATGGGTGAGTGGTATTGTCTTGCGCAACTTAAGAAACAACATAATGTGGGTATGTTACTATGGCCCAAGGTATTCAATCCTAACTTGTTGAAGGTATGAATCTACACCATGTGAATAAATGTACTAATGTCAAACATGGGAGAAACCATTTGATTACCGGTTAATGATGTATACCATTAACAAAGATGATATAATCCACCTATAATGATACTTGGAATCAAGGTACCTAATGTAAGTTTTTAATCCTTTTATAGTAATGAAATGCAAACATATATGCTTAAAACAAAAAAGAAAACAATTGCAATCACACACATACACAAAGATTTACCCTAGAAATCCAAACTGGGAAAACCAACAACTTGTTTAGAGCCACACCTCTAATTCTTATTCATCATCATACAACTTCATCGTTTACAATATAATATATATAATATCCTGCAACATCCAAAACACCTAATCCATTGAATTGAATTAGACTATAACCCTAATTCCTTAACCAAAATTAGAAAACCATGGGCTGAAATATCATGCACCACTAAACCGCCAAAGAAGAAAAACTCCCCCCACCAAAGGAAAAAAATCCACCCAAACAATTGGAAAATAAAGCCCCAAAAAACTTTTCTCAGGGCTTCCTCCCCTAAGACCCCCAATAGGGGAACCTACAATCATGCAAAGAATATAACACATATAAAAAATTCTCCCACTTATTAATTTCTTTGCATACATGGGGCACATTGATTTCACGATCAACAATCCAAGGCATAAATTCCCATTCATTCTCTACACCAATAGTGTTGGGTATGTGTTATATTATTTGCACGTGTAGTAGTGTCATGTATTTAGGTGGTTTTTCGACACATGGTTTTTGTTGATGGTTTTCTATTTCCGGTTAAGGAATTAGGGTTTTGGACTAATCTAGGTCATTGGGTTAGGTTTTTGGATGCCACTGGATCCTATATGTATATTTTATTGTAAACAATGTAACACAATGAATGAATATAGAATATGATGGTTTTCCCGGTTTGGGTTTCTAGGGGAAAAATATCTGTGTAATGTTTGTATTTGCCATTGTATCTTTTATGTTCTTTTCTAAATATCTGTTTGCAGTAGATATTGTACAAGGTTAGGATTTACATTTGGTATCATAGATTTATTGGCTTCAGGGGGACGCCTTTGTGGTCAAGGGTTTGGCTTGGGACTGTGTTAAGCCTTGTTACAGTGGGATATCTTTGGTATTGTTTTTCGGGTGAAAAGAAATGGCAAGCAATTTGAAGATGGAGATCGAGAAGTTTAATGGGAAAAGATTTGAGTTGTGGAAGCTCAATATGGAATATCTTTTGTTGGACAGAGATCAATGGATTGCGGTAGATCTAGGTACTGCACCTACAGGAACTTCTGCAGATGATTGGAAAAATATTGATCGGAAGGCAAAGAGCAAAATTCGACTGTGTCTCTCCGATTCAGTATTACTAAATGTGTCATAGGAAGCTACAACCAAGGATTTATGGGAAGAGTTGGGGAAGTTGTATTAGTCTAAGTCCCTAGTAAATGAACTATTCATGAGAAATAAGTTGTATAACTTGAGGATTAGAGATGGAGACTCGGTGGCAGAGCATTTGAATGCCTTCAATACTGTGGTAATTCAATTAGTATCTGTTTAGATTAAAATTTCAAATGAAGATAAATGTATTAGTTTGTTGTGTTCTTTACCAGACTCGTGGGATAGTCTGGTTGTGTCCATAGGTAGTAATACAACTTCTTTGAATTTTGAAGAAGTGGCCTCATCCTTGTTGTCGGAGGAGATGAGATGGAAGAAGATGGAAGGACATAGCACAGAGGCATTATTTGCAAGAGGACGTTCCCAGAAAAGAAATAGATCTAATTTATCAAGTGGGAGATCTAAGTCTAAGGGTAGGTCTAAATATCCCGGAAAGTTTGTAAGGGTATGTTGGAGGTGTGGAGAAGAAGGGCACTACAAGAAGCAATGTAGATCCAAAGTTGAGAAAAAGAAGGGATCTGAAGAATCTTCTTCTACAGAAGAAAAGACCTCCAAGGAAGAAGGGGGGGATGTGTACTTAGCCTCTTCAAGCACACATGTAGATCATGAGGCATGGTTGATTGACTCTGGTGCATCCTTTCATATGACTCTCCATAGGGAGTGATTCTGCGAATATGAAAAGTATGATGGAGGTAATGTTTTCTTAGGTAATGATTCAACAACTAGAATCATAGGAAGAGAAAGGGTCAAGTTGAGGCTCATAGATGGAAGGATTAGAACACTGCCTGGTGTTCTGCACATCTCAGGTATGGCCAGAAATTTTATTTCTGTAAGCAAAATGGAAGATGGAGGGGTAAAAACAATTTTTGAAAAGGGAACTTGTAGGATGGTTTGAGGAGAAATGGTGTTGATGAAGGGAGTTCGGTTTGGAACTCTGTATAAGCTGCGAGGAAGCACTATTAGTGATGGGTGTAATAGCTCCATTTTTCCTGATATTGGAGTTGAATAAGAAAGAACTCCTACAGTCTCTGGAGAAAAGGTTATGTTGTGGCATCAAGGATTGGGGCATATCAGAGAGAAGGGTATTCGACTACCACACGGTAAAGGTATGGTTGAAGGTATGTCTAACTTCTCTCTGGATTTTTATTTCTATGAACATTGTCTATATGGGAAGAAGAATTGGGTAAGATTCCCCTCTGGTGCAACGAGGGCAGAAGGAATTTTACAACTAGTTCACAGTGATGTTTTTGGACCTATGTCGGTCCCATCATTGGGAAAATATATGTTCTATGTCTCATTTATAGATGACTTCTCGAGGAAAACTTGGATATATTTCCTTAGGAAGAAATATGAAGTCTTTGACAGGTTTAAAGAGTTTAAGGATCTTGTTGAGAATCAAACAGAGAAAATAATTAAGGTGTTGAGGACAGATAATGGCGGAGACTTATGCGGGAATGAATTTGAATAATTCTGTAAGAAGTGCAGTATAGAAAGCCAGAAGAATACTCCATATACACCTCATCATAATGGAGTTGTAGAAAGGATGAATAGGACACTGATGGAAAAAGCAAGGTGCATGCTCAGTGGTGTCGGGTTAGGGAAAGAATTCTAGGCAGAGGCAGTGGGTACTGCATGTTATCTGGTCAACATATCACCCTCATCAGTGTTGGGTGACAAGACTCCACAAGAGGTATGGAATGGTAAGGAACCTTCTCTCACACATGTTAAGGTATTTGGCTACAACATTCCTGCATGGGGATCTGGAAGAAGAAATCTTTATGAAGCAACCATAAGGTTATGTTGTGAAAGGAAACAAGGAGCTAGTATGCAAGATGAAAAAGTCCCTGTATGGTTTAAAACAATCACCAAGGATGTGGTATCAAAAATTTGATACTTATATGCTGGGACTTGGCTTCACAAGAAGCAAAGAGGATCATTGTGTGTATTCTAAATTAATTGGTGATCATTTGATTTATTTGGTCTTGTATGTGGATGAGATGTTGCTAATAGGAAACAACAAGGAAATTATCCAGGATGTGAAAACTCAGTTGTCCTCTAAATTTGACATGAAGGATCTTGGTGCTTCAAATTTCATTTTGGGCATGGAAATTAAAAGAGATCAAAAAAAGAGAAAAATCTGGTTAAATCAGATAAAATATGTCGAGACAATATTGCAGAGGTTTAATATGCAGGAATGTAAACCGGTCAAGGTTCCTATTCCTGTTGGTGTAAAGTTATTTGCGGATCAGTGTCCCAAGAGACATGAAGAAGAGGAGGACATGTCTCATGTTCCATGTGGGAGTGTAGTTGGTAGTTTGATGTATGCAATGGTCTGTACTAGATTAGACATTGCACATGCAGTGGGAGTTTTGAGCAGGTACATGTCAAAACCAAGGAAGGAGCATTGGACAACAGTAAAAGGGGTTTTCAGGTATTTGTGTGGCACTGCTAGCTATGGATTGTGCTATGAAGGAAGACCGATATTGGACAGAGTGGTCGATATACGTGGCTTTGTGGATGCAGACTGGGTTGGAGATTTGGATCGTAGGAGATCTACAAGTGGGTATGTGTTTAACCTGTTTGGAGGAGAAATAAGTTGGATGAGCAAAAGATAGGCTGTAGTGGCACTTTCAACTACAGAATCTGAATACATGGCAGCCACTCATGCAAGTAAGGAAGAAGTATGGTTACAAATATTGTGTTCAAGTATTGGGTTGGTACAACATGCTGTAAGGATAGAGTGTGACAGACAAAGTGCAATTTTTCTAGCGAAGAACCCTGCTTATCATTCAAAGACAAAGCACATTGATGTTCAATATCACTTTGTGAGAGACATGTTTGAAGAAAATAAAGTATCATTGATGAAGGTGGACACTTTGAAGAATGTTGTAGACTCATTAACAAAATCTGTGAGTACTGAGAAGTTCTCTTGGTGTAGAGGATCCATGGGCATTGTTGCCCTGGATTTTTGACTATGTAACCCTGTAACCCCTTGTATGTAAAGAAAACAACAAGTGGGATAATGTTGGGTATGTGTTATTTTTTTTTTACCTCGGGAAATATGACACCTACCTCGAGAAATGTGTCATGTATTTAGGTGGTTTTTCGACACATGGGTTTTGTCGATGGTTTTCTATTTTTGGTTAAGGAATTAGGGTTTTGGACTAATCCCGGTCATTGGGTTAGGGTTTTGGATGTCGTTGGATCCTATATGTATATTGTATTTTAAACAATGTAACACAATGAATGGATATAGAATATGTTGGTTTTTCCGGTTTGGGTTTCCAGGGGAAAAATATCTGTGTAATGTTTGTATTTTCCATTGTATATTTTTTGTTCTTTTTTTAATATATGTTTGCAGTAGATATTGTACAAGGTTAGGATTTACAAATATAACTACTTAGTGCCCACAAATTTTGTTCATGAATCTACAACATTATCCACGGTGTCCACCTTCACCAGTAGAACCTTCTTCTCTTCAACGATGTCTCTGAAAAAATAAATTTGAACATTGATATGATTTGTCTTATAATGATAAGCTAGGTTACTCGTCGGGAATATTGCACTTTGACTATCTTAATATATCCTTACAACTTGTTGTAGCAACCCAATACCTGATCACAATCTCTGTAACCATACTACTTCCTTTCTTTCATGAGTGGCTAACATGTATGCATCCTTTGTAGTTGAGAGTGCCACTACAAACTATCTATTTATCATCCAATTGATTGCTCCTCCAAATAGGTTAAACACATACCCACTTGTAGATCTTCTGCGATCCAAATATCCATCCTAGACTACATCAATAGAGCCATGTATGTCCAACACTCTGTCTAATATTGGTCTTCCTTGGTATCAAAATCCATAACTAGTAGCACCACTCAATGATCCAAAAATCCTTAGACACCACTTATTACTTTACTTATATACATGAAATATCTAACTTGATCCATAATAATTTACTGATCATATTGGGGTGGTTAACATAATTCTAAGGATGTGTTTTTTACCCAAAACTCATAAAATGAAGATTACCTTGCTTGATGATGGTGAGATGATACAACAGAAAATAAAAGAACTCAAATTATATACTTTTGTTTCATCTTTAAGCTCGATTCAATCCAATAAAAAATACCTTCTCCATCTCAAGTATAAAAAACACATGTAAAATGACTCACATATGTCAATTTAATGGATGCTCTTAAATTCCATTACTCAAAACAAGACAATAACTTCACCATTGAAATCCTTTTGAAATTCTTAGAATTTTGACTATAAAGTCGACCAATTTCCAAATTAAATCAATTTCACGCTCTGTGGCACGCAAAATAATGCATTAAATGCCCATTAATGAAAAATTGAGTAATTGTTTTTCTTACAAATGACCTCAAATCACAAAGCAAACCGCATATTCATGATTCTTTCGAAAAACCGTGCAGAATTGATATAAAATACTTGAAATTTCGTCAAGGTACCAATTGACACGCTTTATGGTGCAACACAAACTAAGCTTGTACTTTGCACATACTTCAATGCATATGTACTACTTGGGGATTCATGCCCCATCTTGGACTCTATGAAACTCGAGATCTATGCATAGGGATGTGTGTATTCTCAGACTATGTGTAAGTCTCGAAATGCATGCCCATTAAATAGGTTCAGACCTATCCAACCGTACCTGAACTAGCTAACAACTTATTACTAATTATAGTGAGGATCCCATTAAATATGGGCTATTGGCATAGTAGTTAAAACCACATCTAAAAATAGTGAAGGTCGGGACTTGTATTCCCCGTGACCCTTTCCAATTCATTGGCGGTTGGTTTTAAAACACATGGTATATAACATATATAGTATATAGTTTTTAAAACTATATACTATATATAATATAGTATATGTATGTTTTAATGTAACTCCCACACAAATATTCAGTGGTATGTAATATGGTTAGCCCCTTTGGGTGCTATGGTGTTGGTTACATGGTGTATATAATAACCGAGACTAAGGGTCGAGGGATTAGGCCCTCAACACTTTAGCCACCCACATGAAACTTATTACAACTTTAAATATATTATATGCCACGTATATACTAAGTAATATTGTGTGGTATGATGGTTGTGGTGGGTATGTTAAGGTTTGGAGGGTTATGGAGGTCATAGGTTCAACCCTCGTCGACTCCATAAGTTTTACGTATATTAACCAATATTGACCAATGAGGGGTTGCCACATTGAAACCTCCTATTGTCTATCTGATGCCACGTGTTAATGAACCATTGGTCCACTTGTCAACCTACAACTCATCCATCGAATGCCAAATCAATTGCCTAGTCACTATATGATCAGTCCATGTGGCACCTTGGGGTGTGGCCATGTCACCTGTATGGTCGCGCCACATGTCACTGTATGGACATGACATGTGTCCTTTTACCCCTTTGACTTTTTGACTTTGATCTAAACTTTGATTTCTTATAAATTTTGCATACAAACTCTGTTTGACTTTCCATTTGCACCGTTGGAAAGATGATGACGAGTTCTATCCAATGATGTTGTTTTTGGGACCATTTGAGATGGTCAAATTATGAGAATTTATGGATCCCACGGGACCTCTATGAGCATTTCGGGTCCTCCTGGACCTCTGTGAGCGTTCCTTAGATCCTCCTGAATCACACTTTCCCACTAAAAAACTTTTGGACCTCCAAAAGTATAGATATTCAACAACTTAGTGATGATAACTCACTCTTCCATCTTGCTTATTCTTTTGGAAATAAGTCTTCATCTTCGTACTTTGATCTTAGTTAATAGATCAGTGTTATGTTGTCTACTTCTCTGGAATATAGCTCTGACTCTGGCCTCTGGCATTGTAGTTAATATGATATATAGCTTCAGTTCTGGCTCATAGATTCCCTAACAAAAAAAGTCTTGTTCACTGAATTTCTGTTATATATGTATCTTGTATTTCAACATCCACTCCCATCTCCTTTTGTTGAATATAGTCCATCTCGGCCAATATGAAACCAAGTCGAATGTTGATCTATGCCTTGCCCATTTGGACTCTCTATTCTTATACTTATTGATGTATCTGTAGAAGTCCCTGAATGAATACTCTATCCATTGTCACTCCTACCTTGAAAAACAATTATGCTTGTATTGTTATCATATGTACTTCATCATTTCTATTCAAGGTATACATCTTCATGAACATGATATAGTATTTAAATATTCTTATATCATGCATATTTATGAGACTCTTATTTTTAAGAGACTTATACTTTACTAGCTCTAGAAAGTTGTGCATTAATTTGATGCTCCTGATGCTCTGATCTACATGTTCCAAATGCCTACATTTTTCTATTCCTTCACCTCTGGTTCTTCAGAATCAAGAATGTTGTCTAAGACAATTCGATCCATATGTATCCCTTTTAGTTGATTACAAGACAACACATCCATATTGTTTCCTAGAAGCTCTAGAAATCTTCATAACAAGATTCTTCTCACTGTAAAACAATATGTATATAGGTGGCTATCTAGAAATATCTAACAAGATTCCTCTCACTCTAAAACAATATGTATATAGGTGGATATATATAAATATATAACAAGATTCCTCTCACTCTAAAATAATATGTATATAGTTGGTTGTCTATAAATCTCTAACGAGATTTCTCTCACTCTAAAACAAAGTGTAAGGTGGCTATCTAGAAATCTCCAACAAGATTTCTCTCACTCTTTACAACATATAAGGTGGCAATATAGAAACTTTCTTACAAAATTCCTCTCACTCTTATAATCTACAATGACTGGCTTACAAGTCTTCTAATAAAATTCAGGAGATGTACACATATGCATATTATATGTACCATAATACATATTTACAAAAAATTTAAATATGGTTTACTTATGGACTCATTCTCCCTAGTGTACTCGGAGGAGTCTCACAACTTCTGACCTTTGACAATTCCTCTAATGTCAATGCTAAATATGATATATTACCAGTAACCTGTCTAACCTCTCTTTATGAATACCAAGCACTATTCCATGTCTGGAGTAGCTTCCCTTGAATACACAAGTACTCAGCCATTCTAGAATGCGACTGCATAAATGTCATCCCCAAAAGATGCAACTGAGAGCAGGTCTACCTTTAAGTATGGAACATACAACATATGTTTGATTCTCAGAAATCCTCCAGACTCGAGCTAGACTCTTGCATATCCATATTGCTTTATTGCTTGTCTAGTATTGGTTCCAGATCCCACAAAGCAATCTATGTCAAATTCTGAGAAATTCAAAATTATTGATCTCATCCTGGTCATGTGGAGAGATGAGGCACTGTCCATGAACCATTCTTTGATGTCTTCATATATCACTTTTCCAAGACCAGCCATCCATAAGTATTCTTTCCCAAGCCTTTCAATAAGACCATTAACTTCATCTAGAGTTGTTGCTTGTCTTCTCACAAGTGTATTCAAATCCTATAGGTTATACTTCAGACATAAGTGCAGGTAAAGTGTCTAGAACTTATTAATCTAGTGTCCACTCTTACCACAATAAGAGCATATTGTTTTGTTCCACAATCCCTTCTTATCATTCTTCCTTTTCCTCTGACTTGAGAAATGATCTACCTTCTTCTTGGAGGATTTACTCGCATAGACTCTCTTCTTCAACACTTCTCCACATCATGGTTTCTAGTTCCATAGGAAACACATGTATAACTAGACCATTCACCAGTAGAAAAAGTCTTAATCATTTTCTTGTATCATGCACATCTTTCCTTGGAGATGATTTACGCATGTTAATCTTCTTTGGACTAGAAGGTAAGGCCAATTACTTATGTAAGACTTCTTCATCTGAGGTTCTCTTTGCTTCAGCTACCTTCAAGCACTCTCCATATTGATGGGATAAAGAATAATATGAAGAGTGTTCTTTCTTGATCATGTTCTTTGAGGGAGATAGTGCAAGGGAGACTATCTCATTCTCTGCTTGTCCAACTTTACTGATTGATGGTGCCATCTGCAAATTTCTTTCTAACTCATGAAAAATATTCACATGGAAATATTCATGACACAACAATCAATATTTCATCCTCCGCTTCTCTTCCTCACGAGCTTACAACTACATTATTAACTCAGAATTCTCTCTTTGGATTTTCCTATTAATGTTCTTTTGTAGTCTCAATTTCATAAGAAATTTACTCATCTTGCTTTCTTGAAAAGAGCCTTCAATATCTTCACCAACTGAACTATTGGATCTCATCACAACAACAACTTGCAATAAATGCCAAAAATAGCTATGACACCACTTGATCCAAAAATACTTAGACACCACTTATTGCTTTACTTATATACATGCAGTATCTAACTTGATCCAGAATAATTTACTGATCGTATTGGGGTGGTTTGCAGAATTTTGATGATGTGATTTTTACCCAAAAAATCATAAAATGAAGATTATCTTGCTTGATGAAGGTGAGATTATACAATAGAAAATAAAAGAACTCAAATTATATACTTTTGTTTCATCTTTAAGTTCCATTCAATCCAATGAAAATTTCCTTTTCCATCTCAAGTATCAAAAACACATGTAAAATGACTGACATATGTCAATCTAATGGATGCTCTTGAATTTCGTTACTCAAAACAAGAAAATAACTTAACCATTGAAATCCTTGCGCAATTTAGAGAATTTTGACTACAAAGTTGATCAATTTCAAAACTAGCTCGATTTCACGCTCTTCAGCATGCAAAACAATGCATTAAATGCCCATTAATGAAAAATTGAGAAAACAATTTTACAAATGACCTCAAATCACAAAACATACTTCATATTCATGATCCTTGTGAAAACTCATGCATAATTGATATAAAATACTTGAAATTTCGTCAAGGTACCATTCGACATGCTTTATGGTGTAACACAAACTAAGCTTGTACTTTGCATGTACTTCAATGCATCCGTACTACCTCGGGATTCATGCCCTGTCTCAGACTCCATGCACCTCAATATATGTGCATATGGATATGTGTAGTCTCATACTGTGTGTAAGTCTCGGAATGTGTGCCCATTAAATAGGCTCAAGACCATCCAATCATACCCGAACTAGCAAGAAACATATTATTAATTATAGTGAGGATCCCGTTAAATGTGGGCCAATGACATAGTGGTTAAATCTGAAGCTAAAAATAGCGGAGTTCAGGGGTTCTATTCCCCGTGACCCTTGGCAATTCGTTGGCAGTTCATTTTAAAACACATGGTATATAATATATATAGTTTTAAAACTGTATACTATATATAATATAGTATATGTATGGTTTAACGTAACTCTCGCACAAATATTTGGTGGTATGTAATATGGTTAGCTCCCTCGGGTGCTATGGTGTTGGTTACATGGTTCATATAATAACTAGGGCTAAGGGTCGAGGGCTTAGGCCCTCATCCCTTTAGTCACCCACATGAAACTTATTACAACTTTAAATATATTATATGTCACTTATATACTAAGAAACATTGTCTAGTGCGATGGTTGTGGCAGGTATGTTAAGGTTTGGAGGTTTATGGAGGTCACGGGTTTGACCCTCGTCGACTCCATAGATTTTACATATATTAACCAATATTTTCCAATGAGGGGTTGCCATGTGGTAGCCTCTTATTGGCTATCCAATGCCACATGTCAACGAACCATTGGTCCATTTCTCAACATGTAACTTGTCCACCGGATGCCAACTCAACTTCCTAATCACTTTACGATAAATCCATGTGGAGCCTTGGGGTGTGGCCACGTCACCTGTATGGTCGTGCAACATGTCATTGTACAGACATGACACGTGTCAATGAACCATTGGTCCATTTTTAAACTTGTAACTCGTCCACCAGATGCCAACTCAACTGCCCAATCACTGTATGATCAATCCACATGGTACCTTGGGGTGTGGCCACATTACCTGTATGGTTGTGCCATGTTTCACTGTATGGACATGACAGGTGTCCTTTTTCCCCTTTGACTTTTGACTTTGACCCAAACTTTGATTTCTTATAACTTTTGCATGTGAACTCCATTTGACTTGTCGTTTATGTCGTTGGAAAGATGACGTCGAGCTCTATGCAATGATGTCATTTTTAGGACAATTCGAGATGGTCTAAGAACTTATGGATCCCATAGGACCTATGTGAGTATTCTAGATCCTCATGGACCTTCGTGAGTGTTCCTCATATCCTCCTAGACCACTCAAATACTTGAAAAACCCTCTTCACTATTTTACAATTCTTCTATTATAGACCATTTCATACATCAAACTGCCAACCGCACTAGCATATGGAACACAAGAAATTTCCTCTTCCTCTTCCTGTTTCTTGGGATATTGATTTATAGATAAATTTACACCTAGAGAAATACGGACCTTGACCAATCTACATTCCTGCATATTAAACCTCTGCAATATTAAGTTTAACATATTTTGTCTGATTCAACCTATTAGCACATAGAATTGTAGGGGTAAAAAAGAATCACTTTCGTTTTGTTTTTGAGTCACTCCTTTGATCCTTACATCATTATCTTGACATGTCACACCTCCAAGTTGTACACAAGTTTCACCTTGTCACCATCCATCTGTTTAAGTGTGAAGTCAAAGTTGGGTGTATGTGCTTCCAACTCACTAGGAGAGTTTGCAGCGTACTCTAAGTAACTCATTCATTCATTTTTCATCATTTTCAATTTATGGATCATGTCAAAATGATTTTATAGTTTTTAGAGCCTATTTTTAACCAATTTTAAGGGATCATGTCATCATATTTCCTCACAGTCTCCTCGAAGTATGCAATTCTTGTTTGAAACTGACACTGCAAACTGGTATACATGCGTTGCGGACTGGTTGAAGAGAAGCGTTGGAGGTGGACATCTTGCAGATACCCCTGTGCAAATTCAAAGATACCAGCATCAAACCCAGGACCACCAGGTACTCCATAATAGTTTTCATCTTGTTTGAGGGTCAAGAAAAGGGGATTTGGTTGTCTTTCCTATTGGCATTGTGAATTGTCCCATTCATTTTGCTGCCAGTTTTCAAACTCACCTCCATGATGTTTTGAACCTTGCTTGCTAAACATGGTCTCCTTTAGAGCTCATCCATCTTTCCCATTGCTCAGAACTCACTTGTTCTACTGAATTTCCCCCAGCGCTGCGAACTGATACTCTGGCGCTGCGAACAAGGTGTTACAACCCTCTGTTCCAACATGATTAAAACCCCATTTTCTACATCTTTACAAGCTCAACTTTTCAAGGATAAGTATGCACCCCTCCTAATATTGAAGTATGTATTCGATCAGTTGTTGAGCCAATTTTAAAAATATTGCATGCATTATCATGTTGATCAACTGATATTTGAATTAATGAGAACACCTTGTTTAAGATGAGAATTTTCTTGCACTTCCTTTATTTCAACTCCTAGTTGCCATTCCTCATTGTTTCTGATTGAAGGAGTATCTTCTCTTTACCTCCTATGTATGGAATAAAAACCATGAAACACTATTTAATGCCAGCCTATTGAAAACATTTTTGTCATCAAATACCCTAATCTCATGTTTTCCTTCTTTTCACACATATAGTTGCCATTAAAACTCACAGAAAATACATTCTACCAGCAGCAGTTATGGATAGTCAATAACATAAGAAAACTCACAAGGGAGGGGAGATTGTAAGGACAGAGCCCTATGACATGTTGAACAAGTTTCCTTCTAGGAGAAGCTCTAGGATTAGAAAATGAATATGTTGAACCTCCATAACCAAGATTGCTTCCAAGAGAAGCTCCAAGATTAGAAAATGAATATGTTGAAACTCCATAACCAAGCATCAATTTTGGTCAAGTTCCTATTTCATACATTTTACACATTTTTGGTGATTGTTATGTTTTGCAAACCATGATTATCAGTTTGGGTTCTTTCCTTTAATCAATATTATTAAGATTATGAAGTTTACAACATTTTTGAGATGTTGAAAACTTTGGTAAAGTGAAACAGGCTGCTACAGGAAAGTTCGCAGTGCCCACGCTGTGAACTGGTAATTTATGACAGTTTGTAAACATTAGCACACAATAGAGGATTGTTTTGATCATAAATTTTGAATGTTAATCTAGGTTCCTCTAAAATTGGGTATGGAGGAAAAAAACGATGTTTTTGACTTTCCAACAAAAAATCAGCCCAACCCACTTTGTATTTTTGGAGAAACGCTAAAAAACATCACCTACAAGAAAGTTTGCAGCGCATACTGTCAAAGGCGCTGCGAACTCTAACAATCTAACAAATTTGGGCTATGGGAAGGTTGTCAGTTGTCAAGGAAGGTTCGAATGGTCTTCTGGGAGTTATTTGGACATGAGGGACATGTGTTCCATCTCCAAATCAAGCATCATGACCTGTTTCAAAAGGCATTTACCTCAATAGACATGATCCCAAAAAATAGGAATTTGTTAGGTTTTTGTTGGAATCTTTTGTAACAAGACTCCTAAATGGAGGAGGATCCTATGTAGCTCCTTGGTTTCAACCTCCTCAGGGTATATAGAGATCATTCACTATATATGAAAGTGGATTTTGATAAGGAAGGGGTTGGATTCATGATCCAAGAGAGGAGAGAGCTACAAGAGCAGTTTAGTTGCTTATTTGTAAGCCTGAGGGCCTGTTTGTAATGAAATTTTATGCCATTAAAGATACATGAGAGTTTTTATCATATGGTCTTCTTTGTTTTCCCATTTATTTGTTATCTTCTTTCTTGAACATATTGCAGGTTTTGAGGATCATAACTTCCATTGATTGATGGATTCATGAACAACGGAGGATCTGTTGTAGCTTTCCCATTAAATCATTGTTCATTGTTTAAGAAATATTTAATCTGTTGCAGAAAGGATCTCTGTACAATGGATGTTCTTCCTTTTTTCATATTCACCATGCTTCTATTCATCGTTATATATCCCCTTTTTCTGGTATACTGTTTGAGATCCTTTGATCTGTAGGATGTTATGACTCCATGCCCAATGGAATGCCTCTGCAGACAATTTGTTTCCCTCTCCCTTTCTTTCCCATTCTTGATGATCCACCTAATAAAACAAATTTAATCCATTTATATTCTAATGGGTACTAGGCTTACACCTACAACAGTCTAGGTGTGACTTCTAGTGCTAACACAACCATAGTTTCATGTTTTACTGATCTATTTTAATTTCCATGCCTAAAATAAAGTTTGTAGCACCAATATCGCAACATATCATCCACATACAAGACCAAATAAATAAGACGATCACCTACTAATTTGAAATACACATAGTGATCGTCCTTTCTCCTTGTGAATCCAAGTCCCAATATATAAGTATCAAATTTTTGATACCACATCCTTGGTGATTGATTTGACCCATACAAGGAATTTTTCAGCCTTCATATCAACCATTTATTTCCCTTCACTGCAGAGCCTTCTGGCTGCTTCATGTAGATTTCTTCTTCCAGATCCCCATGTAGGAATTTTGTCTTCGCATCCATTTATTCTACTTCAAAATCAAAAGTAGTAGAAATACATAAAATAAATCTAATAGTTGTTGATGTTGTAGGAAAATTCCCCTACAATTGTGCGTAAACCATAACAAATCAATGATCGCTTAAAGACCAACAATTTCCAAGGAAAGGAAATAGAAAAGTCTGTAATTACTTTGATCAAAATAAATAACTATTGGAAAAGAAGAAAGAATGCTTACTTGATTTCCAAGGGTTGATGCAGTTCCCAAGGATGGAATATTTCACCCTCCTTCCCAAATTCTCCTTATTTAACTTGCAATACTTTCAAACACAAGACTACAAAGGAAGGTAGTTATCTTATAACTAACTCTTGTAAATTTGATCAAAAGTAGAAGTATTTGCAACAACAATCTTCTAGATAAATAAATATTCAAAAAAAAATTACATACATAAGAACAAAAAAATTCAAAGGAAAGAGTATATTTATTATTAAACAATAGATTTGAGGGGTAGTTATTACCTGCACCTATTGTGGCACAGCTCCTCGAATGGACTCTAGGTCCCTCCACCCAAGCTACTGCATATGTGATGAACCTATGACTTTGATGCACAAATAGACCCAAAGAGAATCGAGGAAGATTTCTTGGTTAGATAAGGAGATCCATGGAAATTAATGGAAATGAGGTTTCCAAGTCTGAGAAGAAAAGAAACAAATGGAATATAGGGGCTTGCAGAAAAGGCAGGATTCAACCAACATGACTTTGCTTCAAGGATTATTACCTTCTCCTCATGGCTCATGCTCTATTTATATAATCTCCAAGCAGTTGGAGGCGATTGTGTATGAGAAAAAGGAGTTAGAAAAATAACCAAACGCATAGCTCAAACCACAATTATGGAATTGTTTTTAAAGCATTTAATGACATGTACATGAATTTCCTTTGAGAAAATTGCATATACACATGTTGTATAACTTTTAGGGTGCGTACAAGTCTCAAAATATTGTTTTTTGGAGGATATAGAGGAGGTATAGGGAAATGATGTATGCAAGTAGGATAGGGATAAGGCCAACAAAGTCCAAAGTCATCAATGCTTCAGTGGTGGAATTTGATGCTATAACAGATGCCCCTAATGTGTGAGGTCATAAGTGAAATTGATGACTGAAATGCATTATAAATCCTCGAGGGTAAGAAACAGTAAGATAGGTTGAAGTTCACCAAAATTTGATCTAAGAAAAAGAACCAACAATAGAAAACAAGTAATAATACTCTATTCCTGAGGCAGGAATACCCATGCTCAGGTGTGATAATAAGAATGGCTTCCAAAATTAAGCACACTACAGATCCATGAAGAATGCATATATAAAATAAATTACCATGGCCACAAAAAAGATACACAATGGATCCATGTCAAAGAGATCATAGCTACGAAAGAGATACACAATGGATCTATGTCTCAGAATCAGTGAAGGATATCTGGAAACAAGAGATGAATAATTGATTCTTCACAAGTACCTATTGGATCATGTTTTCATTGATGCCAATGGTTTGATTGATTAATGTCAGGTGATTGATTGATGTCAAAGGATTGATTGATTGATGATTGATGAACAACGTATATGTATTGTCCTTGATGAGAATGATAGATATCAAAGTGGAAACCAATTGATAAAGATGGATCATTGATATGATGCATAGTCCTTGATGAGAATGATAGATGTCAAAGTGGAAACCAATTGATAAATATGGATCATTGATATGATGCATAGATGAAGATGGATCAATGAGTTTTCATTGATACATGATGATGAAAAGATGACTCATTATTGTCTTATCATGATTGATAAGGTGCAAAAATGGATGAACTCCAAAGTGGTCCCCTTATGGTGAAAGCCCTCACGGGAAGACACTTTGTGGATTGAGTTATCCTAGAAGAATGGTTGGAGGACCCATGCTTGTATGTGAAACAATGAGATGAATATCAATGAAGTTGTTGGTGAAACTATCCTAGATGTATAGTGTTTGTCATGCCATTTCCGGTGGTATGTGGAATGTTACATAACTCCTCATGAATTGAGAGTTATGGCTTTACGAAGTTGGAGGACCCCCATATGTTGGCTTGAAGCCCACAAGGTCAAAGAAGTCAAAGTGACCTAAAATAAGAAAATCAATATTTAAATGATAAAGTAAAAGTGACAAAGTCAAGGTGGATTATTTAAATAATAAAGAGAAGTGACAAAATCAAGAAGGAATATTTAAAAGATAAAATATTGGAGAACTTTCTATTTATGGAAAGTGGTTAACCCTAAAATAAGGAAAATAGGTTAAGTGACCTAGAGGATGAAAGTATAAATAAGAAGCTAGAATCTCTTGTGAAGTGTACATTTTTGTGTGGATCAATGGAGAGCTTCTTGTGAGATTATCTTGTGGACTATTGATGGAGAGCTTCTTGTGAGAGCATATTTGGTGTGGATCTCTTGAGCATGATTGAAGATCTATTATGAGGAAGAAAGTGAGAGGAGTATCTCATGGATGCATCAAATTTTCGGCAATGTCGGTGATCTTGACGACAAAAGTCTCGGAGCTTCATAAAACCTAGTTTCTGAGGTATACGCCGGCTATAATGGGCCAGGGAGCATACACACACTGGTTGTATGAGGACAGGATGCGTATAGTGGATGGAATGATGAAGACTTGTGTTTGAGCTGGTGCCAAGCTCTTGGATGATGAGGTAGGTTCCAGATCTGCATTCTATGGGCTCAGATCTATCACTGAGACACTGGTATGGTTACATTATTGTCTTGATGGATACTATTGTTTGATGTGTTGTGAATGCTTAGGGCATTCCTCGTATGGATTCTATGATATGGTTCAGTTTGGATGATTTGGTTGATGGAGTGAGAAATACTCTTTGGATTTAGTGGTGACATGATTGATATGGTATACTAGTTGTTTATACATGTTTGAGATAGCATTCATATTGATTTATTGTGGAGCATGAACAAGCTATTGGAGAGCTTGGAGATGTTGTGACTGGTTGGTGGTCAAATTGGACAGTCAGAGACATAAGAGAATGATATATTGATTGCATAGAATCTGAGTTGATCTTGAAGGACAAACCCTAACATCTCAGAAGGTATACGCAGGTTGTTGTATACACTAGCCGCGTGCATATGTTGTAGTGAGCTAGAGAGCATACACACGCGGGTTGCAATACTGATAGGTCGCGTACCTTTTGCAGATTGATATCTCTTGAGGATTGTTGCCTCATCTTAGTTGGTGTTGAGGGTTTAAGTTGAATCTTGCATTATGGAGTTGGTGCTCTTGTAGAGTTGTACTCTATTCAGTTGCTATTGAAAACCCCTCGGATTGTTGTCCATAATAAAAAGAAAAATTGTACATACATCTTGCGTTCTTTATGTTCCTTGAGGTGATGACTTGTTGATGATATATTGATGATATATTGATGATATATTTTGTTGATATATGTTTACATATAACTGGTTAAATGAAAACAATGAGTAATGAGTAAAATGTTGAATGCTAACTAATGAGTTTTGTGAAAGAGGGAAGTTTTTGGAAAAAGATCCCCACACTCATTCACCCCCCTCTAAGTGTGGTAGGTGTGTCCAATAGTAGCGATGTCATAAGTGTAAGTGGTACTATCTAACACAAATTAGGTAGCAACATAAAAGAGGTGATGCTACTATAGACCTAAGGTCTTTGAATCAACCTTCGTGGTACGATTATACACTATGTGAATAGATGTGTTGAATTCGAACACAATGAGACACCATTTGATTACTAGTCATTGATGTATAACGTTAACAAATGCGGGAAAAACCATTGATAATGATAATGGGAGTCAAGGTACCTAGTACAATCTAACAAGTGTGAATAAAGGAGATGATGTAGAACACTTGGTAGAATCTATCAATCAAAGAACATTGATGTATTCTTGTTGTCAATAGTGAGGGAAATTGTCATTGATGACTGCAAGCCCCTAGGTACTAATCATTACTCTAGATCCCTATCCTGGAGCAAGATCTGTTGAAGTTGATATGAAGAGATCCGCTGGAAGGAGGGAATTAAGGCATCCCCAATCAAACAACACAAGGAGTAGCATAAGGCCAAAGATTTGGAAGAACATGGAGGAAAATATTGAAAGGACCCACCACAAAGTGCATCTCTCACGTGCACCAGATGGAAATAGCACACAAAAGTGACCCTTTGAATAGCAAACAATAATGAATACTTCCAGCAAAGGCGAGGAAACCACCAATGGGAAGAAATGGAATTCAAGGTACTACATGAATCCCAATGTGCGAATAATGTTCTCTCCATCGAACACATGGGAAACCACGTGGTTAGTGACCAATGATGAAATGTTACTTGCTAAGGACAAGGTCACCTATCAATGATATAAATAGGGCCAAGGTGTGACTCTAGGTCAAACTCTCAGAGCAATGTTTCTTAGTCGATAAGAGTTGACCTGTCGACATGAAACCAATGGAGACCTTCCATACCAGCATGAGTATAGGACAAAATACTTGTGATTGTGAGAAGTACTTGACATATGGGAAGATCAACTTACAAATTCAGGAATTCTATGGAATGGCTGACATAGGATAAACTTCCTCTGAACAAAAGCACAAAACAATAAAGTGACTTAAGTAACATGGATTGAAAATGAACATTGACATAAGTCTGTGATGTAGGAGGCATAAAAAAAATCTCCATAATGACTGGAAGAATAACTAGTAGGAGGAGTAATAACACAGTGTAACTGGTTCAGTTTCTTAAAGCCATACTAAACCAAAATTGTTGAGACCAGACTCAAAACTTTGTGTTATATTGAGAGGCAACTTGATTGTTTCCAATAAATGAAAAGAAGAATTTTCCCAGAGATCTTTTTTTGTTATTTAATATTTTTGTCTTTTTCATATTGGAAAGCCTGAAAAAGAATAAACTAATGCTAAAATACACGGAGGAAACGAGTGTCACGGGCAATAAAACTAGTTCCAAGCGCAAGGAATGTTCCTATGCTCAATGTAAAGAAACACGTGCAAGATATGGACACTTGGGGGAATGCTTCCTTCTAGGGTACATGTGTCAAGTTTCAAAGGCAAATATTACAAGGCTAGCAATTGATGAGAATTCATAAGAAAATGGTTAAGTGACAGTGAGATGAATCCAACATTAGGCTCAAAAGTGAGAGCGGTAAATATTCAACGCAGTTACAACTAAACAAAAAAGTATGGGAGCCTCATGGATAAATAGCTAGAAAAATATTGAGAAGAATATGAGGATTCAATGAAATGTCATGGTGGGACTAACAGGACTCTTGAGCCTAAGAAAATACTTCAACATGGGCACCAAAAGGCAAATACAAGTGTTATATAGGATGCACATGAACAGTAGGATCTACCATGAACAAAATGACACTTAAAATCAACGATAGAAAGATTGTGTCATCAATAAGTGGGGTTGACCCTAAGGTGAATGTATAATAGTCACTGATTTATGCAAAAATGCAAGGTGAGAATAACCTACCCTATATTCTAGTGGAGGAAACATTAATTAAAAAGAGTTGAAAGAACAAACCGATAGATATGAAAAAATGAAATTATGAATCATCTTCCCTGTGAAAACTAGACTCGAATGGTTATCTCACTCAAAAATATAGTTCATTAGGTGTCTGAAACTGAAATATAGTAAAAAACTATACAAAGGGGTTAAAAATTTATTAAAATAGTGAAAATTACCCAAACTGCCATTTTATTTGAATTTTTAACCAAAATAGTAAAATTGTGTGAAAAACCCTCCGGTCTTCTGGTGACCATTGCGAGAGATACAAAGATTGGATTGGAATGTCGTTTAAACCATATTATTAATCTCTTACTCCTCTTCAATTTCATCCAAAATTTTTAGGTGCCATATCTATTATAATAGTAGAAAACAAAAATATTGAAGAGAAAAACAATGGAACAACACAATATATGAAACCACAACACCAAAATAATACCTTTATTGATAGGAAACAATGTTCACTTACCTCTTCGAGGGGAGAACCTCCAGTAGAGCAATGCTCAATTACAATAATTCTCAAGAAAAAAACTTTCCATGTGCTCGACTCCTATTTATACTAAATCTATCTACCAAAAGAACAATCTAGAGGAAGAACTTCAAAAAGCAGAAGCTTCTATTGGGTCTTCTTACATTTGACTTATTCTTCCTTATTAATATTGGCATTTATTACATGAAAAAAATATTATTCTACCTACGTGAGGGGTTAGGGAGGTTAGGTCCCTAACATACCCTCCCCTTAAGAAAAAAACCTTGTCCTCAAGGCTTAAGATGAGGAAATTGTTGCAGAATGGTAGATGGCTCCTAGGTGGCATCTATTGTAGTTGTATATTTCCACTATACTAACAATTCCTTGATGGTGAATTGACGGAAACGATGCTTGCGCTGGTCCAAGATTGCTTGTGGTTGCAACCAGATGGAACCTTCTTCATCCAACTCGGGAAGACTGGCTTGAGTTTGACACTTAGTTCCAATCACCTTCTTTAAGCAGGAAACATGAAAAACATGATGGATCTTAGAATGAATGGGAAAATATAACTGATAGGCCACCTGTCCCACACACTTGAGAACTGTAAAAGGACCATAAAATTTGGGCACTAGTTCCTAACAATGGTCATCCTTGAGTGAAGTCTGATTATAAGGTTGAAGTCAAAGAAACACCTAGTCCCCTTCAACAAATTAATGTTTTGAGTGACCTTGATATGCTTGTTTCTTCATGTGATTGTGAGCCATGACCAAATTATCTTTGAGGGTATGGAGAATAGCCTCTCGAACTATAAGAGTTTTGTCAACCGCCTGGACCTTCGAGACACTAGGAATGTATGAGAGAACTAAAGGGGGATTTTGTCCATATAATGCTTCAAAAGGAGTCATGTGAGTGGTTGTATGGTAAGAAGTGTTGTACCACCATTAAACTAGGGGTAACCATTGAGCCCACTAATTTTTCCTCTCAGATGCAAAACACCTCAAATATTTTTGCAAACACTTCTTGATAACTTCAATTTGACCATCAGTCTGACGATAATATGTTGTGTTGAGATGCAATTGGATGCCCTATAGCCTAAACAATGCTTGCCAAAAATTGCTTGTGAAAGTGGGATCTCAGTTAGAGACAATGGAATGGGGCATGCCATGAAGCTTGAATATATGATCCATGAAAAGTTGAGCCACTGTGGACACAGTGAATCGGTGTTGAAGAGCACAGAAATGAGCATATTTGGAAAGACAATCAATGACCACCATGATGACAAATTTATTTCTCGATTTAGGTAAGCCTACAATGAAATCCATAGAAATATCCCTCCAAATAGTAGGTGGAATTGGAATCAGTTGTAGTGTGCTAGGGACTTTGACTGTTTCTCCCTTGTTGCATTGACAAACATCACATTCTACCACAAAGGTGTGGACATCCTGCTTGATACCATCCCAGAAAAAAGAACATTTGACCCTGTCATAGGTTTTGGTAAACCTGAAATACCCAGTTGTGGGTCTAGCATGAAGCTCGTAAAGCACTATTTATTTAAGTCATGATTGTTTGCTTAAATATACACACGACATTTGTAGTGAATATCTTCATTGTGCCAAGAGTACTCTAGTGAAACTAGAGAATTTTCTTGCAATTGTTGGATCAAATGCGACAGTTTGAGATCTTGCATCCATTCCCGGTGAACAACTTGGAGCCAATCTGGTACAATAAAGGATAGAGAAAAGAGGGACCCTTCATCTTCATATTTCCTTGAAAGAATGTCTGCAACCACATTGTCTTTTCCTTTCTTGTAAATGATCTCATAATCATTTCCAAATAGCTTGGTCACCCATTTTTGTTGCTTTGGGGATGAAATTCGTTGCTCCAGAAAATACTTGAGGATCTGATGATCTGTCTTAATTTGCAAGCATTGCCCTAATAGATAAGGGTGCCAAAGATCCACATCATGGAGAATGGCCATCATTTATTTTCATATATTTATTGGTCCAAATGGCAATCCAATAGTTGTTTTCTAGTTAAGGCCAAAGGTCGACCATCTTGCATAAGGACAATGCCAACTCCTTTCCCCGAAGCATCACATTCCAAGACAAAGGTATTTCTGAAGTCAAGAAGGGATAGGATCAGAGTAGTGCACATAGCCTCTTTCAAGGCTTGGAAGGAGTGATCAACTATAGGATTCCAAACGAAAGCATCCTTTTTAAGGAGATCAGTGAAAGGTGTCGCAATTTTACCATAGTTCTCAACAAACTTGCGATAATAGCATGTTAAAACGAGAAACCCACACAAGATATTGAGATTCTTGGGACGATGCCAATCCTTCATAGCTTCAATTTTCTTAGGATCCACATTGACCCCATCCTTGTCAACGATATTACCCAAGTACTCCACTTCTAAGGCTCCAAAAGAACATTTAGAGTGTCTGAGGAAAATTTGGTTCTAAGAGAGTAGATGAAGAACTTGATCCACATGGGCAATATTGGTTGTCCATGTTTTACTATAGATGAGAATATCATCAAAGAAAACTAAGACAAAATGACGGAGAAAAGGATGAAAGACATGATTCATGAGGCTCTGGAAAGTGGAGGGAGAATTACACAAGCCAAAGGGCATGACCAGGAAATCATAATGGCTCTCATGAGTTTGAAAAGTGGTCTTAGAAATGTCTACCTCTTTCATATGTATTTGGTGGTAGCCAGAACATAGATCAAGTTTAGTAAAGAATTGGGCACCACTTAATTCATCCAAGAGATCATCAATGAAAAGGATGGGAAATATTTCTTTGATGGTGAGTTTGTTGAGGGTGTGAAAGTCAGGAAACATGCTCCAAGATCCTTCTTTCTTAAGTACCATGACCACAAGAGAAGAGTAGGGGCTTGTACTAGGACGGATAACACTCATGGCGAGCAATTCTTGAACAATTTTCTCAATTTAATTTTTCTGGGCAAAGGGATGATGATAAGGGCAAACATTGGGAGGAATGTTGTCAGGGACTATGGTAATGTAATGATCATGAACACCATGGGAATGGGAAAGCCCCTCGGGAGTGGAAAAAATAGCTTGTTGTTTGGAGATGATGGCTTGGAGGTTAGGATGCACAGAGGGTGTCTTAGTGGTGTGAATGGAATGGATTTGTGCAATAATGTCAGAATGACCTTTCTTGAGGATATTTTCCATGTGATGGGAACTGATGATTTTATGGGAGCCGATGGTGATGCCTTGGAACTTATATTGTTGTCCCTCCTAGATGAATTGCATGGTTAATTCATTAAAATCTATGAGGATGGGACCAAGAGTCCATAATCATTATGCACCAAGCACAATGTCACAACCACACATGTCGATAGAAAACATATGATATTTCATGTGGTACTGACCAATTTGGAGACATACATTTTCACAATGCCCCCCACATTTCATGAAACCTCCATTGGAAATCATGATTTGAAATTTGTTGACTGCACGAATATAACAATTAGTTCCTTGGGAAATGAGGCAATGAATAAAATTATGGATGATTCCACTGTCAATAAGGATAATGACCTTTCGATGTTTAATGTAACCAATTAGCTTGAGGTTTTTGGGGAGCAGAGAAGCCAATGAGAGAATTTAGTGAAATGTCTGGTTCAACTTCTAGGGGGTCCG
>ML802338.1:125996-138306 GCA_009831015.1 Picea engelmannii
CAATAATATAACATAAATGTATCAGAGATGCAACCATAAACACAGATATACAGTAATACACGATTTATATTAATCAAAGAAATGTACAGAGACTGTAAAAATACAGAGTGAAAGACTCGCTAGAATGGTGGCAGCTTATCTCTAAGAAGAGATGTGACGGCTACTTGCATTCGCAAGAAGATGATTACAATGAGGCTCTGAAGACCTTTTTACAATAATCAGGAATGCCAAAAACCCTATACATCCAAAAACCTAACCCTGGGAGATGAAGCGCCAAAAGTCATGTGGGCCCCGTTTGGGTAAGTGAGTACATCAACTTCTCGGGGTCGTAACTTTTGCATATGATCTCCGTTTTAGGCGTGTGATAGCTCGTTGGAAAGGTTTCATCGAGGAGATTCATTTTGGGGGCTCAATCATGCCTTTGGATATCATTAAGAACCTCGATCTCGAAAAATCTTCATTTGGGCCCTCAAAATGGCCCCGGAAGTTAAAACCTGCTAAAAATAGTAAATTGCCAAAATTGCCAAAAAGTCATTTTGAGACATTTGGAAAAGGTGGGTGGCCACTGATATCCACCTGTATCAACACACTCCTTGCAGACACTTCTACTGCACTCCTTGCAGGAATCCTTGCTCAGCTAGAGAAACAATTGAAACTCATTCCCTCATCCTTTCAGACTTAAAACTCAAACATGAAATCATATACACAGCACATAAAGCAAATGTATAATTGGAAGAAAACATTCATGAGCATATCATTCATCATCAATACACAGAGAACAAACACAAAAACCATGAATTTGAATCAAACTCTTCTATTAATCCAAATATTTTTACATGGGTGTTCTTACACAGCTCTCTGCATGCTCTTGCTCTACTGCTTCATAATCTAATAATACAATACACAATGAGGGTGTCTATATCCCGTTTCCCTCTTGCGCTCTAAAACTGTCTAATCTAGAATTAAATTCTATCTACCTGCATTAACTATTTTAAATGCCTTCTACCTACTAAGGATGAGAGCAAAATGGCTCAAGGTCCGTTTACATTATTCAAGTGTGCTTCATTAAATGGCCACATTTATGTTTGTGCATCAAATCCAAGAGAAATTCAAAAATTGTGTTGGTGCTTGCCCAGCTGTCTTTTGCCTTCCACGTTGGCTCGCTATGATGTTGGTGATGCTCCTGCATCATACTCCCTCGCTTGAAAATTTTCATGGGCTCCTATCCATGAGCTCACGCACGGTCTGTCCATGCTTCTGGATCTCCGCTTCGTTCTCCCAGCTGGCATCTTCAACTCGATGGTTCTTCCATTTGACCAGATACTCAAAGTATTCTTTCCGCCTGGTCCTTTTGCTCACTCTTTTATCCAGTATGCATTCCATCTGTGGCTTATCTGCAACTGGCATCTTCTTTGTCCACTGGATCACTGGCTGCTCATCTCCAGTCCCTGTTTTCCCAATTTTATATGGGTACAAATCCGAGATATTGAATATCGGAGAAATTTCGATCCCATCGGGTAATTCAATCTCGTAAGCATTCGCCCCAAATTTCTTCAAGACCCTACATGGCCCGATTTTCTTCATCTTCAACTTATTATATGTTCCTCTCGGGAACCTTTCTTTTCTCAAATGTGCCAAAACCAAGTCACCAACTTCAAACTGAAGTTGTCTCCTATGTTGATTTGCTCTACACTTATATTCCTGACTTGAATTCTGCAATCGCTCCTTCACCTGACTGTGAAGTTCTTTCATCGCCTCTGTGAATTCTTCTTCACTGGCGCTCCTAGTCGCAGTCTGTTCTGAATCGCTCAGCTCAGAAATTCCCCTCGGATACATGCCATAGACAACCTGAAATGGACTCTGCCCTGTGCTCTTGTTAATTGAGTCATTATAAGAAAATTTTTCATGTGGTAATATGTTATCCCACTGGCTGTGGTGCTCTGTCACCAAGCTTCTCAGCAAGTCTCCCAGACTTCTGTTCACCGTCTGTCCATCTGTCTGAGGATGATAAGCTAAACTAAATGACAAGTTAGTTCCTAGCTTCTTCCATAAGGTCCTCCAAAAATTCCCTATGAATTTTGTATCTCGATCCGAAACTATGCTTCTTGGCAACCCATGAAGTCGAATGACTTCTTTGAAAAACAAATTCGCAATGTGACTTGCGTCACTGGTCTTCTGACATGGAATGAAGTGTTCCATTTTGGAAAATCTATCCACCACCACAAATATTGAATCACAACCTCTTTGTGTTCTTGGCAACCCCAATACAAAATCCATGCTGATTGCATCCCACAACCTTTCTGGTATGGGAAATGGTTGATAAAACCCTGCATTATGCTTCCTTCCCTTCGAATGCTGACAAATTCTACATCTATCCATGAATCTCTTGACATATGCTCACATTTTCGGCCAAAAATATGACTCATTCAGCTTTGCGAATGTCTTGTCGTGACCAAAGTGTCCTGCAAATCCTCCACTGTGTTTCTCCTTTAGCAGATTCTCCCTCATGGAGCATTTCGGAATACACAGTTGATTACCTCTAAACAGTAATCCTTCCTGGATCAGGTACTCTACCCACTAGCTTCTATCTCTGAGAATTGGATTCTCAGCTGCTTCATACGCTTCCTTAAAATCTGGATCATCTGCGTACATGTCTCTGAGATCATCAAAACCCAATGTTTTGACTTTGAACTCCTGCAACAGCAAACACTTCCTACTCAAAGCATCAACCACTTTGTTAGCAGTACCAAAAATATGTTTTATCACTAAAGTGAAATTCTGCATATACTCAACCCATTTGACATGTTTCTGATTCAACTTCTCCTGTTGAGTCACAAACTGCAGTGCATGATTGTCACTGTATAAGACAAACTCTTTCAGGATCAAGTAATGCCTCCATTTCTTCAATTCCTGGATGATATCATAAAACTCCTTGTCATAAGTGGAGTATTTTACTCTTGCTTCATTTAGCTTCTCGTTGAAGTATGCTATCGGTTTGTCTTCTTGACTCAAGACTGCCCCGATTGCAAATCCACTTGCATCGCATTTCACCTGAAATGTTTTCTGGAAATCCAACAACACCAAAACTGGTCGTTCCGTAATCTTCCTCTTCAACAGATTGAAACTCTTCTCAGTGTCTTCAGTCCAATGAAAAGACTTGTGTCTTTTCTTCACTATATCCATCATCGCTGCGCTAATTCCACTGAAATTCCTGATGAATTTTCGGTAGAAACTAACCAATTCGTGAAAACTTCTCACCTCAAAGATATTCTTCGGTGATGGCCAATTCTTGATTACCTCCACCTTATCTGGATCCATCCTCAACTCATTTGCCGAAATAATAAATCCCAAGTAAATGAGCTCTGTCTTCATGAACGAGGACTTCTTTATGTTTATCAACAGTTTCTCCTGCTGTAGTTTCTGCATCATTGTAGCCAAATGCTTCAGATGCTCTGCCACTATCTTACTATAAACCAGTATGTCATCCAAATACACAATGACAAATTTCCCGATGAACTCCTTCAGGACTTCGTTCATCAACATCATGAAGGTACTCGGCGCATTTGTTAAGCCAAATGGCATAACAAGCCACTCATACAACCCTTCGTTGGTTTTGAATGTTGTCTTCCATTCATCACCTTCTCTCATGCGAATTTGATGATAACCGCTTTTCAAATCAATCTTTGAAAAATACTTTTCTCCACTCAAGCAATCCATCAGATCATCCATCCTTGGCAATGGAAATCTGTACCTGATGGTTATCTTATTAATCATCCTCGATTCAGTACACATCCTCCAGCCTTCGTCTTTCTTTGGACTGAGTACTGTTGGAACAGCACATGGACTCAAGCTTTCCCTGACCAAACCTTTGTCCAACAAATCCTGGACTTGCCTTTTAACTTCTTCATTCTCTTGCGGTGTCAACCTGTACGCGGCTTTTTTTGGAAAACTGGCTTCTGGTATGAGGTCAATATGATGACTCACACTTCTAATCGGTGGCAACGAATGAGGTAGTTCGTCCACTACTATATCAACAAACTCTTCCAGCAGTTCCTGAACTTCTTCTGGTAAATGATCCACCCTTGTGCTTGTCATAACAATCCTCGGTTTCTTGACCACAATGAACTGTGGATCCTCCTTCTTCTTAACCTCTGTAAGAAGTTCCTTCCCACTCATGAGAAGTACAATGTTGCTTACTTCCGATTTCACCTCCTTATCCCTTATCGGAAGCAACATGTGTGTCCTCCCATTCTTCTCTAGGGTGTATGTGTTCATTCTCCCATCATGAATCACATTCATGTCATATTTCCATGGTCTACCCAGCAATAGATGACAAACATCCATAGGAATGACATCACATAATATCTTATCATTATATCCTCCTATCTTGAATTCAACTAAACATTGTTTAGTGACAGCTATCTGGTGTCCTTTCTGTATCCACGAAACTCTGTATGGGCTTGGATGATCAGTTGTCTCTAGCTCCAGCTTCTCTACCATCTCCGTCGAAATGAGATTATCCGTGCTAGCACTATCTACAATGACCTTGCATACCCTGTCCTTGGTTTTGCAAGCAACCCTAAAAAGTCTGGTCCTTTGGACTGAACTCTCCACCTCCTTCTCGGGTGTCAAAAGGACCTTTCACATCATTAGTGATCTTCCGCCTTCAACGTCTTCTGCCTCAACATCCCGCCTCCACGCTTCGGTGATGTGAGCTTCCCCAATGTCCTTCTTTTTATCTGGACACTCATAAGACTTGTGCCCATTCTTTCCACATGTGAAGCATGTTATTACTCCACCTCTTCCTCTTCCTCTGCCTCTAGTACGAGGAAAAGTGTTACTGTCAGCATAATATCCTCTCTGCTCAGTATCTTGTCATCTCTTCTCAGCATATGGCCCTCTCTGTGAGGTTCCACCTCTCTTAGTTCGAGTCTGAGGTTTCTTCCAGTCCTCCTTGGGCTTCTGATATTTGTCCTGGACAATTGACTTACCTCTGGGCTGACTTCTGCCTCGGCCTCTCTGACTCTTCTTTCGGCTCAGCTTCTCTTCCTCTTTCAGAGCCATCTGATAAGCATCTTCCACCGTTCGGATGGTTACCATGCTCATCTCATCCTGGATATCATATCTCAGGCCATTCATGTATCTGGCAACTTTCTCATCATCACTCTTCTGATGACCTGCCCTAATGTTCAGTTTGTAGAATTCCTCAGTGTATTCTTTCACTGTCATCAGCTTATGTCTCAGGTTCTGCATCCTCCTGAACAGAGTAATTTGATAGTCCCTGGGGATGAATTTCACCTTCAGCTTCGTGATCATTTTGTCCCATATTTTGATATTTTGCTTGCCCTTGCAGCGTCTGTTAGATTGTAGCTCATCCCACCACAATGTTGCATGTCCTTTCAATCGAGTGACAGCATGCTTGACTTTCTTGTCCTCTTCGACATCTTCATAGTCGAAGTATGTGTCTAGAGCTCTAATCCAGTCTAGAAGCTCCTCTGCATCCAAGTTTCCCTCATAAACTGGAATGTCCATCTTTGCTCTTGCACCCATCCTGGCAATAGCTCTAATCAAACGTTCGTTTGATGCATCTTCGGCTGCAACTTCCTCTTCACGTTCAGCCTCAACTTCACTCTCAGAATCACTCAGATCCCCCGCACTGATTGTACGCCTTTGCGCTATCTCCATGTCTTCGAGTCTAGCTCATAGATCATGCATCTCTCTCTCCATAGCTATATCTGTCATCTGCCTGCCTCTTCTTCTCGGCATTTCCGTATCCTTTGGTGGATCGGGTGTTTGCATGTCCCTTCTCCTTGGCGGCATGGTGAATTCTCTTCTCTGCTACAGAAAGCAAAGAACCCTCCTAGTGCTCTGATACCAAACTGTCGCACACGCCCGCTACCTCTCAACTCGCAGGTCAGGCGGTCCGCGTGCTCACAGGATCTTTCCTTTCCTTCGGCCCGAAGAACTCCAAATGGTTCTTCTATTTCCCTATCGGGAAATCTGCACCCACAACAATCCTCGTGGGATCCCCTCTCTGCACTTAGGAGATCGAAATTTGCGACTTCGCGAATCCAATGGTCAAGCGTCGGTCCCTCAGATCCCCAAAACCTGACAACTAGTCAACGTTGACCTTTTCCTCTCCTATCAAGATTTTCCCTATCGTGATTTCGGCACTCGGGATGTCGAGCAACTTGGTTCTTCGACTCCCGAATCCCGATTCGTCGAAACTCTGACACACGTGCGCGTTGAATTTTCAACAGTCCTTCACTCCATCAGCACTTCTGGGTTCACAATATCGTGAATCCTAATGTGGATGTTTCCAGACTTCTCACTATGAAACCCCAATATGGTGTGCCACTTGTCCACTTGTTGATTCCGTTATGGCCCACACTGTTCCTTTAGCCATCGGGATATTGCGTATCGTGATTTCGCGATCCCTGATGTAGTGTTCACGGGACTTCAACCCACGAAACTTCGATGCACGTATCCATGTGAAAATCCGACGGCCCCTGTGACTCAGATCTACGGTCCTACCCCTCCTGAGCTTTGAACCCTTCAGGAATACTCCGTCGTATCTCCCCTGCACCTCTATGAGATCTAATGGCTCACGGGATGTCACGAATCCTCCTCGGAGAATTCCGACCGTCCGTCCTTCCTTGGCGATTTCTGCAAATGACTAAGTGTTCCTCCGCGGAACTCGTCCACCTGCGGCGCAAACTTACGATGCTTCCTACAAACTTCCAGTCACAACTTCTGTTGGGATGTTCTTTAACAATCTCAAAGGCCTTATCCTTCCTGAGCTTCCTTATGACTCTGAGTCTTAGAAAAGACTCCTTGCGCGCACTCCTTGTGGCAACCTTCAGACACTTCCAAGTGCTGAAATCCCTTCGACCCTACGCACGCCTACATCAGTAGTCCTTCAATGCTTCACTCAGGTTCGCAATCCTGAGACTTAGCTTGGCCTGCGCACTCCTTGCACGGCTCCTGTGCCTGTCTACACTTCTGCGGAGATGAGAACAAAAGCTATCTCTATCTGAACCCTTTGTCAACGCACTCCTTGTGGACACTTCTACTGCACTCCTTGCAGGAATCCTTGCTCAGCTAGAGAAATAATTGAAACTCATTCCCTCATCCTTTCAGACTTCAAACTCAAACATGAAATCATATACACAGCACATAAAGCAAATGTATAACTGGAAGAAAACATTCATGAGCATATCATTCAGCATCAATACACAGAGAACAAACACAAAAACCATGAATTTGAATCAAACTCTTCTATTAATCCAAATATTTGTACATGGGTGTTCTTACACAACTCTCTGCATGCTCTTGCTCTACTGCTTCATAATCTAATGATACAATACACAATGAGGGTGTCTATATCCTGTTTCCCTCTTGCGCTCTAAAATTGTCTAATCTAGAATTAAATTCTATCTACCTGCATTAACTATTTTAAATTCCTTCTACCTACTAAGGACGAGAGCAAAATGGCTCAAGGTCCATTTACATTATTCAAGTGTTCTTCATTAAATGGCCACATTTATGTTTGCGCATCAAATCCAAGAGAAATTCAAAAATTGTGTTGGCGCTTGCCCAGCTGTCTTTTGCCTTCCGCGCTGGCTCGCTATGATGTTGGTGATGCTCCTGCATCAAACAACACAATATATGAAACCACATCACCAAAATAATACCTTTATTTATAGGAAACAATGTTCACTTGCCTCTTCGAGGGGGCAACCTCCAGCAGAGCAATGCTCAATTACAATAATTATCAAGACAAAAACTTCTCATGTGGTCGACTCCTATTTATACTAAATCTATCTACCAAAAGAACAATCTAGAGGAAGATCTTCTTGAAGCGAAAGATTCTATTAGGTCTTCTCATATTTGACTTATTCTTCCTTATTACTAGGCCTTATTAATATTGGCCTTTATTAAATGGGAAATATAGTATTCTACCTACGTGAGGGGTTAGGGAGGTTAGGTCCCTAACACACTGTGCATCTCTTTCATGTCTATGATCTATTTTGAAATGGCTACACTATGTATTCATTTTCATGGCCACAACCATTGCTTATATATATACATATTTCATGGATCCGTAGTGTACTTGATTTATCAACCATGCTTTTGTCACTCATGAGCATGGGTATGCCCACCTGGGTAAGAGAGTACTCTTACTTGTTTTCTGTTGTAGGTTCTATTCTTGGACCAAATTTTGGTGACCTTTACTTGGGCCCACTGTAGTCTTACCTTCCAGATTTGTAATTTATTTTGGCCATCAATTTCTCTTTTAACCTCACACGCTGGGGCATCTGTTATAGCATCAATTTCCACCACATATGCATTGATGACATGATTGGCCTTTCCCTTTCCCACTTGTAGACATTAATCCCCTTTTCCTTCTTTGGATTCATAAAAAGACACACTTTTTTTACATTTATGCACCCTACCAGCTATGCAAGGAGCATACATACACGTGTTACTTCATTGCAGGGTGCGTACACCTTTTCTAAAAAATATTAAATTTTTTCATATTTTTTGGCAAGGCTCACGGGTTCACCCGATTCCTAACCCATTATTACTCATACACAACTGTTTGTAACCACGCCAACCACTTGGAGAGGGTATAAAATGAGCCCAATTATAGAGGAGAAGAATAATCATACTTGAAGCAACATAATGTTGGCATTTTATTGCCACGTTTATAAGCCCTTGTTCCCTTACCGTTGATTTATTCCGTTAGACATGGAAACTCTTATTTCTAGCCTTCCTTACTCCACATATCTGGTCAAGAAGAATCCTTTCATATTCTTTGGAAATGTTGTTGAAAATATCTTTCGGACTCAACCCTTGGTATGCTCTAATACCATGTTGATATGCATCCTCTATTCAACACCCAATAGTTAGCTCAAATAAAACCACTTTCTCTACTAAAAGCATAGTTGAGTAATCAACTAAACATGTGGCATAAACATAAACTAGGAAACCAAAATCTCACACACAAGACACCAATATTTTCAGGTAAACTACCCTTGGAAAAACCACGGAGGGAAAACCAGTTCCAATATTCTTTTATTAAGGTCAAATCAAGGCTCCCGTAACTGGGAAAATGGCC
This sequence comes from Picea engelmannii, assembly GCA_009831015.1. NCBI lineage: Eukaryota > Viridiplantae > Streptophyta > Pinopsida > Pinales > Pinaceae > Picea > Picea engelmannii. The sequence continues at coordinate 135,118 of ML802338.1, forward strand.
CACTAAGAGAAATATACACTGCAGATAAACCCAACAATGTATGTGTCGTTGTACGACCCTGTACTAACATGTTTCTCAAGGTGTACATGAGTGTCCTTCAACAAACTTGTGAACATACGCAACTGTGTCCACTGAGACCCACGTACACTAACAAAAAAACCATATGGAAAATTTTGTATGGTGCACCCCTTTCCTTTGGCTTCTATCCTCTGAAACCCACCTATGGCTTCCTCTACTCTCTCTTCTCCTTGACTTGTATGACCTCTAGATGGAAGTCCATCTACACCTATCCAATATCTTGAATCACAATCCTTGGTGATCCAAACCTCTCTACATCAATACTTGGATGAAATCTCTTCACCCAACCTATGAGATCTCCTCACCCTAGTGTAAGAAAAAGTCCTTATTTTCTTCTACACTCCTCACACTAGAAACATTCCTTCTTTATTATCATTAACCTTGGAATATCATCAAAAGTCTTGACCTTGATCTCTCACCAAAGTCTCTCACTTTGATCTTTCATCAAAAGTGTATTCTCCTTTCTCATACTATAATCATGAGTTACAATCTATTTCTAACCTCCAAAGTGATCCATGGTTGAGATTACTTCTCACACCCACTTAAGATTTAGATTACATGTTGCATGCTAAGCATGTTCCTTAAATAACTCAATTCACTAACAAAAATACTTTTACATTAATTAATTCATTTTATCTAAAGTAAAATCACACTAGGATTTCAATGACATCCATATTCTAGAAACAATCCAATGCAGAACTACATATCTGATGCTACCACTAACATCATAACTCCCTCTTAGCGAGGAAGGTACTTCTCCCACCTTTATTTGGCTCAATATTCACTACCAGATATACTATCATTCCTACTCTCCAATACAATTGAATCGTTTCTCCCTCTGACACAGAAATTATCCCTTTCATCGTTATCTTACCTATCTCCAAAGACTCACTTCCTATGAACATGCTCCTAGAAGCCTCTCTCTCCTAAGCATCCTGCATGGCCACCTCGTACCATGAATCCTTCTTGATAGACTTGGAAGGTTTCTCCTTCGCACATGAACCTGGAGGATAACTCCCTATGAGATGCTCAACCTTCAAAGTTGCCTACTCCATGTTCTTTGTTACTTTTCTCCTCGCCATTGCTCCCAAAGGCTGACCCTTTATCCAATAAAAATTTGTCTCTCTAACCCCAAAGACAATTTTTTTGTCTGAGCTATATCCCATGGGCTTTATCAATGCCTTTCCATCCTAGAATTCTACGCCAAATCCCTTCTTCTCAATTACTGAAATTGAGATCACACTTTTCTTAAGTTCTGGCATCCATAACACATTTCTCACTCTCAATGTGCCTTCTGACTCCAACTGGAATGGAACTATTCCAGATCCCTTCATTGCATGCTTGGTCCCCATACCAAGTTCCACATGCATCTCCGAGTCAAACCCTATGAAGCTCTCAAACACCTCTCATTCTCCTGTCATATGACATGTGGCTACAATATCTATCAACCATGCATCTGTTGATATGATGCTCAAGGAAGTATGGGAAACAAGTAAGAACTATGTATGTTCAAACTTCTTTCAAAAATCATCCACTTGAGTCTTTGTTTTCATAGCTACCTCTGGTTGTGTTTTGTTCCCCCCCTTCTTCCCATGCGAACATTGACTTGCATAATGCCAAAACTTGTGACATGCAAAGCACTTGACCTTTCTCATGTCCTTCTTCTTTCCATCTTGAGTGATAGACTCTCCACTGACAATTTTCCTAAACTTTCCCTTCCTTTCCTAGCTGGCAAGAGAAAGGTTCTCATCATAGCTACTATTCAAACCATCCCTAGACTCTAATCAAGCCTCATCCTGAATAGAATCATTCCATAATCTATAAAAACCTGGTATTGTCTCTTGTGCACAGATCCCCTGCACAAAAGGTTCCCAATACATGGGAAGACCTCTCAACGCTACGTTCACCAACTCAACATCTAATAATGTCTCACCAATGGATGCAAGTTGATCTTGGATATGTGTGATATTCATAAAATAGTTCACAACCATGTCCTCACTGGACATCTTGACAGCTTGAAGTTGGTTCTTCAAATGTAGCAATTGTTAATATTATGGTAGCCACAGGAGTTATTTACCCCCACATGTGAACCTGGCGAGAATAGAAGACTCCGGAAAGCAAGAGAAACCCTAATGAGTTGGCTAATAACCCTAGAAGCCTTGTCGGCTCAAGAAGATAATTTATATTAGGATATTATCCTCCAAGAGAAGAAGTCGGCCATAATTAATAATAATATACTGAACAAACACATACCCAGAAGGAGAAGTCGGCCCCAACAAACTGGCAAGATTACTATAAATACAGGGCGCAGTTCTCATTTGTAGCATCTCAGCAGTTGCAGACAGAGCCAGTTCTGCGCAACAGTTTCCTAGTTGGTGTGCACTGTAGTTGCAGTCCGGTGCACAGGTTTGGAGGAGGGTTGCAGGTGCAGCTGCAGCAGCAACTAGTTTTAGTATTGGCTTGGATATCTCTTTTCTAGGGTTTGGAACATCTGATCAGCCTTTTTTGATGCGCTATCCTTGGGGATTGATGCGCTACTTCTTGTTTGGCTATCTAGCCTAGGGTTTGCTTCCGGAGTAATTCTCAGTCAAGGTTAAGGTGCTTGGAGGGAGGCTTCGGCCTATGGTTGGGTGATGAAGGTATCGTCAATGGTAAAATGAGCACACCATCTTCTATATTCTAACAATTTATGGGCCCACACCCCTTCATTCAGCCTAAAATGATGGAAGGAAACATAGCCACTAGACATTAAGCTCATTGAGGAACTGTCGCTAGGGTTACTAGCAGGAGCAGTCTCGAAAAGCACTGTAACTAGGGTTACTAGCAAAAGCAGTTGCAGAAACCCTAAACCTATTTTCGAGGCACCTTAAGTGAATGGATTAACCTATTCTCCAGATAGATCAGTGCACCCTAGCCCAGCGCATCTCCTAGTACTCTCAGAAGGCCAAGACGTGAAGTTTGGATTTTCGGTCAAATCTAGGGTTTGACCAAGTCAAGCAAGCCATGATGAACTCTATGAAGTCTGAGAACAAGCTATATGGAGCCTCTAACTTCAGAGCATGGAAGACAAGGATTGACCTCATCCTTGCTAAGAATAAAGTGTTGGATATT
>ML802338.1:142178-161334 GCA_009831015.1 Picea engelmannii
ATCCTTCTTCCTTGGTTGAGAAGAATGGGGCAGATAGCCCATTATTGATATTCTATGTTGAGGGCAGACATTCTTTCAGACCTCACAGATGTGAGTGAAAGATTGGCCCAGATGATCATTATTGATATTCTATGTTGAGGGCAAACATTCTTTCAGACCTCACAGATGTGAGTGAAAGATTGGCCCAGATGATTATTGTTGATATTCTATATTGAGGGCAGACACTCTTTCAAATCTCACAGACGTGAGTGAAATATTGGCCCAGTTGATTCAGTTTTTATCATAACATTGTTTCTATGCAGATGAAGACTACTATGGTGGTAGACATTCTTTCAGATCTCACAGACGTGAGTGAAAGATTGGCCCAGATGATACAGTTTTTATCATAACATTGTTTCTATGCAGGATGCTCTCAGATGTTTGTTATGAAGACTATATGACAGTAAATGAGGACTATTGTGGTGAATATGTTTCACCGTTCGCAACATTGCGTTGTTGATCAAGTACTTGTGAGTTACTTGATGTGGTAGTTAACCACTGGATTGTATTTATGCACTACTATGAATAGACATAGGTGTGTTCTATCCTCGTTCTAATTGCCTTGAAGACTATCAGCAGTTTATTGGAGATAATGATCATTTAGATGAATGATGAACAAAGATTTTCCAAACGAAAAATAGTTCAGAGCTTTTACTCCTCTTGTATCACTCTATGGTGAGAGTGACTTATCCAACATCATATCTAACTACTCAGATGAAGTATGGTTTCAAGAGATGATGAAGTTGATGATGATGGTGATGCTCATGATCTAGTCATGAAATAGTCTAGATGACTATATTGATGCTACCGGGTAAATGGTATGTTTTGTGCTCAAGTCCATTACCTGTAAATACCTCTCTAGCTAGGAGGGAGTGTTAATATTATGGTAGCCGTGGGAGGTATTTACCCCCACGTGTGAACCTGATGAGAATAGAAGACTCCAGAAAGCAAGAGAAACCCTAATGAGTTGGCTAATAACCCTAGAAGCCTTGTCGGCTCAAGAAGATAATTTATATTAGGCTATTAGCCTCCAAGAGAAGAAGTCGGCCAAAATTAATAATAATATACTGAACATACACATACCCAGAAGGATAAGTCGACCCCAACAAACTGGCAAGATTACTATAAATATAGGGTGCCAGTTCTCATTTGTAACATCTCAGCAGTTGCAGACATATCCAGTTCTATGCAGCAGATTCCTAGTTGGTGTGCACTGCAGTTGTAGTCCGGTGTGTAGGTTTGGAGGAGGGTTGCAGGTGCAGGTGCAGCAGCAGCTAGTTTCAGTATTGTCTTGGATATCTCTTGGCTAGGGTTTGGAACATTTGATTAGCCTTTTGTGATGCGCTATCCTTGGGGATTGATGCGCTACTCCTTGTTTGGCTATCTAGCCTAGGGTTTGCTTCCAGAGTAATTCTCAGTCAAGGTTAAGGTGCTCGGAGGGAGGCTTCGGCCTATGGTTGGGTGACAGAGGTATCATCAATGGTAAAACGAGCACACCATCTTCTATATTCTAACAACAACCTTCCTATATTCTTGTTTTGGTATAGACTCACCAAATCATCATACATTTCCTTGGCAGATTTCTTCTCAACAATGTGTGGTATCAAGTGGTCCTTTATGGATTCTAGCAATACCTTATTTTCCTTCACTTCCTTCTTCTTTTGAGATGTCAATTCCTATGGATCAATAGGACTTGAAACCACAGCCTCAACATACTCTTTGAGGTCATTCTCTTCCAATAGAATAAGAATCCTTGACTTCAACACCCGAAAGTTGGTTGCCCCTTCTAACTTGTCCTCAATCTTCAAAGTGTTCACCATTGTGTCTCAAAGGACGACTCCCTCTCTCCTTCAAAGCCTCAGCTCCAAGATCTAATATGATAACCCTAAGTTGAAACTACCCTATACGTGATTGTCACCACTACAACCCTCATATGTACACGATTGTCACCTCTATGACCCGCATATATACACAACTGTCACCACTGTGACCCGCGTACACCTGCAAAAACCCTATTTTTTCTCAGTATTGTTATTTCCCTAAAATCTCTCCTTTGATTTCCACCTCTTGGTTATAGATCTTCTTGCAACTGTTGAGACCTATGCTCTTGGTTTCCTTCCTTCAGAGCCCTAGTTCTGATACCATGTTGAAAAATTTCTCGGACTCAACCCTTGGTATGCTCTAATACCATGTTGGTATTCATCCTCTACTCAACACACGACAGTTAGCTCAAAATAAAGTCACTTTATCTACTAAAATCACAACTGAATAATCAACTAAACATGCAACATAAGCATAAACTAGGAAACCAAAATCTCACACATAAGACAACAATATTTTGGGGTAAACTACCCTTGGAAAAATCCTGGAGGGAAAACTAGTTCCAATATGCTTTTATTAAGGCCAAATCAAGGCTCCTGTAATGGGGAAAATGGCCCACTAATATAAATATACACTGCAGACAAACCTGGAAATTCCTATGATGGTGTACAACCCTATACCATCACGTTTCTTAAGGTGTATGTGGTTTTCCTTTAGAAAACCCATGCACGTATTTGATTGTCTCCACTGAGACCTGAGTACACATACGAAAAACCCACACGAAAACTTTCATACGACGCACCCCTTTCCTTTGGCTTCTATCCTTTGAAACCCACCTGCTGCTACATCTTCTCTCTCTTCTCCTTGACATGTATAACCTCTAGATGGAAGTCCATCTCCACCTATCCAATATCTTGAATCACATTTCTTGGTGATCCAACCCTCTCTGCATCAATACTTGGATGAAATATCTTCACCCAACCTGTGAGATTTCCTCACCCTAGTGTAAGAAAAAGTCCTTCTTTGCGTCTACACTCCTCACACTAGAAAAATTCCTTCTTTTCTATCCTCGACCTTGGAATCTCACCAAAAGTATCGACCTTTATATCTCATCAAAGTCTGTCACTTTGATCTCTCATCAAAAGTGTCTTCTCTTTTCTCCTAGCCTTGCTTTTATAATCATGAGTTACAATCTATTTATAATCTCCAAAGTGATCCATGGTTGAGATTACTTTTCACACCCACTTAAGATTTAGATTACATGCTACATGCTAAGCATGTTTTTTAAATAACTCAATTCACTAATAAAAATACTTTTACATTAATTAATTTCATTTAACTAAAGTAAACTCACACTAGGCTTTCGACGAATACCACGTGCTAGACACAAGCCAATGTGGAAGTACCTGTCTAATGCTACCACTAACATCAAAAAATGCATGAGCATTGGAGCCAGAGGTACTATCTATGGTCGTTGGCCTAGATGGAGGGACTTGAATTCTAGTTCTAGAGCAATGTCGCAATAGATAAATGTGGTAACTACCTTTGTCCTTTTTTTCATTAATAAAGAAACCTCTTTCCTGTCAATTCTTTGTGTTTTAATGCATGATGTTTGATGAGTCACAAAATTCCCATCATTTGACATCTTCTTTTCCTTTTTTTTAACCCCTTATCATTTACCCATGACCTTGTATCAGTCCATGTAGTGCTGATGTGTCATATTTAAGCTTAAAGAGTTTCCATTGCATTTCTTAATATTTCATTGGATTTATGATTAACATTATGGGAAGTAGTGTATTTTGTATTTTCTTTTGAAGTGACAATTCATGTATGGACAAGTTTTCACATGTTTTTTTCTTTAAAGGTTCCCATATTATGGATTCCTCAAATCATGGTCGTTGCACATCCCTTGCCATATATTTAATTCATTGTGATAATTGTTATAGTTGCGAGGTTAGAATGTGTTCAAATTAGTTTTCTATGGAATAATCCATGTAGTAGCCTACTACATAATCAAACATATATCGACTTGCTATGGAATTAGGCTTGTAGCAGCCTACTACATAATCAGGCCTATAGAAGCTTAGAACCGCCTAAAGATATAACATTGTTGGCCAATGCAATGCCAATAAATAAGCATGGCATTGGGTGCATCTTTTTATTATTGGTTACTTTTTGAACAAGAAGATTTATATTTGGTTGAAGGAACATTCAAATAGTAATATATATTCAGTTGGTAAAGTGTTGGGTTGAATTTTTTTTTAAAAAGTGTTGTTTAAACAAAGTTTTGTTTATTCAATTGGATTTTCAAACCAGTAAACCAAGCAATGGAACCAAATCAAAAGCAAAGCCTTTCATTTTTGTCTGAATTCACATTGTAAAGTTTGATCTCAGTTTGGTTGTGATTATGGAGACAGACAATTATTTTAATTCCATAGGAAGTGTTCACTCACAACCACCCATGTATGGATTCATAAACATAGAGTATTCCATGAGGGTTCCTAAATATGATAAAGGTAGGAGTAGAACATCCTTTAATGATCAAAACATGGCATCTCCAACCAACAATAGAATACCCATTTCAACCAAAAGAATCTACATATTTATTGCAAGATGTCATTGCACAACAACCTGCTACCACATGTTTAACCAATCAACAAACTCCAACATTGAATCAAACCTATCCTATGATGACATACCATACATCCATGTGCATCAATGAATGGGATCAACAACGAGTGCATTATTTTGTTATTTTTTATGGTATCTTGTTTAAAGAGGTTGTGATCATATGGATGGTAGCACTCCAATTACTGTTGTAATCAAACCAGAACCCCATGAATCAAGGAACTCTTCCCTCTCTCTCTTTAAATGCATCGATGCTCTATTTATCTATAAAAGAGGAGACATCCTTGTCCTCGGGAGATCAATATTTTGTTATCATTTTGGTGAAAATCACTCTTGTTCCATTTTTAATACATAGTTGAGCTCATTTTCCTTTGCATGGTCACTCCATAGTGTGCATGGTTTAATGTTGTATCTGGCCACACATGTTGATCCTTTGGAGGGGATCCTACTCAAAGGTGAGGCACTATGTGTGCCCTTTGTACATATGTTTGAGTGAGTATTGTAGTTTTAAATTTGTTTTAGTCCATTTCTTTCATGCTAATTTCTTATCTCGTTATTATTTTCTGTAGACTATTTAGCTACTATATTATGCATATATTTAGTTTACTATGATTTACTTTATCTTTTTGTTTCACCTCAATCACTTGTAGATCATGCCACCAAATGTTGATTCTATGGAATTGAGGTGTTATAGAACTAGGACAGATTTATGTTTTAACAATATGAATAGAATGCAGATTTCTCTAGTAGTGTGTGAAGGACAAATTCGAGGCCATAGTTAGATTGTTTTTAAATGTTTTTATTTCATGAATGCTACAAAACCATGTCACTCTTGATCCTACTTGGTGAATAGAGCTAAATAGGAGACCAAAAGATTAGTCCTCAGTGGTCTGAGGATACGGGGTGCAACCAGTTGGGATGGGGGTCAAGAACATTGTGATTTCATTTTTATTTCTTATTTCAGTTCAGGCTTGCAATATTTTTCATTTTGTTTCCTTTAGATTAAATTGCATAATAGTGGCAAAACTCCTTCTTTTGTGTATATTGCACCGAGAGCCTTATAATACCAAACAAAGTTTCGGGTTGAAAAATTAAATGATAGTGTATTGTGGAACCAACAATAGGGAAACACATATACACATTGATATTTTTATATTTGAGCATTCAAATTCTTAGAACACTAATTGATGTAATTTCTTTACTTTCAATCGTTTTTATGAGAGTTAGTTATCATATAACTACCCCCTTTGTAGTTGTCAACTTGGTTTCTTTTAGGTGATCAAATGGACTATTTAGAAGGAGCGTTGGAGCGAAAGGTTTTTAACCATGGGATCATCATCAAACTTAGGAAACCTGGTATGCTTCTTTCTTCCTTACTACTAGTAGTTAGTTAATAAAGTTAGTTACAAGATATTTTGATTGCAATTATGGGATATAGTTCAATGTTTAAAGGTCTTCACTCTATTGTGGATTTAACCCATATTCATAGGGGAATTTCTTTGTAATAGTAATGTAAGATGATAAGCAATCGGTCATAATATTTTGGCGATATTAAATGGCCCCACATACCATGGTGACAACTTGGTTCCCTTGCCAATTTGCAATTTAACATGTAAATACACTTTCTCCCCTTATTTATAACTTCTATTTGTTATGTGTGCATCCAAATAATCTTTTTGTATATTTTGAGCTTCTTTTGATCTTCTCTGTATTGTTTTCATTTGATCTTCCACCTCTTGAATCATTTTAGGCCCAATTAGAAATTTGTCTTCAAGTCTATCCCAACTAACATGAGTTCTACAATACAAAATTTTGAATGGTGTTATCTTAATCAAACTTTGATAATCATTATTATATGCAAATTCCACAAGTGTAAATACTCTTCCTAGCGATTTTTTTGTTCCATTACATACATAAGCATATCCTCTAACACGTGATTTACTATTTATGTTTTTCCATATGTTTCAGGATGATATGTCATACTAAAACTAAGCGGTGTTTCCAAGGCTTCTTGGAAAGTATCCCAAAACCTTCCCATAAATACTAAACCTCTATCTGAATTATCTTTTTTGGAATTCCATGCAATCTCACTATCTCATTTATAAAAAAATCTTTATATTTACATTGCTTAACAAGTATTCTTTATTGGAATAAAATGCATAGTCTTGGTCAAAGTATCCACTACTACTAAAATCAAATGATGTCTTATTGACATCATATGCAATCCCACTATGAATTCCATTGAAATGATCTCCCATTTCGATTCTAGTATAGCATGTGGGTGCAATAAATAATTATTCTAGGTGTTGATGTTTAGCCTTTACTAGCTGACATTCAAGGCATCTAGCCACATAATCTATTATTTCCTTCTTTATTTGAATCCAAAATTATAGTGGTCTTATATTGGTGTACATCATTTTCACTCCGGGATGAGCTATATAAACTATCATTTGTACTTCCCTAAGTATCAAATCATGAATTTTTTCATTTAGAGGTACATAAATCATTCTATGAAATCTTGATAATACATATTTATCCAAAGTATATCCCTCATACTTGGGAATTCTCATTACTTCATTTTCTAATTACGTCTTTACTTCTGCATACCATGCATCACTTTCTTGTAAATTTGGTATATTTTCTCTAATACTTGTCTATAAATGTATCATTGAGAAGATATGAGGTATTCTACTCATGCCATCCACTACCTTGCTTAGCATTCCTTTAATATATGTTATGTCGAAATTATACTCACTCAATAATTCTAACTATCTTTGGTCTAGTATTCAAATCACTTTGTGTAAATATTTGTTAAATTCCATTGTGGTCTATCTTATGTTAAAACTTTCTTCCAACCAAGTAATCTCTTCAAATCCTTATCACATACACTACTGCAACAAGTTCTAAGTCATGCATCACCTATTTCTCCTCATGAGGTCTAATATTTCTTGAAGCGTAGGCAATCACCCTACCTTCTTGCATTATTATTGTTTATATTCCTTCTTTTTAAGCATCCATACAAACCAGAAAATATCAATCCATATATGGTACCTTCTTTATGGGATATGTTGTCAGCAATTGTTTAAGCTTGCAAAATTCATGTTCACATTGGTCTGTCTATATAAATTTCTTATTTTTCTTTGACAATTCTACGACAAGATTCACAATATTTGGAAAACCTTCTACAAATATCCTATAATAAATGGCCATGCCCATAAAACGACATACTTCGTGTAAGTTCTTAGGAATCAACCATCATTTATTCAAATATAATAATGAACTTGATGTATGAAACAATTAGTTCTTCTGGTAATTGTCCTCGTTTGGCCACACTTTATAGTCATTCCTGGAATAGATTCCAATACCTATGAAGAATTCTTCTAGATTGAGATGCTACTATCAAAACATTATGTAACTTCAAAGCTAACATATGCCTCTCAAATGATACAAACATACAAAATTGGGAGGGCACACAAACAACCTACCATGCATGGCATGTGGACTGTGCTCTTGCAACCATTGAAGAAAAAACACTAGATGAAGTTGAAGACAATGATACACATATGCATCTCAAAATGGAGATAAATGAGTGGTAATTGTTATCAATATTCATCCCTTCTACCACTATATACTTTAATGAAATTGACATCCTTAGCGTTCATGACTTTGACACCAACTATTGCTAGCACAACCAAGAATTTCCAGAATAAATTCTTAGTTCTGCACCACAGTTCATCAAAACCAACTGGGCTTGTATGAATGTCCTACATAAGGACCAACAAGTTAGTGCATGTGCTAATATATTGTCACACAAACATTGTTAGTCATTCAACATAATATTACAACATTCACAAAAAAATCACAAAACCCATAATGATGATCATCCAAGGAACAATTGGCATTGGAAAATATCACCTTAATAGTTGCATTAAAGCTTCTTTGAATGCCCATTCAGCCTATGGAAATAGTCCAATGCTACTTCTTTCCCCAATTAGAGTTACATATTTCAATATACACGCAACCACTATACATGCAACTCTTAAGATTCCAATAAAATACACCCAGTCTTTACAAACACAAACATTGGCAATTTTCTAGGAAGAGATGAAACATATCCATTATGTTCTCATTTATGACATGAGCTTCATATGGCCTAAATTATATGTGCAAATTGAAAGCCATCTGCATGAAACATTTCTATAAAACAACAATTTCCCATTTGGTTGTTGCTTTATAATTCTTGTCAGTGATCTAGGACAGTTGTCACTGGTTATGGACACACATTCGTATGCGGGGGAAACACCAAGCAAGTCTTTGTTGAATTCCTTCACCACCCATTATTGTAACTTTGCAAACAATCTTCCACCGACAAGGTCAATATGTAGAGTAAGTCCATTTTCACTGCCTATTGACAAACATCATGAACACAAAACCGCTACAACAAGATTGAGAGATCCTTGAATCTGAGACAAATACATCATTGTCTATAATGTAAATCCTTTGATGTAGACATACACCTATTTGCAACAAATATTTTAGTCTCCCAACATAATAGACAAATTCCAAAGTCGTTGAACAAGACCAATAGCATGGAACATCACAAAATTTCTTAGTCATGGTGCCTCTAAGGAAGATGATTCACACCAACTAGACCAAAAAATATTGTTATGTATTGGCCAGCGTGTTATGTTGACATGCAAATTATGGATCCAAGTAGGATTGGTTAATGGAGCACTAGGAATGGTCACCCAAATTTCCTACACAGAGGGATTAGGCCCTCCAAGCATGCCAACATATGTTGTTGTGGAGATCAATACATATATCAGTCCACCATGGGACCATATCAACCAAAAAAATTTCTAATCCCACCCATAAAATCATGGCTATAAGAAATAAGAAACAAATCCCACTCAAGATGGCATGGGAATTAGCAATACATAAATCAAAAGGCTTAACATTGTCCCAGGAAACCATCGACATTGGAAAGGTTGAATGACAAGGCTTAACCTTCATAGTGATATCATGCATCAAATCATTAGCAAGTTTGGGCATCTTACCCTCCTTCTCTTTCGAATGTTATACAAAAATGCAAGATAGTGCATTCATTGCACTGATAACGAAAGAAGAAGCACACTTAGATGCTTTGTCAATATTATCCATTTTAATTCTTCTCAAATAAATAAACCTCTTCAAAATACATCACCATGCCTACATACTCAATCTGTGAATGTACTCCATAACTATGTGTTATGTAATCCATGTATTTGTACTCCATATGTCATTGATTCCTCTGGTTTCTTACAATGTTTTTGCTACTCTCCATTTACAACCTATTTCTTAATATAGTTAGAACACATTTTTATACTCTATTTTAGTGATTCAAGACATTTCAAAAAATATGTGTTTATTCCATTGCCAATATTGTCCCCAACTATATTACATATATGGAGGAATTAGGTGTTCTTAATTTTTCCACTATATGCATGGTGTTTAAAGGTTATATCACTTGTGAATAGATTGGACAAAGATAAGAACTAGAAGATGCCTTCTAGGGACTAAAGGATAAAGGCATATAAATTTATATTCTCACCATTTTTTCATAGCTGGTGTAGCTTGAGTTTATTGTTATTTTTATTTCCTGAAATATCTAAGAATCTTAAAGTAGCATCAAATACAAATACAATCTACTCAGTAAAAAATACTATTAGGGACACTCTTTTGTCATTTTTCATTGTTACATGGTAGACACATTGCATTATCATTTAGTATATGAACTAATATATTTCTTTGTGGGGGTAAATGAGCTAATCCAATTTTTTCTCATAGAGTTTTTTGTTTTCTTAAACTAGCAATGACTAGGTAGGAAATGCCTTTATGTCAAGATGTACCAAGCTTTTAATGTGCATGAACAATATGGGAGTTCAAAATATCGCAAAGTTTCCTTTGAATGGATGGTTGCATTCAAACTCTTATGTACTTCCTTCCAAATTCTTCCAAAACGTGTACGAAACTTTCATTTTCGCATCTTGAAAAAACTTGCGATCTTCAAGAAATCCTTTGTATCCTCCTTGTCATCGCATTCTTTGAATATTTATTTCTTTGTGATGTATTGCACCGACCAATTTTTTCCTTCACCCTGCCATATCGCACTAAAATTTTATTCCTATGACACATTGCATGGACCCAAAGTTTCATTTATCTCGGTGTATCACAATAAAAACAATTATGAGTGCAATGTACCACATGGACCAACACTTTCCACTTGCATGACATATCGCTCAAAAAATCACTTTTCCTGTGACACATTGCATGATATGAAGTTTTTGTCCTTCGTGGTGTATCACACAAAAATATTTTTTATGCAATATGTCACACTACACCAAAGTTTCTATCTCTATGAAAAACATTTCATTACATCGCACCAAAGTTTCTTTTTGTGCGATTCACATGAGCCAAATTTTAAAAAAGTGCACATGAGACAAATATTTTTATGAAGTGGAAGACTTATTGCACTGAAATCTTAAACGAGTGTGACACATAAAACTCATTGTGCTTAAAATATTTATAGGTGCCACATATTGTGCCTAAAATCTTAAGACGAACGATGTATGACATACAAAGATTTTTTAGGTGCAACATGGGGCACATTTCTCCCATGTTTACGAAGGATACAACATTGCTCCAAAAAATTGAATTAAGTTTCTTCAAAATTATGGTTTTAAGTTAGTTATATGGTATACAAGTTAGATATAAGTTAGGTATAAGAGTCAAGAAAAATATTTTGGTGCATAACTTTCCTTTTTGCATCTTCAAGAAACTTCCCCCCTTGTGATGTATCACACTTAAACTTATTTTTGTTGTGACACAACATGCATCGCACCTCAACCCTTTTTGGTTGTGACATATCACATCGCTGCAAAATTTCCTTCATCACGACTAAGGGACATTTTTAAGAGATATGCTTTGCATCATCCTTGTCATCGTATTCTTCAAATATTTCTTTCTTTGTGATGTATCATAGCAATCAAAGTTTTCCTTCACTCTCCCATATTGCACTAAAAGTTTATTCTTGTGACACATTGCATGGAAAAAAAAATTCCTTTCTCCTGGTGCATCTCAAGACAAATTTGTACACATGTGATGTATCACATGGACTGAAACTTTCCACCCATGTGACATATGGCTTAGAAAAAAACTTTTCCCATGACACATTGCATTAGATTAAGTTTTTCTCATTCATAATGTATTGCACCAAAATATTTTCCGTGCGATATGTCACACAACACCAAAGTTTCTAACTCCATGACAAACCTTTTATATAATATACCAGATATGAAATGTATGCAGAACATAAATAAAATGCTAGAAATGGCATAATAACAACAATATAACTAGAACATTCACCATAATAGCACTGAAATGATATGAGAATAATAATAGAAATAGCACTTTGAATCTGAAAGAAATGTTCATAGGCCTCTTCAAGGGGGCAAACTCCAATTGAGAAAAGCTCTATTACAATAATATCCATGTTAGGGTTCTCATACCCTCGACTCCTATTTATACTAAAAAGAGGCATCTAGAGGAAGATCCTTCTAGAAGCGAAAGATTCTATTAGGTCTTCTTACATCTTCCTTATTCTATTTTATTGAAAGGCCTTATTAATATTGACCTTTATTAAATCCAAATATATTGTTCTACCTATGTGCAGATTAGGACCCTAACATGTCCGCCCCCTTAAAAACAACCTTGTCCTCAAGGCTTGAGATGAGGAAATTGCTACAGAATGGTAGTTGGTTCCCAAGTGGCGTCTGTTGGAGTTGTATCTTTCGATTGGACTAGCACTTCCTTGATGGTTCTCTGATGTAGGCACCGCTCACTCTAGTCCAAAATTACTTCTGGCTGTAGCCAAATGGATCCTTCTTCAACTAACTCTGGAAGGTTGGTTTGAATTTGGCACTTAGCTCCAATCACCTTCTTTAAGCATGAAACATGAAAAACAGGATGTAGCTTCGAATTGTTGGGCAAAGCTAACTGATAGGATACTTGTCCCACACGCTTGAGAATGGTATAAGGACCATAAAATTTGGGCACTAGCTTCTGACAATGCTCGGCCTTGAGGGAAGTTTGCTTGTAAGGTTGCAGTCGAAGAAACACATGATCCCCTTCTGCAAATTGAC
Organism: Picea engelmannii; assembly: GCA_009831015.1. Lineage (NCBI taxonomy): Eukaryota > Viridiplantae > Streptophyta > Pinopsida > Pinales > Pinaceae > Picea > Picea engelmannii. The sequence goes on from ML802338.1 coordinate 154,847, forward strand.
GTTCAGAGCGACCTTGATCTGCTTGTTGCTTCATGCGATTTTGTGCCATGAACAAATTCTCTTTGAGGGTACAGAGAATATCCTCTCGACCTGTAAGTGTTAGGTGAACTGCCTAGACCTTCGAGGCACCCGGTAAGTATGAGAGAACTGAAGGTGGCTTCTTCCCATATACTGCTTCAAAAGGAGTCATGTGTGTAGAAGTATGGTATGAAGTGGTGTACCACCATTCAGTTAGGGGTAACCATTGAGCCCATTGATTTTGCTTTTCTGAGGCAAAACACCTCAAATATGTTTCCAAATACTTGTTGACAACTTCCATTTGGCCATTAGTCTAGGGATGATATGTTTTGCTGAGATACAATTCAGTGCCTTGTATCTTGAACAGTTCTTGCCAAAAATTTCTTTTGAAAGTTGGGTCGCGATCAGAAACAATAGAGTGCGACATGCAATGAAGCTTGAAGACCTAATCCATGAAAATTTGAGCCACCATGGATGTTGTAAACGGGTGTTGAAGGGAACATAAATGGGCATACTTGGAAAGGTGATCAACAACCACCATGATGACAGATGTATTGCCCGATTTGGGTAAGACAGTAATAAAATCCATAGAGATATCCTTCCAAATAGCAGGTGGAATCGGGAGTGGTTGTAGTGTGCCTAGAGATTTTACTGTTTCTCCCTTATTGTGTTGACACACATCACATTTAGCTACAAAATTATGAATGTCTTATTTCATACCATCCTAGAAAAAGGAACGTTTGACCCTATCATAGGTTTTGGTGAACCCGGAGTGCCCTGTTGTGGGTGTAGCATGAAGCTCAGATAGTACCATGGATTTAAGCTTTGATTGTTTACTTAAATACAAATTACCTTTGTATCGAAGTTCATCATGGAGCCAAGAGTACCTCGAGGAAGATGGAGCATTGGATTGCAATTGTTGGATCAACTGCGAACTTTTGGGATCTTATAGCCATTCCTGGTGAATGGCTTGGAGCCAATCTAGTACAATGAATGAAAGAGAAAAAAGGGATCCTTCATCTTCATATTTCCGGGAAAGTGCATCTGCAACCACATTGTCTTTGCCTTTCTTTTAAATGATCTCATAATCATATCCAAAGAGTTTAGTCACCCATTTTTGTTGTTCTGGGGAGGAAATGCATTGTTCCAGAAAATACTTGAGGCTTTGATGGTCTGTCTTAATTTGGAAACGTTTCCCCAATAGATAAGGGCACCATAGATCAATTGCACGCAGAATAGCCAACATTTCATTTTCATAGATGGATTTTCCTAGATTTCTTTCAGATAGTTTCTTGGTGGTAAAGGCCAAAGGTCGACCCTCTTGCATAAGGACAGCACCAATTCCTTTCCCTAAGGCATCACATTCCAACACAAAGGTCTTTGTGAAATTGGGAAGGGCAAGGACTAGAGTGGTGCATGTTAGAACCCTATAATGTACCTTTTTGCTCATACTTTTTCCTATCATTACATCCTTTTCTCACTCATATTTAAGCCTACATTATCACCTTAATCTATTCTTCCAAAGGTATATAACGTTTCTTCTCTTTGCTATATGTTTAATTTGTTTTACATGTAATTTTACATTACTCTCATACTTAGCCACTAATCAGAAATATATAGTTGTTAAAATAGTTTGAAGACTACAGTTAATATATCGTTGTTGCTTGAAGACCATGTTGTTGAAACAGTCAAACAATACGCAAATCCTGTTGCTGAAACAGTTTGTGATTTATGATGCTGAAACAACATTTCACATACAGCAGTAACAAGAAGGAGTTGTTACACTGGCCACAACAAGTTGTACCTTAAGCCAGCACCATTACAACCATCCTTGTTGCTTGAAGACCACGTTGTTGAAACAGTCAAATAGTACGCAAATCTCATTGCTGAAACAGTCTGTGATTTGGGATGCTGAAATAATATACAACAGTAACAAGAAAAGACAAATAAAGGAGTTGTTACACTAGCCGCAACAGCTGTACCTCAAGCCAACACCATTACAACCACTGTAACAACATTTTTGCTACGGAAGATCAAAATATCATATTCCAGCATAGAAGATTAGATCAGACTAAGAATAGGATTTGTATGTACACATGTAATTTTATGCTTAATTGTATTAAGCAGATTCTCCTCTTTAAATAGGGGAGACATCAGCATTAGAAGGGGGATTACGAAAGGCTTAGCTAGAAGCGAAATTACAGAGAAGGAGCGTGTTCACTTTGGATACTGTAACTTGTCACATTTGACAGATGAATAAAAGATCATTCTGAGCATTCCTTCTTAATTCCTTTTATTTCTGGGGAATCTTATGAGAAGGAAAGGGCCCACCTTCTTCACAAGAATCACCCATTAGTTTTTGTAGTGTGTTAGTATTGTTTTTATCTATACCTTATTAAAACTCTGTTTTGTTGTAACTCTGTTTCCACTGATTATTACATCATTTTCATACAATTCATTCCTAGGTAATTGTTAATCATTTTGATTGGTAATTCTGTTTACAGAATGAGTTTATGAAAGTGTGATAGTTAGAGACAGGTGCTGAAGATTCTTACTTTGGGGAATAGGGTCCTGTTCTCTGTTACAGAATAGTTAGTCTTCTTTGCAGTGTGTTGAAAGGTTCCTTTTTCCTAGGTTGTTGTTTCTTAATGTAATCCAAGATTCTTCTGATAATTATTTTCCTTGAATCTTGAACTCTGCAATAGATAGATTTCTTTCACTGTAAATCAGAGTAGAACTTCAGTCTGTTCAAAGCAAGGTGTGATTAGTGTAACTTTTACTACAACTCTGGATTGCTTTTGAGATTGAGCATATATAGTGTGTGATTGCCTTTGAAATAAACATACTTCTTTGGGTTGACAATTTATGTGACACTTGATTGTTTTAAGCAATTATAGTGACCAACATTTTGGCACCATTACTGGGGAAGGAAATTATAGATTTCAAAAGCATTTACATTTTTCTTTCAGATATACAGATTGCATGAGAGGACGTGGACCCCCCAAGGAAACTAACCCTACAGGTGGCAGGGGCAGAGGAAGAGGAGGAAGAAAGACTTTTATTGACCAGATTATATCAAAATCTGAATCTGTTGTTCCTCAACGACCAATCTCTTGAAAACCAAAGCATCAACCTTCCTTTCAAGCGAAATTTGAAACAGAGACAGTTGAAAAACCAGCAGACGACATTGAGGATCAAGCAAGTGCAGTAGGGGAACAAACAGAAGAAACCATGGGTGGATATAATGAAGAACTGCACCATGAAAAACAGGTAGGTCTTGAAGCAAAGGTAAATGATGAAAACTCTTTTTCTACCTTAGGATTTCCTATTGGTGATCTTCCTAGAGGAGTAGCCCCCATGAAGAATATTCCACTTTCAGCTTTACCTAACTTTCATGGTTTATCTTATGAAGATCCTGATGAATTCCTTTTCGAGTTTGACATATTATGCAGAAGTTATGATTACATTTCCAATGCTAAAAAATTAAAGCTATTCCCAACAACATTAAAGAGAAATGCATTAAGATGGTTCATGAGTTTTGGAGGTCGTGTAATCACAACATGGGATCAGATGAAACAGAAATTTTTGCACAAATATCAAGACAATTGTCGAACAAGAGAAAAAAGAGAGGAACTATTCAAGATGATACAGAAAGAGGATGAAAATCTGGAGGACTTTGTAGAAAGGCTACAATATAATCTACAAAGATCCAGTCACCTTGATGTAAGTAAAGATATTCTTAAAACAATATTATTAAAAGGAGTAAGGGATGACTGTCTAGATATGCTTAATATGCTTGGAAAAGGGGACATATCTAAAGAATCATATGATGAAATTGTTAACCTCTGTAAAAGATGTTCAAGAGGAGCTGCAAGGAATAGATCAAACAACAAGGATACCACATTTTCAAGAGTTCAAAAATTAGCCAGTGGAGGAGCAATAAGAGACGAAATAGGTAATCTACTTGAGGAATTTAAAACTGAAATGTTAAGTTCTTTTGCTTTGCAAATTGACACCTTGCAGATTCAAAAGAAACAAGCCCAAGCAGAAGCAACTATGTCCATGTTTTGTTCCAAATGCAGAGATAAGCACCCACGAAGGGAATGCCCATTGGACAAAAAGCCAATTTGCATCATTTATGATAAGAATCGTGAAAATCAACAATGCCCTTCTTTACCAAGAATCAAAGCAACATTACAACCAACCGATGAAGAAGCTGAAGCTGTCTATCTGTTGACACAGAGAAGGCAATGGCAACCACGAGTACAAGGTATGAATCCTAATATGCCATTTACATCTTCTAATCGTTGGAATAATTATCCTTCTTTTAGTCAAGCAAATTACCCTCCCTTCAATCAAATGAATTACCCACCCATGCAACAAACAAACCCTCCCTTTGTAGACCCAACAATATGGACACCTTGGCCTTCACAACAACAACCTTACCTTAACCAATGGAATCCAAATTGGAGAGATCAACAACCCTCGTTCCCAAATCAATTTCCTCAATTTCAATCACAAGTTCAACAACCACTCTCTTTACCATCAGGTGCTCCACCGAATAATCAAATGATGAGGCCCCAACTACATGTACAACCTAACCCTAAACCTAATAATAAGGTTGTTCAGTGCATTGATATTCAAAACTAGCCGGTACTTTCTCTTTTCCCTGCACAATGCAATGATATTCATTTACAATCTGGGAAAATAGTAGAACCTATCATTGATGATGTTACCTCCTCTGATTCTGATAAAGAAGAAATAAAAAAGCACGATGTACCTGAAGAGGTACAACCGTCCTCAAACACTGTTGCTGAAACAACAGAACCACCATTCCCTGAGTGTTTAGCTTTGACTAAAACTCCTGAGCCACCTGCTTTCAATCTTCTAGGGGAATTATAAAATCTCTATGTCAAAATTCCACTATTACAAGCACTAAGAGATGTACCAATTTATGCCAGAACTATGTGAGACATTTGTGTTAAGAAACCTGGTAGGAAAACTAAAGATCCCCTCACAATTCATTTCATGGGTGATTTGTCTGCACTAATGTCAGATAAAGCTCCTCCAGTTAAATATGGTGATCTCGGCCATCCTACTGTCACAGTGCAAATTGGAAAAACAATAATTCCTTGAGTTCTGGTAGACTTAGGCACTGCTATCAATATTATGACTCTTGAAACTTCACAATTGTTACAACTAAAGAATGAAATCAGAGATACCCCAACCATTCTAAAATTAGTTGATCATTCTAAAATCAAACCGAAAGGAGTCATTGAAGACCTAATCATCTCAGTTGAGTCCTGGAATTATCCACCTGACTTTGTGGTATTACAACCTAAAACAAAGTTGGGGGGTCACCCTCTAATTTTGGGCAGGACTTGGCTAGCCACAACAGATGCCTTTATCAGATATAGATATGGTTCAATGACAATTTCCAATGGATATGAGACCAAACATCTTACTCTCTACGCTCACGGTACACCCTTGATTAATAATGACAATTCCTTATGGGTGGACTTTGATGATCAAACTACTCAACCTATCTTGACTATCGAACAAGCCTTAAGCCTTAAAGATGCAACTGAGGATGAAGTAATTAATAATTTTATTTGTGAACCCTCCTCTATGACTTCAGAAACACATAATCAACTAGCTGCACTTTTGGAGTCAAATACCCAGGAAAACCTTAACCCTGAAGACCTACCTCAAACATCAGCTACCATCTCTTCTAAAAGTATACTAGTAGAAATTGAACCTGGCAAAACACTGAATATAAACCCCAACTTGACAGTTGCTGAAACACAACAATTAATGAAATTACTTCTTGAACATAAGGAAGCATTTGCATGGGACTATACAAATATGAAGGGAATCTCTCCTGAATTATGTACTCATCGTATCTATATAAAGGAAGATTGTCGACCGATCTGCCAATCTCAATGACGAATGAACCCTAATTTAAGATAAATTCTTAAAGAGGAACTTCAAAAATTGTTTAATGCAGGGTTTATATATCCTATATCTGACAGTGAATGGGTTTCCCCATTGGTAATAGTTCCTAAGAAAAACGAGAAATGGAGAGTGTGTGTAGATTATAGAGCCTTAAATAAATCCACTCAAAAAGATCACTTTCCGTTACCATTCATTGATTAGGTGTTAGATAGTTTGTCAAGGAAGAAATTATTCTCTTTCTTAGATGGTTTCAGTGGGTATAACCAGATCAAAATTGCACCCCAAGACCAAGATAAGACCACTTTTACTAGCCCCTGGGGAACTTTTGCTTATAGAGTCCTCCCATTTGGACTATGTAATGCAGTAGCAACTTTTCAAAGAGCAGTTATAGGAATCTTTTCTGATATGATTAATGACTCTATGGAAATTTTTATGGATGATTTTACCCCTTATGGTGTCTCTTTTGAGGAAGCACTACAAAACCTTGAGAAAGTACTTAAACGATGTATACAAGC
>ML802338.1:197830-229319 GCA_009831015.1 Picea engelmannii
AAATTTATAAAAGAAAAACAATAAATATTTTTATGTGCTTTCTTTATCTGCTTCCTAGAAGTAATCATTTTTCCATTGATTTTCATAAGTTTCGATTAAAACTTGCATCTTGTAAATCATGTAAATAAACGAGACTTGTATATCTTCTTCTTAAATACAACTACTATAGTTACATTTAAATATATGTACATATATATATAGTGTGTTTGGTAATTAGTTAGTTATTTCTCTCTTTTATTCGTTTCTTTTAGGATTCTTAGATTGGCTAACGGAGCCATTAAACCTGTCAGAACGAGTTACCCCAAATGGCTTGGGTTATTTAGACAACCCCGGACTTGACTCGCTCTTCCAGTTGACTGATGGTCAATTTCGCCCGTCAACAGGTATGTGGTATGGTCTGAAGTTCTAAATCCACGACTCTTTGTTGAAGTTGCTGAATAACTTTAACAAGTATCATCACTTGGCATTTGATGGGGTCCTCTGCCTTCTATTCTAAGCCGGTCACAGAGCGAAATGCTCTGTTGACTGCTTCTTCAATCCCAATCTACTTTGCGAGCAGTTGCTCTTTCTCTTTTTGGATCTTCGCTCTGTCTTCTTCAAATTTCACTTGGAGAGTGTCCTTCTCTTGTTGCGTAGATTGACGTTGCTCGATGATTTCCTCCTGTGCTTGCTTTAAGGTCTGGGTGGCCTGCACTGTTTCTTCCTGTGCCTTTCGAAGATGTACTATGATTGTGTCAACAATCTTGCATAGTTGAACTGATTCATTTCCTTCTTCTGTTGTTTCTTTTGATAGGGGCGCAGAGGAGACTGCATGGCTAGACTGGAGAGCTTGCTGTAATCCTTGGAGTTTGATCTCGATTATGTTGTACATTGTCTCTTGCTTAGCTTCCTGCTTTTCTATTATCTATTCTATGGCTTTGTTCATAGCTGCGATGAGAAAACTGAAGTCATCTGGAGTGAGCGTGGTCTTCAGCTTAGTCACGGGTGCTTTTGATTTTTTTCGGGAGGAAGGTTCTAGAGGCGAACCCTTCCTTTTCTTTATGATCTCTACTTCGTCTTCTGGCCTTTGTTCGACTTCCTCTAAGTCTTCACCATTACCTCCTTTCTCTGGTGTAATGGATGTGGTTCTTACATATTTGTTGTCTACATCTTGGATTTCCTCATCCTTCTTTGTTTGCTTTGTTTTCTTTGTCTTACTGGGCCCAGGGGTATTCTGCTCAGCGTCTGGGTTGTCAATGTTAGACACTTCTGTGGGATCTGCTGGAATAAGGAGGTCCGCCGACCATTCCTTAGTGATTTCCTCCAGGGATTCTTCTGTCAGTGTGTAATAAGATTGAAGTTGTTCCTTGTTCTCGTCAACGCGTGCTGTAATATATATAAAATGGCGGTCTGCACTGAACTTTATCAAAGGTTGAAACCTGTGTAAATTATTCGGGGTCATGCGAGGCTCGAAGTGGATGGCGAGCTTCAACTAGGTGTAGTAGGTATGAAAGACGACATTGGATTACCATTGCTTGTTCATGTTGTTTGAGTACCACAGTGCACTGAACTTCGTACAGTGGTTCAAAGGGGTCAATGTCGGGGAAGGTTGCACCTTCCGATAGCTCCCATGCAATGAAAGCTATAAGTAACAAGAGCCAACTAAAATGAAATTCATGCCCCTGATTCTGTGTTTCTCTGCAGCCGATCTCTAGTTGATTCACTAGGTACCTCGCCTAGTTCATTTGTAGTCTCTCTGCGCATTTCCCTGAGAGATCGATTACAAAGTCGGATACTTGCCTGGGTCGATTCTTGCATACCAACTTCCCTGCGATCAGTTGACAGGCGAGGCACACTATGCCACTTTCAATAGAAGCTACCTTGTAGCTTCGCACGCCTTTCTCAACATCGCCATAGGATTCTTTGATCTTCTGAGCAAGAGAACGATCCACGGTCTTTCCAGGATAGTAATCGTGGGGATTAGGGCCCTGCATGCTAAGCTCGGTGATCCGGTTGATCAACGTTGGATCAACGGTTATGCGACGGTTAAACCATAAGTATTCTCCATGGTAACTTTCCAGTAGCAGCTTCACACAAGAATTCACCTCCTGGTGTCTGCCGAAGTGCGGTATCTTCATAACGTTGAGCAGAGTAGACTGTGCGAGGTTCATTGTCCATTGCTGAGGGACAATCTTCAAATTCTTTCCCTTGGTTCTAGTTAGGTACTTGTACAGGGCAAGTATGGTGTAAACTTTAAGATTCCCCAGGTTGAAGTCACTAAACTTTAATGCCGCGATCTTGTCGTGATCTGCGCGCACTGCCCATACTTCTTTCGACACGTACGCAGTGACTAGAGTGTACTCAAAGTCTCTAGGCACACTATCTCTGTTGATCACACTGCTCAGAGGTGGTATGTAAGCAGGTAGGATGGATGGAACCAACTTCGCGTTGACCATATCATTTTTATGTTTGGCTCTTCTTTTTGCGTCGGTTCGGGTTGTTCCTACTCGAGCAGTGGATGGGGAGGCTTGCACTCCTCTCTTCGATGATGCCTGTAAACCTGTAGACAATCCTTGCTCTAACATGACTCTTTTAGCTATGAGGCTAGCGAGTACCTCTCTTACAGATTCTTCAACTGCGCTAAATTCGTCAGACATATATGCTCCGGATCAATAGCTCGAGTTCTCAAAGTAACGTAGGTACTGTAGTAAAGTAGAGAGTAAGGGTGGGGTAATCACTGTTCACAATTCAGATAGTCTGCAAACTCAAATTCACGATTAGCAAAAGTGTCTTTCGTGCATGGCACGATGGATTATCACACCATAATTACTCCAAAATTTAATTAAACCTTTCTATATATATAATTAAAGGATGGATTAAACCTTTTTATATAATTAAACGGTTCCATAATTATGTATGCATATATATACAATCTACTATGGGAGAAATGTTCATATAACATAACACATTAAAATAATAATAAAAATTATATATATATATATATATATATATATATATATATATATATATATTTTAATACATTTTATAATTTTAGTATATTATAAAATAGTTTAATATATTAAAAAATAAATATTGGTTTGAATTTGTTCACTTGTATTTGGTTTTGACATGTTCAACCTTTTTAGTGGATATTCCACCACTTTTCAAGTGCACACTCCACCCATCATTAGGGTCAACTACATAGTTCTTATCCAAAAACACTCTCAACAAAATATATATATATATATATTTTAATGCTTTAATATATTTAATATATTTGATTATACTTTAATTATAAATGTATCAAATCAATATAGACCCATTTTAACCTTAGATGCTTGATCCAGGAATACAAAATCTTTTGAGATGAAAGCCTTTTTTAAGAGTGCAAAATTCTAGGAAAAGTTAAAGGTTTGCACCTCAAGAGATTTGATCATTTAATCAATTTTAATTTAATTTAATTATAACACTTTAATCAATTTTCTCTTGTTTATATGAAAATACCATTCTATATCTCTTGATACTTTAATCAATTTTATTTTAATTTAATTTAATTTAATTATCACATTTTAATCAATTTTCTCTTGTTTTTATGAAAATAACATTCTATTCATAGGACAAGAATGCATGGTACTTTCAAAAGTCAAATTAAATTTTAAATTCATCACCTCTGGGGTGATTTTTTTATTTAAGGTTTTTAAGTATATTTTGTAGTTGTCAACTGAAGTGTAATCAAAACTTGGTGATATTTTTTGGGAATATTTGTTCCAAGATCCGCACATTTGAGTGATTATGTATATATAATTTGAGTGCCCTAGAGGTTTTTCAGCATGATGGTTCCATTTTTGCATTCAAAAATTGATTTTAAACAAAAACACAAAAATGATTTTGTGCATATTAATGTTGTTGAATTTCGACGGAAAAACCATTTTGTAGATCACTTAGACAATGCCTTTGAAATGTACGTGAGTGGTGTAACTTTGTAAAAGTAGTGGAACTTAGTTTTTTATTAAATAAGTATATCCACGATTTCTTGTTTCTCCATTGATTGGACTTTAGAAAGGCACTTGTGTTAGGGTTTTGCTTTTCGTTGAAAAAGTGTGGGTTGCAAAGCATGAGAAATCTAAATTTCCTATGCTAAGTTGGAGTTTGATGGTCAAAATGTTTGTCACGAGGCACAAGAAACCTAAGGTTCCTAAACTAAGTTGGAATTTGATGGTCAAAATGTTTGTCATGGGGCATTTTGATGCTGAAATATAATCAAAACATTGCACTATTTTTCACTAAAGTTCAAAATAATCAGTAATACATTTCATGAAATGCTCCATTGGGTCATTTTAACAAGTAAAACTGATTTCAAATTCCAGTCTGGTTCCAAGTAGCTTTGTTAGGAAATGCTTTGTTGAGAATCATCTAAATGTTGAATTAATTAGTATGTTAATTGGGAGTTATGATAGAGGGCTAATTTGTTACCCTACCAACGTTTAGCATGATAGTTAACCACTATACTTCAATATGATTGTATTCACTTGCATTCTTATATACCTTCTATCTCCCTATTAGTCTCTTTCTCTCACTTTTTCTTTTTACCATGCATATATTTATGTTGGCACACAGGGGTAGACCCAAGGTTCAACACTCAAGAGTGCACCAACAAAGCCCTAACTACCGGTCCTTTCGGCAACACTTGTAAAGCAGATGAAGTCTCACCCAAGGTAGAGGCAGGGGTGGTTGCAAGACTCGAGTGTCTGCAACCTTAGCGGGGACACATATCTGTGATTATATATTTTACAGGGAACTTAACATAGATCATTCATCAGTATTTAACCCTTATTATACTTCGCAGACAGAATAGAGCTTCGCGGTGAATACTCAGATTTACAGTGTTTCAGCAATAAACCATAATAACCTAGATCATATCTAGTAGGTCAGCACTAAGCATCCTCATGCACATCAGATCTAACAATCATATATATCTAAGAAGCACAGAGAATAAGTGGATATATCAAAGCACATAACATAAGTAAAGATAAACACATTGAAGCATAACACAGATTTACGTGGTTCACCCTCCCCTGGGGCTACGTCCACAAATCTTTATTATTGTCTTCAAGCTGTTACAAGCACAAAGCCTCCAAAACCCTTCTTTGCATAGGACAAAATATCTGCGCAGCTCACCAGATCCTTCTTCCTTGCATTACAACACTTAGCTTTCTATATCAACCACATAGTAACTTGCACTTAGCATTGCAAGCCTTACATAGTTCGCACATAACACTTATTCGACATCACATAGATACACTACCAATTGCACTAAGCAATCACATCTACTACTTCTTACATTGCCCATCCTTCTATTTATACATTACAACAACGAGCCTAAGCATGTGTAAGCCCACGAGCCGACATCTCTTTCCCATTACATTAACCCAAAACCCTCAAAAGGGGCCCAAAAGTGGATTGATATTCCATTATCTCTGCTTCGTCTGACGCTCCATCTTTGGCAGGCTGTCGAAGTCCCAAAAATGGTCAAATATGACCAAGTGTTCTTCAAAACTTGGTCAAGGGCCAACAGGCTCCCAACACTTCCCTGTGACTCCCCCAAGTCACTTAGGTCTTACCAATTCTGCTTCGAATTTCTTGATCTTGACTCGAGCTGCTTCGAGCTGCTGCATTGCTACTACCTCTGGCTCGATGAACTCCTGGATGAGTGCCTCGTTCACCGACCCTTATAGGCGTTGTTTTTCTATATTCACAACCTGTTCAAGTTCTACTCCTTGGCTTTCAACTTCAGTGAACAGTTGGCATGCCTTTTCTTGCACTGGTTGAAGTCGTTGAGAGACTTCCATTACTTTACTCTGAAGCATGTGAATCCGTTGTTGGGTTGTGCATTGCTCTGGAAACGTCTTCATTCTCTCTATGGGTGACAGGGCCTTCAGCTGCACCTGTAGCATTTTGGCATCGTACTTCGCCTCTTGGAGCTACGACTCCAATTTATGCAATTCTGGGTTCTCGGTTAGGTTCTCATAGATCTGCACACTTCTGCTACTTAATTGTTTTCATTTCTCAGTGAGTGATTTAATCCTTTTTACGGAGCTCCAGGTAGATATTTCTCACTGGTTGTGCACTTCTTGTGGGGTCTGTGGTATGGTTTGAAGTTCTAAGTCCACGACTCTTTGTTGAAGTTGCTGAATAACTTCAAGAAGCGTCATCACTTGGCGTTCGATGGGGTCCTCTGCCTTCTGTTCTAAGCCAATAACAGAGCGAAATGCTCTGTTGACTACTTCTTCAATCCCAATCTGCTTCGCGAGCAACTTCTCTTTCTCTTTTTGGATATTCACTCTGTCTTCTTCAAATTTCTCTTGGAGAGTGTCCTTCTCTTGTTGCGCAACTCGACGTTGCTCGATGATTTGTTCCTATGATTGCTTTAAGGTTTGGGTGGCCTGCGCTATTTCTTCTTGTGCCTTCCGAAGGCGTACTTCGACTGTGTCAGTGATCTTGCGGAGTTGAACTGGTTCATATCCTTCTTCTGTTGTTCCTTTTGGAAGGGGCGCAGAGGAGACATCATGGCTAGACTGGAGAGCTTTCCGTACTCCTTGGAGTTCGATCTCGATTCTGTTGTACATTGTCTCTTGATAAGCTTCCTTCTTTTCTGTTATCTCTTCTATGGCTTCGTTCATAGCTGCGACGAGAAAACTGAAGTCATCTGGAGTGAGTGTGTTCTTTAGCTTAGTCACGTGTGCTTTTGATTTTTTTCTGGAGGAAGGTCCCAGAGGCGAACCCATCCTTTTCTTTATGATCTCTACTTCTCTTCTGGCCTCTGTTCGACTTCCTCTAAGTCTTCTCCATTACCTCCTTGCTCTGGTGTAATGGATACAGTTTTTACAGATCTTCTGTCTACATCTTGGATTTTCTCATCCTTCTTTGTTTTCTTTATCTTACTGGGCCCAGGTGTATTCTGCGCAGCTTCTGGGTTGTCAATGTCGGACACTTCTGTTAGAAAAACAGGACCGCGGAGCAATAAAATAAAAAAAATGTGGAAACAAAACACATAAGATACACAATACAAGAGAGGCATAGATTTACGTGGTTCACCTAGTGTGGGCTACGTCCACCAGAGAAATTGCCAGGTCCTTTCTTTATTATTATCCATCAAAATGAAGGGATACAACCTACAACAAAACCCGTTGTAACTTCCTCTTCTTTCTCTCACAGTCTCCTATCTCAGAATACAATACTCGCCAACATACATGGCTGCAATACATTTCCCTCATAAAAGAGGGTTGCCTTCTAGGGCAAAAAACCCTAACATAATCTCTATCGTTAGATCTGCAACCTTATAATGAACGGTCCATATTTACAATGAAATTACAATATACTTTTACAAGGCAATTTTTTCTTCGGGGGCTTTGCCCCCAAACCCCCGCTGGGGGCCCACTTGCCCCTAGACCCCCCAGCCGAGGGGATAGCCCCCCTGGACCCCGCAGAGGGGGTACCCACCCTCTGCACTCCCACGCATGGAAGAGTGTACATACTTCTGGGGTGTAAATACTTCATGGGGTATAAACACGGCTGAAAGTAAAATACCTCTAAATCAGGAAGATAATCAGGCTCCAAAACCAACAACTCCTGCGGGATCTGCTGGAATAAGGAGGTCCACCTACCATTCCTTGGTGATTTCCTGTAGGTATTCTTCTGTCAGCTTATAAGAAGACTAAAGTTGTCCCTTGTTCTCGTCAGCGTGTGCTGTAATATATATAAAATGGCGGTCTGCACTGAACTTTATCAAAGGTCGAAACCTATGTAAAGTATTCAGGGTCATGTGAGGCTTGGACTGGACGACGAGCTTCAATTGGGTGTAGTAGGTATGAAAGAGGGCATTGGATTACCACTGCTTGTTCATGTCGTTTGAGTACCACAATGTAATGAACTTTGTAGCCAGTGGTTCAAAGGGGTCAATGTTGGGGAAGGTTGCAACTTTCGGTAGCTCCCATGCAACGAAAGGTATAAGTAACAAGAGCTAGCGAAAATGAAATTCATTCCTCTGATTCTGTGCTTCTCTACAGTGGATCTCTAGTTAATTCACCACATACTTCACCCAGTTCATCTGTAGTCCCTCTGCGCACTTCCCTGGGAGATCGACTACAAAGCTGGATACTTGTGTGGGTTGATTCTTGCATACAAACTTCCCTTCGATCAGTTGATAGGCGAGGCGCACTGTGCCACTTTCAATAGAAGCTACCTTGTAGCTTTGCATGCCTTTCTCAACATCTCCATAGGATTCTTTGATCTTCTAAGCAAGAGCGTGATCCATGGTATTTCCAGGATAGTAATCGTGGGGATCAGGGCCCTGCATGCTAAGCCCGATGATCCGGTTGATCAGTGTTGGATCAACTATTATGCGGTGGTTCAACCATAAGTATCCTCCATGGAACTTGCCAGTAGAAACTTCACAGAAGCTTTCACCCCCTGGTGTCTACCGAAGTGCGGTATCTTCATAACGTTAAGTAGAGTAGACTGTGTGAGGTTCATCATCCATTGTTGAGGGGCGATCTTTGAATTCTTTCCCTTGGTTCTAGTTAGGTACTTGTACGGGGCAAGTACGCTGTAAACTTTACGATCTGCCAGGTTGAAGTCACTAAACTTTAATTCTGAGATCTTGTCGTGATCTGCACGTACGCAGTGACTAGAGTGTACTCAAAGTCTCTAGGCACACTATCTCTATTGATCACACCGTTCAGAGGTGGTATGTAAGCAGGTAGGATGGATGGAACCAACTTCGCATTGGCCATAACGTCTTTATGTTTGGTTCTTCTTTCTACGCCGACTCGGGATGTTCCTACTCGAGCAGTCGATGGGGAGGCTTGCACTCCTCTTGTCAATGATGCCTGTAAACCTATAGACAATCCTCACTCCGACATGACTCTTTCGGCTCTGAGGCTAGCGAGTACCTCTCTTATAGATTCTTTAGCTGCGCTAAATTCGTCGGACATATATGCTCATGATCAATAGCTCGGGTTCTCAAAGTAATGTAGGTACTGTAGTAAGGTAGAGAATAAGGGCGGAGTAATCACTGTTCACAATTCAGGTAGTCAGCGGACTCAAATTCATGATTAGAAAAAGTGTCTTCCATGCATGGCACGATGGATTAAGTAAGTAACTATGTAATGGATTGTTTGCAACTGATATGGGGCTTCCTTAACTCTGGTTCTGTCCGTTATGGTGTGGTCTAATGTTTTGGTGATGAGCCATCAATGCTTTTCGATCCGTTCGGAGTGGCAGTTGAACGAATATATTGGCCTCCGATGGCTATATTGCTTCGCCATGACGAAGTGACCCATGTCGCTATTCTGTTATCCCGGCGAAGCTCGAATTTTGCAAAGTTTCTTTTGGAGAGGTTCCCTCTGGAATCCTCTATAGCCTGTCGATCTAAGTTCTCTTTTTACTTAGCTTTCTAGACTTCTTCCCCATGAGCTTCGTCTCGATAGTTCTTTTCTCATTCTGATTCTTATTTTCCTTGGGCATAGGCACTTCGCGTTGTTGAGTTTCTTTCCTAAGAATCAGGAGAACTACTTTGTCTGTATCTGGTACAGATACTCCAATCTTCTGTGAGTCCCCTAACTCTTTCACATCTTAGCTTCTAGTGTCAAATAGCTTTGATTTATTCTCTTGTTCCTCAATCAACTATGCGATCCTTCTGGTCATGAAATGTTTTAGCTCTTGTCGCTGTTGTTGTAATACCTTTTCTTCTTCATTCTTTCTGGCTTGATCTCTCTCAATCCAAGGTTTTCCAAGTAACATAGTGAATGGGGCATCGTCCTTGATAAATTTGATAATATCAAAATCTTCTTCTGTCGAAGTTCCATTGACTGTCATAGGTATCTGCGCGAGTTTTCCACATAACATCATCAATTTTCCTCAAAATAGTCCTACTCCTCCCAGTGAAGGAATGATGGCAGGCTTCCCTATAACTTCCCAAGTTCTTTATGGAATAATGTTCACTTGTGTTTCTTCATCAAGAATACAATCAATGTCGAAGTCCCCTAGTCTTGCTTCGACTTGTTCCTTTTCTTTGAAGATCTCTGGTAATCTGACATCTTTATGTTCCTTCAGGGTTTCTTTCATCTGTATTAATACTTTCTCTGACTCTTTCTGGGGTTTTGCTATTTTTGGGGCTGTCCTAGGGTTTTATTCATACAGATTCATTTTTTCAAGCTTAGAAATCATTTTAGGGCAATCTAATACTTCATGGTCCAAAGCTTTGCAACAGAGAAAACTAGGTTTTCCACCAGGGCATTCCTTAGCTAGATGGCTTGGTTTTCTGCAACTGTAACATAGGGTCAATCCTCTCTTTATCTTAAATGATCCCCAACTTCTTCTGTACTGCGCCCCAGGATCAGGGTAGCTAGCCTACAAAAAATTCTTTCTAGGGTCCTGCATCCATTTGTTAGTCCAAACATTCTTTCTATGCATAGGTATAACATATTTATCATTATGCTTATCAAATATATTCATATCAAACTTTCTTTCATCTATTAATGCCCTAGGTTTTAATCTAGGACCGAATCTATCAAACATACCTAGATCCATGCTCTAGAAACAAAAAAAATCACTTATATTACTCTACAGACCACAAAGCTTCCAGATATAAGAACTTTTAACCATTCTTACCTTTATTAGAGCACAGGGCTTATAGATCTTACCTCTTTTCTGCAGATCTTACCTCTTTCTTTCATAAATTCCCACTTTTACAGAGCATTCAGATCTCGCTTATTTTCTTCAGATCTGATCTTCCTTTATTCAGATCTGACCTTATTCCTAGCACAAAGCTTCACAGGTCAAGTAAAAATCCACGCACTAGGGAAAAAAATCTATGCACAGAGCTTTCTTTTGCACAAAGTTTCTTCTTTTTCAGTTCCTAGCAATCACAATTTCATGTGCCAACAATGGAACCATTTGTTGGCACACAGGGGCAGACCCAGGGTTTAACGCTCAAGAGTGCACCAAAAAATCCCTAACTGTTGGACAACTGAGGGGGGGGGTTTGAATCAGTTGTAACCTTGCGTAAACAATAATACTTACTTTAAACTCTTTCCAGATCACTCAATGACAATCACAATAATGTAGGGAAGTAAGCAGTAGACCATTCAACATCATTCACACATATGAAATACATAGAGACATATATTTCTCGAGGAAACCCATAAAGGGTAAAAACCTCTTCTTCTTTATATGATAAGTAATATTTACATTCTTTACATTATCATACATATGAGCACCAACTCATACTGAGGCTACAACCTCTATTTTGCAAGCTCCTACTTGCTGATAGCACCAAATCTTTGGATTCTCTACCACCAACTAGAAGAAAGCACCAACTCCCTGGTTTCTCTAGCACCCACTAGAAGGAAGCACCAACTCCCTAAGTGTTCCAACATCAACTGGATAGAAGCACCAACTTCCAGTCACATAGAACAACAGTTCTCCCTTGCATCATCCTGCCACCCTGGTTTCTCTGGCTGCAACCAGATGGAAGCTACAACTCCCTGTGTTCAAGCATCCACTTGAACCTCTGAGGACAACAATCCTCCCTAACACCTCCCTACCACCCTGAAATATAAATCTTTGATATTATGACTTATTACAGTGATATAAAGTTCTTCAATGGCTTACCGGTCTCATCACTGTTCTTCTACATTGTGTTGCTCTATCTGCATTAGTGTCTTCTGCACACTCCTTGCGCTTTCTGTTCTTTTTCCTTTTATGCTCTCTGCACCATGTCCCTTCAATGCACCATTCCCCTTCTGTACATTTCTGTTGTTGCACTCTGCCTCTTTCTTCACAACTCAATCACACCCAACAACAACCCACAATTCTTCTTTGTTCAACATTCTTATGGTCTCTGTGCACCTTGTACATACAATGTGCTTCTTGCTCTTGCATCCTCTCCTCCACATCGGGGTGTTTTCTCCAATTCACTCTTCCGCAGCTATCCCATCTCCTATGTGCCACGTTGTTTCTCTATGTTCTACATCTCCTGGTCATTGTGAGTGTTCTGCCTGATCATCATGGTAACTCTTCAGCTTCTCTAGTAGTTTCACACACACAACCATCATCATTGGGTGTTCTATTGAGATCCATCAACTTCTTTGGCAGTTGAGACTCTTCATCTTCTCTGTCATGGACGAGCTCATCCTCTGGCAGAAACCATCATTTGTTTCTAGCAGTTACATTGTGAAGTGCAACAGTAGCCCCCCAATCTTATTCAAATTCATCTGCACTATTTAATTGACTTCATTGAATCTTGTGTTCATTTCACCATTTCACACTTTAGCATTTTGGGATTCCCGTGGTAAAGATTTTGTTACTCTCCATGTCCCGATCCCTAAAACTCTGAAATTGAGCTTGTCTACACTAGCTCTTTCCTCCATCTTTCGCCAATGTGACCAATGGATGTGACCATAGGCTGAGCCAAAACGTGTTTCTCATTTCAACATTTCGAAAATCCTGTTGTGTGGCATCTCGACTCTCCAAGTCGCGATCTCCGAATCTCTGAAAAAGGAGCTTGCCGCTTCAATCTCTTCTCTATAGCTCTTCGACCATGTGATTACGAGAGGTGACCGAGTGCTTATCCATATAGTGCTTTCGCTATTTCTCTTTTCGTCACTTTGGCATTCCTGTGGCGATGAGTTCTTGATGCTCCATGCCCCGGTATCCAAAGCTCCGAAATGGAGCTTGGTTGCACTAGCTCCGATCATTTCGGCCTTTCGCGATTTCGCATGTCACGAATTCCTGTTGCAAGTTCAAGAGGTTAGGGAACCCCATTCCTTTGACTTTTTAGTCAGGGAAATGATGATCTGTCATCACGTGTCCTATGGAACCAACAGTCAAGATCTTGTCATGAATTCGACACTTCACGAGCCTTCCTTGTGCCTGATTCGGGATTTTGGAGTTTCTCATTTTGCCGCTTCGGGACTCTTGTGATGAAGAGTCTTGTCACTTGACTCTTCCAAATCTTGGTATCCAAAGCTCTGAAATGGAGTCGGATCAATGGTCCACACTCTAGATGATTCGACGGTCCAGATCTCTTTGTGATTTCGCACATCGCGATTTCGAAATTCTTGTCGTGAGAGTTCTTGACTTCTCCAACTCCCAGTATCTGAACCTCCGGTATGGAGTCTTTGACATTTCGTGATTTCTCATTTCGCAACTTCGAGACTCCTTTAGTAAGAGTTCTTGACATCCCCAACTCTCGATATCTGAAATCCCGGTAGTCGAAACTCCAAAATGGAGTCGGACCAACATCACATCGGCGTTTCGCATTTCGCCGCTTCGGGACTCCTGTCGTGAGGGTCCTTGACATCTCCAACTACCGATATATGAAATATCGGTAGCCGAAAATCTGAAATGGAGTCTGATCAACGCTTCGATCTTGCCTTTCGATCGCTATTGTTCTTCCTTGCCTACCTATCTGATGATCTTCCTTGCCTGCTTGTTTGTCATCGTTGCTTCTATTCTTGCCATCAATGACAAGCACGCTCTTCTTGTAAACATGCCAACACTAACTACCAACCCTTTCGGCAACACCTGCAAAGCAGATGAAGTCTCACTCGAGGTAGAGGTAGGGGTCGTTGCAAGACTCAGGTGTCTGCAACCTTAGCTGGAACACATATATGTGATTATATCTTTTACAGGGCACTTAACATAAATCATTCATCAATATTTAACCCTTATTATACTTTGCAGACAAAACAGAGCTTCGCGGTGAATACTCAGATTTACAGTGTTTCAACACTAACCATAGTAACCCAGATCATATCTAGTAGGTTAGCACTAAGCATCCTCATAAACATCAGATCTAACAATCATATATATCTAAGAAGAACATAGCATAAGTGGATATATCAAAGCACATAACATAAGTAAAGATAAACACATTGAAGCATAACACAGATTTATGTGGTTCACCCCCCCTGGAGCTATGTCCACAAAATCTTCTTCTTTATTATCGTCTTCAAGCTGTTACAAGCACAAAGCCTCCAAAACCCTTCTTCGCATAGGAAAAATGATCTGCGTAGCTCACCAGATCCTTCTTCCTTTGATTACAACACTTAGCTTTCTATATCAACCACGTAGTAACTTGCACTTAGCCTTGCAAGCCTTACATAGTTCACACATAGCACTTATTCGACATCATGTAGATGCACTACCAATTGCACTAAGCAGTCACATCTACTACTTCTTACATTGCCCATCCTTCTATTTATACATTACAATAGTGGGCCTAAGCATGGGTAAACCCATGTGCCGACATCCATTTCCCATTACATTAACCCAAATCCCTAAAAAGGGGCCCAAAAGTGGACCGAGATCCCGTGATCTTTGCTTCGCCTAGCACTCCATCTTTGATAGGCTGTCGAAGTCAAAAAAATGGTCAAATATTGCCAAGTGTTCCTCAAAACTTGGTCAAGGGCTAACAATTTATTTTGAATATTGTGGTATTAGATAAATCTCAATATGTGGCTTAGTTGGTAAAAATTCATTGTACTTGTTGAAACCCTAGTAGTATCCAATTCCTAATAGGTTCTGTAGAATCAATAAGTGTATTTTCATATCATAGGATCTAATTTTATGCTCACTGTTGGAAGCAGGCCAAAGAGGAAATAAATATGATTTTGGGAAAGAAGGCATGCATGAGGAAAGTGACAGCTGGAAGGAAGAGCATCATGCTTGCATGCAGGGAAGACCCAACAACGGTAGGGTTAGGGTTTTGGCAATATATTGTAACGTTTAGCGAGTCGGAAACATATAAATATAAATACCTAAGTCTCATAGAAGGGGTTAGCTAGCGAGAGAGATACATATATAAAGATATAATGTTTTGTTGTATGACATAATTTTGTAAGTTGTTGATCTAGAGGGGACCGAGGAGGGTATATTTTGAGGGTTAGATCACAGGCTAAGGAGCCTGGTGCGATATAGTCCACCTCATAATAGATCTTAACCTGACTGAGAAGAGTTATAAAGCGTGCGACGCTGCATATTCAGAAAAACTATAATAAAAGAGCCAAGAGCTAGATCTTTGTGGACGTAGCCCAGGGGGGGTGAACCATGGTAACATCTATGTTATGTGATTGAATTCATGTATACCTTTATTGTCTTCAGTAGATATAAATATGCTAAATGAATGAGTTGTTAGATTTCCTGTTTAATCATGAATAACATTTGTTGGCACAGGGGAAGACCCAGGGTTCAGCTCCAAGAGCGCACCAACAATCCCTAACTACTGGCCCTTTCAGAAACACCTGCAAAGCAGATACAGTCTCACTCGAAGAAGCTATGGGGGGGTTGCAGGACAAAGATGTCTACAATCAAGGGAAATATCAAGCAGATCCAACACTAGAACAATACATCATGCATATATCACTTATCAGCTTAGATCTATTCCACACATCTATTAGATCTACCATAGTGATGCAATACCAGTATATCAAAGGCAAAGAACATAGCATCATTCAAACACAACACAAAGTATACGTGGTTCACCCTCTCTCTAGGGCTACGTCCACAGAACTGTGCTTTATAATATATTAAGGTGAAGCATATAGTTCTTGTCTGTGCTCTCAACTAACAGATCTTCTTTCTTCTCCTCTCTATTTTTCCCCTCCTTTCACACCCAACTGCAGGGTTGATCTCCACACTCAGCTGAAGATCTTAAAATATAGAAGGCTATCGTACTCAATAATTCTCTCTCACACAATGTTACTCACTAGATCACACAACAACAATCATAACACCAACAATACTAACAACAACCCATCCCAGGTCCTTTAGACCTCTATTTATACATTACAATCACTCATCGACATCCTTAGGCCGAAACCTAGGTGTCAAAACCCTAGATACAAAAACCCTAGGTGTCTAAAACCCTAGGTCAACTTGACCCACGTTTTCAGGACTTTGTCAGCCTGTCTTTCCTTTCTTCTCACACGGTGCTCCAAAGTATCCAACGATGGATTTTTCCACTTGCTGAGTTGTCCACGATCCTTCTTCCTTGCTGATCTGTCATCCTCTATTTCCTCGTTCATCGACTTATTTCCTTTCACTTCACTTCGTATTTTCTACTCTTTTGCTCACTTCGACACAGTAACAGTCACTGTGTCTTCCACGCAGTTCACATTTTTCCTTTTCTTCCTTGATCTTCGCTTATTTTCATAACCAAGGGCCAACATGCCCCCAATACTCACATGTGACTTGTCCTGAGGCACTTTAGATCTGACCTTTCTATTTTACTTCGACTTTAGACTGTGCAGTGCAACCTTTTCTCTCTGCTCTCTACCTCCTCTCTTTCCCTTGTGCAGACTATCTTTTATGTGTCTGGTACCCAGTTTCAACTGCACCTGGTACCTGACCCTTTTCCTTATTCTTTTACTGAGAGCTGCGAGGCAGCTGGTTTTCATAGTACAACTTTAGCCGACTCCCATTCACTAATCCTTCCTTCCATTCTCCATTCAAAGTCTTCAACTGCGCATCTCCTCCTTCTGTAACATAGTCTATCTCATATGGTCTGAGCCAATGTGTTTTGAACTTTCCAAGATGTTTGATGAACTTACTGTCATATACCAGTACTAGATTGCCTTGTTTAAATGCCTTCTTGATGTGTCTGTCATGGTAGGCCTTCTCTCTTTATTTTTGTACTTGCTGATGAAATCCTGCAACAAATCTATCTTTCTCCAGTTCGACCATCTTTGCAAGCCTCTCTTGAACAATGCCAGTGTCATCCATATCTGTAAAGGCAAGAATTCTTAGGCTTGGTACCAAATATTCCATTGGGACAACGACTTGGAGACCATACACCAACTTAAAAGGGGTCTGCATTGTGAGCTTCTTGCAAGTGGTTCTATAGGCCCATAGTACTACTGGTACTCTTAGATCCTAGTCATCCCTGTTCACACTGCAGATCTTCATCAATGTTGTTTCCAAGATCTTATTGAATGCTTCCAATGTCCCATTTTCTTGTGGGTGGTAAGTCATGCTCTTCTGATGCTGGACTGCAAATTCCTCAATCATGGCTTCAACTATGTTATTTATGAAATGTGTGCCTTAATCACTCATAAGGATCTTTGAGCATTCAAACCTGGTTATGATGTCATCAAATATGAAGTGTGCAACTGTAGTTGCACTACAGTCCTTAACTACTCTTTCTTTGGCTCATCTAGTCAAGTACTCTATCACAATAATTATGTACCTTGCTCCCGTGTGCTTGCCTAGTGGGTTTATAGGTTCCACGAAGTCAATGGTTCATTTCTCAAATGTTTGTAGAGTCAGCTATGGTGCTAGTGGCATTTCATATTTTCTGGATGGTTTCCCAATTCTTTGGCATACATCGTAGGCTCTATAATAGTCTTTAACATCTCTATGTAAGGTAGGCCACCAAAGGCCAACTCTAAGAACCTTCTACGCAGTTTCTTTCCCTGCATAATGTCCTCTTGCGATGCCCTCATGAGATTCTATGAGGATCAATGGTCTCTCTGCCTCCATAACACACCTTCTTAATATCTCATCAGGTCCCATTTTGTATAGTTGTCCAGCTATAAGTGAAAAGTCGGCAACGTGCACTACTAGTTGTTTCTTTTGGAGAATTGTATACTCACTAGGTGCCATTCTTGTTGATAGGAACTGGACTATCTCTACGAAGTGGTCATCAATCTTTCTAATGGCCAGTAACTATGCATCTGACAGTGTATCCTTCAAACTGGTCGACTCTTCGCCATGTTTCAACCTTGACAAGTGGTCAAGATCTTTGTTCATCCTTCCCAGCTTAACTACGATCTCAAAGTCATATTCCTGAAATAGAAGAAGCCATATGCATATTCTCCCCCCCAACACTGGCTTGTTGACTAGGTATTTCAGCACAGAGTGTTCAGTAAACATTTTAAAGTGTCCTCCCAACAAGTAGTGGCGAAATTTCTACAGGGCATACACCATGGCTAATCCTTCTATCTCAGTGGTGGTGTAATTAATCTCATCTGTTGATAGCTTCCTGCTAGAAAAAGATAACGGATGGTCAATATATCCTTCGCCAGGTTGTGTTAACACAACTCCCAATGCAATGGAAGATGCATCGACATGCACGTGAAATTCCTTGCTTCAATATGGGAAAACCAGAATGGGCGCAGTAACCATTTTTTGTTTCAGTGTGTCGAAGCTCTACTGACATTCTTCTATCCAACTGAACTGACAATCTTTCTTCAAAATATTTTCCATGGGCGCTGTAAGCTGGGAATATCCTCTAATGAACTTCCTGTAATATCCAGTATGTCCCAGCGCAGTGCACAATTGT
Source organism: Picea engelmannii (assembly GCA_009831015.1). NCBI lineage: Eukaryota > Viridiplantae > Streptophyta > Pinopsida > Pinales > Pinaceae > Picea > Picea engelmannii. The sequence goes on from ML802338.1 coordinate 216,153, forward strand.
TTGACTGAAGTAGGGGGTGACAGATCATCTATAATGACAATTTTAGATGGATCTACCAGCAATCCATGCTTGCATAAAATATGACCTAATAGCACTCAAAATGGTGAGAATAAGATGCACTTCTTCAGATTCAAGGCAATTTGACACTGCCTGCATTTGTCCAACATTAGCCTTAGACATTCAATATGATTTTTCAATAAACTAAAAATAGTCCAATCATCAAAATATGATTCTAAACATTATGCAAAAACTGTTTGAATGCTTTGACCACCACCGTGAAAAAGATGTCTAGGGAATTCTTCAATCCAAATGACATCACTGTATACTGGTAGGATCCCCATTTTGTTGCAAACATGGTCTTATGGCAATCTTCCTTGGCAATCTGGATCTGATGGTATCCTGAAAATCCATCTGTAAAAGAATATACTTCTTGGCCTCCCACATTATCTAACACTTCATCAGTGAATGGTGTAGGGAAGGGGTCATACAAACAGGCATCATTCAACTTCCTGAGATCTGCACTGATCTTGATCTCTCCTGTCTTCTTGTCTTGCACCACCATAGGGCTAATCCACTCCGAATCTTCGACATGTTCTATAATTCCCGCTTCCAACATTCTATCGAGCTCAATCTTCACTTTTTCTTTATACTTAGGGTTCAATCTGTAGGGTCTTTGTTTGACTGGTCTTGCATCTGGTTTCAAAGGGATCCTCATATCTCCCATAGGCCCTTTAATGCCCTTCATATAAATGAACTTGGTTGGAAACAAGTCCTGATATTCATGCAATAACTCTGTTATTTTGTCAATAGTAGCAGCATCCCAGTAATCTCCAACATTTGCAAGCTTCGGTGTTTTCTCTATTCCAATATTGATCTTCTTAATCTTTATTAGTTGTCCAATGAATGGTAGCTCAAATCCTAGTCCTTCCACATCCCTTTGGCCTTCTGTTTCTACCATGTTCACCTTCCTCGGATTATCATCTTCATCAACACCGATGTTGTAACAACTTTGCAGTTTCTGGAGATGCACAGTCCATTTGTCCTCTTCTTGTTCTAAAGGGGGGCTAGAGGCCTCCTAAAATAGTTTTTGTCTTACAATATGTAATGCTTGATCTACTGAAGGATATTTAATGTCAAATAATAAGGTGGTTACAAATTTCTAATTCATAGCTTCCCAATCTGCAATGATGAGGCACAACTCTGCTTGAAGGTACCAGTTGATAGGAGTTGTGTCTAGTGTGTTAATGAACTTGTGCACCCACTGCTCTTGAGGAATGGTTCTCCAGGCTTCCTCGAAACTTCTCACATGGTCCTTTGGGTAGCTTCGACCTGTGTACCAAACTTCATAGCCTTCTACTTGTGTTGAGAACCGTGTGGTCATCAGGGTACGACATTGTACCCATTCTGTAATGTTTTTTTGTGTGTTCCCTACCATCTCGCTGGCGTTTCTTTCAAGGCCTCATCCATTGCCAAAAATCTCTGTTGTGTTGGTACACTTGCTTCAAATTCCAACAAGAAGGTTTCTAAAGGATTCAAACCATCAAATGTGGGCAAGTTACTTACTGTTGTGCCGATCCAGCGAACATATCTGGTTAATCTATCACATCTCCTTGTAGATACTTCATACTTTTGTTCTGCCAGTTCTCCAGTGCTTCTTCTGAATTTGATGAACATGTGTTGTCACTTCTCCAACTTAGGTTTCCATCGGCCGTAGGATTAATGTAGTCTTGCTGCATAGCCGTTAATTTGTATATGTTTTCCAGTTCATATGCGCGGTCTTCTTCTCTGATAGGTTCCGTTTATCGCTGACCTTTGTCTGGATCTAATGGTGCAATGACCCTAAGGCCATCTCTTTCAAACGTCATTCGTCTTTTCTTTAAATCAACCATAGTGGAATTATTGAAATCCCAGTCAATTCCTAACAACATAGGGTAAGGACAACTATCATTAACTATCTCAATTACCTCAAAATCTGCAAACGTTCTTACTCCATCGATATCGATAGGGACATGTTCCAATATACCAAAGGGACTTACTGCCCGTTGATTAGCCATCCTAAGCCTAATAGGGGAGTAGATCAACTTCGATTTTCCCATCAGTGCCCAGGTTTTCTTTGTCATTCCATTGACCTCCGACCCTAAGTCAAGGACCACATAGTCTATATCATATTCTCCTATTTGAGCATTCAAGTGTAATTCCTTGTTTGTTCTTCTCTTTTTAGCAATTTGGTGTACTGTCTTATTCAGTAAGGGGTCTATATTTTCTATCGCATACCGTCTGATTAAATTTTGTAGCTCTTGTACAATGCTCTCATCCTGAATCAAGTTAATACAAGTATATAAAAATTCCATGAGCTTGCTTACCTCTTGTCCCTCTTTTGGCGAAGCAGACTGATCGAATGCCAAAGTCATTCCATATTATCCTACTTCTGGCCATGTCTTTGATGAAGAACCTTGGTCTCCTTTGAACTATTTTCTTGCCTCCTCAAATATTTGACTTTCTTTATTTGCGTCAAATGTTTGGGTATTCTCTGTATCTTTCCTGATTTCTGAGTTTTCTGTAGTCTTTCCTTGGGTCAGTCTGTCTTCTCCTGTAATAGTGCCTCCTCTAGTGATAACAATGACTCTAGGGGATTCTCCACGAGGTTCAACATATATCAGTTGCACTTGCATGTTCTGCTGAGGTCCTTGTCTTTCCTGAAGCTTATCTAGCATCACATGACAATCTTCTATAATGTGTTTGAGGAACTGCAGTAGCTGGAAGTAGTGCAAGGGTTCTGAAAATCCCTTGCTAAGTGTCCTAGTTGTGCGCAGTTGTAACAAATTATCTATCCTTAGCCTCGACCCATACCTCCTCCTCATCCTCATCCTCTGAATCAACTGCGAGGATTGAATTTTCCTCTCCCAGAGGAGTTGTATTGCGTAGTGTTTCCTTCTTCCTGTACTTCACCTTGAATTTTTTATATGTCTCTTGACCTTTAGTGCATGAGGTCATAAGACCTACAATCTCTATCATCATGCCCCATGGACTTACATAACATGCAATACAAATTTGTGGGTGTCTGAACATATTTTTGCATGTAATAGCACTCGCCAGGGCAATGTCTATTTCTCTATACTTTGCACTAGGGTAGGGTGACTTGCTTCAAAGGGCTCGGAGCTTCAGAGGCCAAGTATTCATGAAATAAGGGGTAGTGTTCCTTTTCATGTCCTTCTGATTTTCATCTGACACACCATATGTATTCTCTTTTATCTTGTCCCTTGTCTTTCTTCATATCTTCAACTTGCAGAGACAAACTAGTTAGCTGACCCAAGATTTGACTCATACCTAAGATCGATTCTCCCATAGGGGCTAACTCTAATTTCATGGCGATCTTCAACGCCTTAGCCTATGAAGTGATCTTCTATTGAATCAGAGGAACTCTGATGTGTGGTAAGAGGGAAACAATGAACTATTCTTTGTTCTTCTCATCTGGGATCTGAAAAGTCAGTCGGTCGGTTAAGGTCTTGAATCTCTAATTGAATTCCTAAATAGGATCAGCTACCTTCTGCTTGATCTATTTCAACTCTGTAATACATCGTGACTTTGACTTGGGTTTCTTAAACTCTGTAATCAATGCATTCTTGATCTCATTCAGTGGCTTAGGCTATTCAAGTCCTTGGACAATCTTCATGTACCAAACTCAGTGTGCAATCCCTTAGGGTAGTACTAAACTGAGTTCTTTTAACAGCTTCGTCGATGACATTTTTAATATTCCATATGGCTTCACATAGGAACCAGTGTTGATTAGGGTCTTCAAACCCATCTCCCCTAAAAATAGGGAGCCTCATCTCGTCTTCCATAGATCTTCCTAGGGTTCCTGACTGAGTATGTGGTGGACTAGTAGTGACAGTACTCTGAATGCTCTGGTGGCTTGGATTAATATGATTGCTTAATGCTACTGAATAAACATGAGGGATAATAGTACTTACTTCGACAATCTGCGTAGTTCTTGAAGTTTTTGGCTCTTCCCAGCGAGACTCTCCAGCTTTCCCTTCCTCTGCCTTAGCGGGTTCTGAATGATCTTCGTCTGTCATATCTGCCTCTTCTCCACTGTAGAAACTCTCATCCCCATAGTTATGATTAAATAGGTTCGCAAGGTGAACTTCTCTGAACGCTCTCCCACTGCGCAAATGTCCAGCCTCTGTGTCACTGTCACTGTCTGAATTCCTGAACATTAGCTTTTCCGGATCTGACCAATCTACTATATCTTCAAGATGTTCTACTCATGTAATAGCATCTTGATCCTCAACTTCAAAAAATGTAAAAATTTTCCTCTGGGTACCTTGAAGAAATATCTCTCGGCTTGGCTATATGACTCTACTCTGTCAACAAAAAACTCAGTGATGTACCCTCCAATGGTTCTATCAAACCAATGGTCTACTACTCTTGACATGGTGTTATCAACTCTCTTGACCTTCTTGATTAGTACCGATGTCAAAACCACATGAGGTCTAGATATGATCTCAAACTAGGTATCTGCTAACCTAGCTAACCACTCATATAGCTCCTGATGGATTCCTCCAAAGAAAATTTCATGTATATCAGTAAAGATATATCTCTCCAACCAATCCTCCATACTAAGATTAGGGTTCTTATCCCGGGCTTCAATGAAGTCCTTTTCTTGATCCTTTATCCACTTTTGAATTTCTGTCTTTGATGGGAACCACCTTGACATTCCCTTAAGAAGATTCTTGTCCTGGCAACAGAACCATTTGTTGGCATAGGGGCAGACCCAGGGTTCAACTCCAATTGCGCACTAACAAGCCCTAAATACTAGCCCTTTCGGCATCACCTGGGAAGCAGATGCAGTCTCACTCGAAGCAACTATGGGGGGGTTGCAGGACAAAGATGTCTACAACCAAGGGAAATATCAAGCGGATCCAACACTAGAACAATACAACATGCATACATCACTTATCAACTTAGATCTATTCCACATATCTATCAGATCTACCACAGTAATACAATACCAATATATCAAAGGCAAATAACATAGAATCAATCACACACAACTCAAGGTATACGTGGTTCACCCTCTCTCTAGGGATACGTCCATAGAACCATGCTTTATAATATATTAAGGTGAAGCATACAGTTGTTGTCTGCACTCTCAGCTAGCAGATTTTCTTTCTTCTCCTCTCTATTTCTCCCCTCCCTGTGCACCCAACTGCAGGGTTTATCTCTGCACCCAGCTGAAGATCTTACAATACAAAAGGCTATCATACTCAACACTTCTCTCTCACACAATGTTACTCACTTGATCACACAACAACAATCATAACACCAACCATAGTAACAACAAGCCATCCCAGGTCCTTTAGACCTCTATTTATACATTACAATCACTCATCGACATCCTTAGGCTGAAACCTAGGTGTCAAACTCTTAGATACCCAAACCCTAGGTGTCTAAAACCCTAGGTCAACTTGACCCACATTTTCAGGGCTTCGCTAGCCTATCTTTCCTTACTTTCATGCAGTGCTCCAAAGCATCCACTCGTGGATTTTTCCACTTGCTGAGTTGTCCACGATCCTTCTTCTTTGTTGATATGTCATCCTCAATATCCTAGTTCATCGGCTTGCTTCCTTTTACTTCGCTCCATCTTTTCTGCTCTTTTTCTCACTTTGACCCAGTAACAGTCAATGTGTCTTTCGCGCAGTTCACATTTTTCCTTTTCTTCCTTGATCTTCGTTTACTTTCATAACCAAGGGCCAAAAAAATTGCAGTATGTTAATAAGTTACATTATAAGCTACAACATACAGTTCTTAGATATTCCACTCAATCCTGGGTTTCAAACACATGAATATTGCAGCCACCCATTAAGACTATCTCGGGTGAGACGCCACAGTGCACTCGATGTGCAGTGTTGCTTTCTGGTTTACCAGGAGGGCCGCTAGTTTTAGAGGCTTTGTTGGAAACCTGAACAGACATGAACCCTAGGTCACTCAATACAAACTCAGGTAGGATATAGTGTAGTAAGAACCAAAAAATGGTTTCATTTCTATTGGTAGGAACAATAGAGAATTGAGTAGATGAGATATGTTGAAGATCTGTTAAAAGATACATAAGGTTCGCGAGAGGCAGAATCAGAGAATATTAAAGAAGAGAAGAAAGAAATGAACCACTAGAAGGGGATATTGAGACTGTGGAATCCCACAAAAGAAGAGGTAAAATTTTGACTATGAACAAAAGAGCTGGAGTTTGCACAGAAATATAATAGAAACCCTAGAGTAACACCCCACAAATATATTGAGATATATGTGTTTACTGATTTGCATGAAGTCTTTTTCTGTGATTTTCCACACTTATTGCAAGAGTGGATACTAATTTTGAAGGATAACCACAAAACAAACTGGATCTGATAGTGAGAGTGGACCCCAATACAGATTAAGCAGTTACAACAGGTGAACAACAAATTCACCCACGTAGTAGACTTTTGGCTCGACAGTATTGTGGCAGGTTTTATAACAGAGTTTGCAGTAGATACAACGAATTCGTACAACGCAATGGAGCAAGAATTCCTATGTAGACCTCGAGGAAGGTACATTAGATCATTGTATACTTCCATTAATATATTTTTATACAACAAGGGTGTAATGACAATGGAATCAGACAGATAAACTTCCCCGTGTGCATGAGGGAAGGGGGGAAGAACTGACAGAAAGAGGAGAAATGGAAGGGGGAAAGGATAAGAGAAAGGAGGAAACCTTGGACCCAATCAATATGGATGATGACCAGATCACTGGAAAGATGCGTAGCATAGAATCCTACCAATACAAGGTGAATACCAAGAAGAGAGTCGTAGCCATGAGGGAAGGCTTGGCGAGCAACGAGGAAGAGGTAGAGGATCTTTGGGCTGTGGAGCAGATTAAGAAAATACCGCGCACAACATATTCAAGGAAGACAAGAGGTAAAATAACAGGAAGAGAAGGCAGCAAACCTATCCATATTAATGTCAGTGTGGAACCCATAACCCATGTGCGACTAATACACCAAAGAGAACACCACCGTTTAGACAACCGAATTTCAAGACAAGAAAAACAACAGGAAGAACATCTACACAAAGAACAACAACTGAAGGAGCCATTTCAAGTAGCACTAGTCAAGTATCTATACCACACGGAGGTAGTAGTTCAATGTTCAGAATGATAGGACACGATCACACCATCAAGTTACCATAATTTAAAGGAGAAGCATCTGAGGACCCGAAAAAACATTTGTTCATCTATGAAAAGATTTGGAAAGAAAAACAGATCACAGACAAAGATACTAAATTGGCACAACTAGCGATTACACTAAGGGATCATGCACTGGATTGGTATATGACTTTAGCTACAAACAATCCACCAGGGACATATAGAACAATTGCAGACATCAAGAAACTACCAATAAATGGGTTCCAGAAGCCGAGTTCAGAATATTAGTACATGAATGAGATTCGAGATTAGATAAAAATCGGGAGAATCTATATGGGATATTGACTAGATATTCAAGTGACTGAAGGGAAAAATGAAGTATCTCATGACCGATATGCAACATAGGCTCATGTTCGTCAATTCACTGCTACCCCACTTAAAATACCCATTGCGACAACAAAAATTTCAGACACAGACAAAAGCTTTGCAGGCAACCCTATAACTAGAAGAGAACCAGTATCAACAGACAGATCCAACCATCGAAGAATTGAAGGAGGATCTGAAGAACTTAATGTTCCAACTAAACCAAAATAAGAGTAAGGAAAAATGAGAAGCCGTTTGGTGTACTACATGCATGACGAAAGTGTTACACATGAAATTTGCACACCTAGGTACCTCACTCTAAGTGTCATAAAGTGTCATATAAGTGTCTCATACACATCAACACCATGGAATAATCTATGTCACAATCCTTAGTCAATTTCACGGAGGAGAGATATATTACATGAAGGCCAAAATACCAAGTACACATGAATTATTATTAATATTCACGAAAAAGAAATTAATTAAATGCGAGAATCAGGTGCACATGAATTATTATTTTCATGAAAAAGAAAGTAATTAAGTGTGAGAATCCACTTCACATTTGGTTTCCTATTTTTTAGGGAAGGTGGAGGATCTCATGGATGGTTGAAATATTCCCTCCTTAAAATCCTTGAGATATATTTCCTCCCTAAAATCCTTAAGAAATATTTTCTCCCTAAATATCTTAGAGATCCATTTTTTAGTGGATCTAATGAGAGATCCTCTCCATGGTGGTTAAGCCTCGAAATCCTATATAATGAGGGATTTCCATGGAGGAAGGGGGGATGGAGAAGTTTAAAGATACCAAACTTATGATCTCATAAGGAATGAAGCAAATTGGAGGTATCAAACCTATGGTCTTGGGAGAAAGCTTTATGCAAGGGTTGGACGAGGAGGAATTGGAGAGGCTGCTGCGACTTCATCAATGGTTTGTAAGTATCTCTTTTGAGTTCTCATTAATACATGTGCTTGGTCCTTTTCCTTCAATTTTGTGTACATTTGCATGAAATTGTTCCTTTTGGATGAATCTAGTTTTAAACTAATCATGGTAGAATAGGAAGTATGTTGTCTTCATTGTTTATTGGATTGGAGGACTCGTTGAAGGACTTGAAGATCGTTCTGAACTTGGATTAAGCGAGGAAAAAATTCATAAAAAGGTACTCATACTTTCTTCTTCTTTTCTATTGACTAGTTTATTTATGTTTAAAGGAATGTTAGTGTTCAAAGTTATCACTTTTCTGTCTTGGTCATAGGTGTCTAAGATCCAAGAGGACATTCATCTGTATGCAGGGGAATTTTCCTACAACAGAAATTGGTGAATCCACTGGGGATCAAAATCAATTTGTCTTTCTTGGATTCTCCCTACCATTTTCCCACCTTTTAGATCAGTTTTATTGTTTTTTCATGATCCATTACCTTTCTCCCATCTTCACTAGCAATTTCACCAATTTCTGTGCATTCTGGATGAGTTTTTTTTTTATTTTTTTTACTCTTTTTTGAGTTTATGGGAAGATAAACGCCCCCTTGTAGGCCATATCAGAGTGATGATATATACTCATCTCTCCCCTACAGTTCTTTACAGAGCGCTGCAACACTCTGTTCCCTTGAGAGACAGAGCGTTGATCTCCTTCTTGGAGGATTTTTGCCCTCTTCTACTCAGATTTTCTCAGTCTGTTTTGTGGAATTATTTACCTAGACTCTGTATGTTGGTTTGTGAAGTTATTTAGGTTTATATTTGGTACTTATCACTCCTTATTATATTGATTGGAGCTTGAAATTGTTTCATAAATGTGAAATTTCCCTTTCTTGCTTCTTGGTTTGTTGGGATAATTTAAGTGATTTCTCTTTCTCCTTGTCATTTATTGGATTCTTCTCCGCATTTTATTGTACTCCTTGAATGCTTGTTGGTTGTAAAATCCTTGATTGAGTTCTTTTTAGAACAAGTTTCTACTTGTTTTCTTTCATACCTCATTTGCTTGAGTGCATGCTTTGTTTGTATCCTTTTTTCTTCGTGTCTTTTGCATCTACATCTGACTATTCTTTTAATTGAAAGTAGTGGAGAATTAAAGGATTTGGATTTAATTTATTTATACATTAGAATCAAACAAATAATATATATGCATTCTTTCTTTTGGGTAGTGAAACTAGCTTCCATTTGAGTAGAAAAATTGCGTGGTTTTTGACATTTTTTGGTCTTGAATTCTTAAAATTCCCCCCCCTCATGGCCGGGGGGGGGGCAAGAATCATGTATTGGTGCATAATCTCTTTGAATCATTTCTTGAAGATCTTGACATTGATGAGTTTAATAAAAATTTTGGGACATTATGCATTTGGGAATGATAAATGTTTTCTCCTTCTCATAATATAGCTTTCATCGAAGTGAAATATTTGCATTCTCATTTCTTTGCATTGTTTAGAGTCGGTCAAAACATCATTTAGTCCACGCCATTTTCCTCTTGAGTAAACAAAAACCACTAAAATCAATGCTAAACTAAAATTTATCAGAAGTTTTTACATTTTCTGATAGCAAACCTACATTAGCTTAGGTTGTAGGGCTTTGGAATAGGTTGAAAGGATATCTTTCCAAATCTTTCAAACAAACTTAGCATCCTGCAATAGGGAGAGTAAAATCCAATTTTCGTATAAGAATAGCTGGGATCCCCCTCTCACATAGGGGTTATGCATGAGGTCACGTTTAGGAGAGAAAAAAATATTATCCCTCCGAGGCTTAACCGTTCGTAGTAGTTAGATCGTATATTGGGGGTTCTTCTTGAGGTCCAACTGTCTTCATTTGGTCTTAGTGTTTTGCAAATTTCGAATTCGTTCAGGTTCCGCTGGAGTTCTACCGGTCCACTTGTCCTCAATTCTCTTGAAGGATTTCAGACTTGTTATCCTCCCCATACATTCGGACTGGACTGTCGACTGTACCTTCCCAGAGGTTGATTGTGAGTTGGTGACCTTAGTAGCCATAATCATTAGGGTCTTTACATAAGGTGACGGTGAAGGGAAGTCTTCACTGTACCTGGAACAGATGTTGTTCAAACTCACTCGGGCTCCTTGGAGGGTAAATCCATGTTTATTGTGTGGAAGTTTTTACCAAGGTGTAAGTCCGTAAATAGGTCACCATTGTAATTGATCCACCCACTCTATCCCATCCCCTTCATATATTGATCTCGCGATGTTGAATTTCAACACCAACTAGTGGTTTCATTGTGGGAAGGTTTGTTTGATTGTTTGTTTCTTAGATTTGTAGCGTGTGTTGTTTATTTTCCTTAGTGGACCTTAGGTCAGGTCAGTGTTAACAACATCAAATCCTGGGAGGACCAACGAAGGAACCCCTTTTCCTGGGGAACCTTTCACCTTTCCTTCTTTTGGAAGCATTGGTCCTCTATGCATTGCCACACTAAGTCTTCAAAGACTCACGATCGAATTACCGATTTGGTTGTTCCCCACTCCGGTGATCTCAAATATTCCCATTGCTTCAAATGCACATAGTGATTCATATGTAAGTACACCACCCACACATCAACCTCATGTCGAATTTTCTCCTTCTTCACCTGTTAAGTCTCCTTCCCTTTCTCCTTCTTCGCCTAGTGAAAACTCTAAATCAAGTAGCCAGGTTGATAAGAAGAAGAAGAAATAGAAAGAGAAGAAGAAGAAGAACCAGAAAGGGACCAAGCATCCAACTAGATCAGATTTTGGATCCAAGCAACCAACTACTGTTAATCATACTGAGAGTGTTGGTGAGGTCGATAAGACTACAACGAAGAATTTGAAACCCAAATTCCCTTGCAGTCTTTGTAAGGGTGACGAATTTTTGAGGGATTTCCCTGGTCTTCCTGTTACATGTCAAAATTGCTAAGTATCGCATTGTCCCTGTCAATCGTCGTAAGTGTCACATCTTCCCTACAGCTTTCTCAAGTGTCGCAAGTTGACCACTAGTGTCGTAAATGATGGTCAAGCATAATGACATGATAACGACACTAAGGAAGCACTTATGACACCTCATATGACTGTTTTGGAGAGTAATAACTGATCTACTGGAATCAAAGAACCTTTAACACCTGAAAGAAGACCTGAAATAGTGGTTTGGAAGGGGAACGCTCCTCTAATACTGCTAGAGAAGCGCTGGCGCCCCTACACCATGGTCCAGAAGAGTTATAACTCTCTTTAGCCCTTCTGGAGGAGCACTGCTCACCTTAAAAGCGCTGGCGCTTTCCCAAGGCACATCAGAGGTGCTATAATTCTCTGATACCCCTTTGGGGGAGCGCTCCCTATTCTGGGTCAATTGTTAGCCCGTTGAGTCGAATGAGGAGGAGAACATTCGATATTAGAAGGCAGTTATGCTCGAATTCTTGGTTTCATCAAAGATCCCTGATCTAAGGAGATGGTTCCTAACTTGTTCTAAACATAACTCAAGGGGTTAGGCCTTGCCCAACCTATATAAACAAGCTTCATGATGGTGGAAAAGGGGGAAAAGAACTGAACACATGAAACTTATGATCTTGGAGGAAACTGACAGTTAGCCAAAGAGAAGTGATCAGCGAAGCTGCTGCTATCCAGGTTGTGGATCTCTTAGGCAAGGGTTGGACGAAGAGGACTTGACGAAGCTGTCGCATTCGCATCTACGATTGTAAGTACTGCTGTCGTTATTCTCATTAATATGACAAGCTTGGCCTGTTTCTTTCTAGTTTGTGTCTGATGTTACATGAACTTATCATTCATTGATAGATCTGTTTCCAAGCTAATGTCAATAGATTAGGAAGTGGTTGTATCTTGTTTTGTCCATAGACCTCATCGAGGAGCAGAAGGATTGGAGCGCAACTCGGAGCGTGCAGGGACAAACAACGGGTAAAAGGTACTTCTATTATTCTCCCTCCTCATGCATTAGGCTTAGATAGATTTGAAAGGAAGTCAGTGTCCATGATAAGCATTTTTCTGTCTAGGGTTAAGGTCAAGCTCTAGAGGTCGATCTACTTGTCCGCAGGCAGATTTTCCTACAACGGAAACTGGCGACTCCATTGGGGAGATAACCTCAAATCGAAACCTCTTGTTTGAATGTTTCTCCTCATTGACCTTGTTCTGCCCCTTGATTGTTTCAGACCTGGTTTACCCATCTTCGATTAGTTTCATGAGCTGATTAGTTCATTGTCCCATCATACTCAGCATCCTTGTCAAGTTGGAACTTCAATTTTTGAATTTTCTTGACATTTCTGGAACTTTCAGACCCTGGCCCCCCTGAGTTAGTGTTATCAGAGCGCCAACAATTTTTGTAGCCCTACACAGAGCGCTATAATTCTCTTTGCCCTTGGCAACAGAGCGCTAGCCTCCTTTGGCCCAGAAAACTTCAAAATTTGCATTTTTTTAAATTTCTGCCTCTGTGTTCTTCTGCTGAGTGTTTCAATGAGTCAATTCGTCTTCCTTTTAGATTTGACATCTAGTCTCTTTGAAGGATAAACACCTTGTTGATCGGATCTTGCAGCCTTCTTCACTATTTTTCATTAGGTTTTCCCTGTTGAGTGAAATTTGAGATTTTTGCATTGTTCTTCTCTCCTCATCAGTTTGAGTAAAAAACCTTGGTGAAGGTCATCAAAGGCCTATAGACCTCTTCATCTCACTTTGAGT
>ML802339.1:5681-18174 GCA_009831015.1 Picea engelmannii
CGGCGAGGCTGCAAAATTTGGGGTTGGATCCTGCGATATTAGAGACTCTGCCCATGTTTCTTTACAAATCACAGAATTTCACAGATGCTCTCGACTGCGCAGTCTGTTTGTGTGAGTTGGAGGAGAATGAGAAAGCCCGGCTTCTTCCCAATTGCAGGCATACTTTTCATGTAGACTGTATTGACATGTGGTTTCTTTCTCATTCCACTTGTCCCCTTTGCAGAACCGCCGCCAGGCCCGATCAGCCAGTTTCCGAATCCGCTAGAATAGAGCTACAACCCCAGGATCAGTTATTTCAGCGACCGTTGACATAACATGAATTTGGAGAAAGGGCAGACTGCAAGCTCTGGAGAAGAAAATAATCTGTGATGCAGGGGCATCCCTGGATCTCTGGCGATCCTGCATAACATAGAAAAACGATACATATCTAATTCCAGAGGTCATTTCGTGTTTAATTAGCAGTTTGTTGTTTGTTGATGACTTTGTTTAATCTGGGCAACGTCCGAGAGAATTAGTGAGCCCACAATGGATCTCATATTCCACAGTTGATTTACGGAGCTCAAATTTGGTCTCATAATCCACACGCGGTATGCAGAGACTTCCACCTTCTGAACGTGGCATTTCTGGCAATCGCTGGCAGGAAGGGGAGGAGGCGTCTATCCAAACAATTTGAATCTTCAGCTGAAATGACAGATTGCTGCTAGTGGGGAAATAAGATAAAAAAGGAAGGCGACGGATTAATAAAAGACGTCTGGGTTTGTCTTAGCCTAATCGTGCTGAGGTAGAAGGCCAAATCGCATTCCACTGGAAACTGTCAGATAGCTGGGATATAAGAGAGGAAGATCGCTGAGAGAGAACGCAGGGTCAGGGAGAGAGGCTGGACGCTGGGCAAGAGAGGAAAGGAGGCTGCAAAGAGTTCATTGGGGAGAGGGACGAAATCTTGAGAAGACTCAGACAGCAGAATTATTGGATGAGAAGAGAAGCGGTAGCAGACAGGCTGGAGCAGAAAGAATTGTGTGAGGAGATTGAGCCGAATTACATAGAGATGCATTTCTGGACATGTGAGAATAAATAGTTTGCTTAGATTGAAATCATACAATGTAATGAGTGAGCAACTTTGTCATTTGATTGTTTTAAGTTGAGTCTTATATTGCAAGTATTGAGTAATTGTTGTTTTCTAATCGATCATAGAATAGAATGAGTGAGTAACTCTGTAATTTGATTGTTTTAAGTGGAGTGGCATAATGTAATTACTGAATAATTGTTGTTATCTGATTGAATCTTGATTGTGGCCTGCTCTTAGCTTCAAATTCGGATGAGTCTTTATGGATGATGTGATTTCTAATTCATTGTATTTCACTTTTGTGTTTATGGAGTTTTATTTCCATGCCAAGTCGCTTCCACACATTTGTTATGCACTCTGATTCAATTGGTATTAGAGTAGGAAGACTTTGTGGTGAGGACAACTCCAGCGAAGGAAATCGTTGGGTAGACTTGTCAAGGGGGTGAGGCAGCTTCGGCGTCGAGACTGGGTAGACGTTGTGGAAGCATGCAAGAAGGGTGCAGAAACGAGACTAAACATGGCAGATAGAGGAGTGAACGAGAATTGGAGCAGGAGACATCGAAGAGCTGCAAGTATCACATAAAGGAGAATTATTGTTAAAGTAAATGATGAGGGAGAGGATGAGGGGGGAACAATAACCTTTAAGGGATGGTGGCAACACTGAAAAACAAACTCTTACTTGTGGATGATTCACAGAATTTATTAAGGAGGCTACAAAATTTGAAGCTGATGGAAATGCCGGTAAAAACCTACATGAAAGATCAAGGAAAAATGACGAGAGCCTTGAATATGTGAATGGAATATGGTTTCCATTCTAATATGTGTTCACTGTGTTGAATTTCCGATCGGTCATTGAGGCTTATCAATTGCCCTTGAGGTTTGAAGAGAAGTTGGATAGGAAGCAACACAGTTTGAGACAGAGAAGAAGTCATGTTGTCAAAAGAAGATTGCCAAGAGAGAGGATAAATGAAAGAAGACTGCCAAGAGGATAAATGAAGAAAGAGTGTCATTATTATGAATCAGTCTCGAAGAGGATTTGGCATTGATAGAGCAAAGAGTTCAGCACGAGAAAGAGGAAGAGGGGCCAGATTCACTTGAACTTGTTTCAAAAGTGGAGGACAAGGACACTCAACATATATGAGTTTTCAGAGATGTTGAATGAGGACTGAAGGAAAGATTCAAGGGTACACATTGCAAAAATAGTAGATTCAGTGGTTAAGGAAGAAATTTTCATACTGCAGCCTGAAGATGGAGATAATTTGATCCTTTATTTCGAACTTTGAACCCAACTCCCTCTTGCACCCAACAATGAGCCTTTCTTTTCCCATAAGGAACAAATCAATAACATACAACACCAAAATCAATGGATCACCATAAACAACCTTGTAGTAAAGGTTGGGATCTGCATCACTCTTAGTGAAGTCCAAACTCATCAAGTATCCATCAATTCTGGAGTACCATGCCCTGGGTGTCTCCTTGAGTCCATACAAAGCCTTCTTTAATTTGCAAATATGAGACTCCTTCCCATGTATCACAATGTTAGGTATCTAGAGAGGTAGTGGAGGGGAGGGCAGAAGGGGGCAAGGGCAGGGGTGGAGAGCCCATAGTGATAATAGTGGAGGCCACTCAATGTAAGGTGGGCTAGATCCACTTTATTATTAAATAAGGTCCACTATGGTAGTTAGATATAATAAATGTAAGAGGACTTACTAGAAGGTTCTACTTCTAGAAGGTTCCTCCTCTAGAATGATCTTAGGTTCTTGGTAGCACTATATAAAGGGGTTCAAGCAATGGTATGGGATGAAGAGAAGTAATGTATTTGGAGTGGTAGTTCAATAGGAGAAAGCCTCCTCAAAGAGGCAAGTGAACATGAGAAGATCCCTTCTAAAATATGATCCAATGTATGGTGTTACCCTACCTCAAGGGTTTTCTTTATTTCTTGTGTTCATTGTTTGGTAAATGGTTTGGTTTATTGTTGTTTATATTATGAGTCTATTTGAAGTTATATTTGCATAGCGATCAGGTACTTAACAATTGGTATCAGAGCACTTTCCTTGGCAAAAAGTGTGGGCAAATTTTATTTTATTTTGCAGGTCTTTTTGAAGAAAAAGAGGGACGTGACATTTCGGGCAATTTATGTATATTTATGTGAAAAATTTGCAGAAATGAGTTGTATATCTGAGTTCTTCTTAGAAAAACACTCAATTTAAAAAAAAAAAAAAAAAATCGTCTGAAATGGAGTCCAGGAAGTCATGATATCAACATTTTAAAATCTGCAATTTTTTAGAATTTTTTCCGGAGATGACGACATGGTTTTTTTATTTTTGTAGCACCTGGAGGCTGAATTTGCTAAAAAAAAAAAAATTCATATTTGAGTTCCTCTTTCGAAAATAGTTGATTTAAAAAACAATTCACACAAATCAGAGCTCCGGAAGTGAAGATATCGTTGATTTAAAATCAATCATTTTGGGGGGTTCTTTGTGACAGTTGCAAGATTGTAGAGTGCATAACTTTGCACAAGGTGTTCAGATTGCTACTAGATAAATTTCATTGGATATATTATTTTAATATTTTTCTTTTTGTACATTATATGTGGTGTTTCCAATGGATATGCACTCTCAACTCATGGAAATTCTATGAAAGGTTGAAGCCCTCAAAGCCGATATGCATGACCACCTGCAAGGCATCAAGGCTAGTCTAAACAACCACACAGATAGTTATCACAATATTCAATGGTCATTGGCTCTCCTACAAGAGGGATATCTTATGGAAGACATCACAGATGAATATAATCAAGAAGTATATGCTTGGTATGATTTTGAGGCCGATTGTGATGCTTGGTATATAGATAGTTCTCATTTTTTAGATAACAACCACTTTCATATTTTACTTAATGACTCTACTCCACTTTTTGTAGAGAAAATCAAAGTGAAAAATCAGGAGCCAGTTATGATTACTAGTTTTCATCCTGCATATTCTATAATGGTATTATTCCTTCCAGATTCAATGATGACCCGTTCCCACTGTGTGGATGGATATTCTTATTTAAATCCACATGATAGGTGTCATTCTTTCGAGCATCATTCTTAGTTGGTTATTGGGTTCTAATACCTTCTGCATGGAGTGCACATGAGAACTCAGACATGGGACTCTGGTTTACAATGGTGGTTGGCCTACTTCAACATAGTGGCTTTCATTTCTACATGGGACCCTATTTCTCTAGTCTATTTCAGCACTATGGTCCACACTTATCCATGGGACCCTGGTATATGGTTGTACACACTCATAACAAGCATTGCGGACAACGCTTTCATAAGGAGGATGGAATGTTAGGTATCTAGAGAGGTAGTGGGGGGGCCTAAAGGGCCCATAGTGATAATAATGGAGGCCACTCAATGTAAGGTGGACTAGATCCACTATATTATTAAATAAGTCCCACTATGGTAGTTAGATATAAGAAATGTAAGAGGACTTACTAAAAGGTTCTACTTCTAGAAAATTCCTCCTCTAGAATGATCTTAGGTTGTTGGTAGCACTATATAAAGAGGTTCAACCAATGTAATGAGATATTAAGAGAAATATTGTAATTGGAGCGGTAGCTCAATAGGAGGAAGCCCCCTCGAAGAGGCAAGTGAACAGGAGAGAATCTCTTTTATAATAGGATCCATTGTATGGTGTTGCTCCACCTCAAGGGTTTTCTCTATTTGTTGTGTTCAGTATTTGGTGAATGGTTTGGTTTATTGTTGTTTATATTAAGAGTCTATGTGAATTTATATTTTCATATCTATCAAGTAATTAACACACAAATCCCTGAGGTTGAACTATGTACACTTTTTCATCAATCACTCCATCGAGGAATGTGATATTCACATCCATCTGATGTAATATCCAACCCAAAACTAAAGCAAGATAAATTATAGTCTTGATGAAGGTGTACCTAGACAATGAAGAAGAGGTCCCCTCACAGTCCACTCCCTCTTTCTGAGAGGATCCTCTCACCGCAAACCTTTCTTTCTACTTCTCGATGCTTTCATCTATTGCATGCTTGATCTTATAGATCCACTTGGAAGTCACCAATGACTTCCCCTATGGTCTCAGAACTATCTCCCACACATCATTCTTCATGATGGGATGATACTTTTCCATCATGGAATCCTTCCAGACTTGTTGGTTTGTTTCCACCTCATAACTGGAAGGTTCAGAATCAATGATGTGATTGATCAATGCCATATAACTAGAAAACCTCTGAGTTCATTTTGTCTCCCTGAAAGTACCACTGGGAGATGCATTCCCCTCTTCATCTTGCAAAGTGTCATGAAGCCATGATGGCCTCTTATTGGTCACTGCAACATCTCTAGGTATATTCATTGACTCTATTGTCTCGACTGACTCCTTCTCATAGTCTAAAGGATGAACAACTCGACTAGAGGGATATTTACTCTCATCCATCGGAGCCTTCTGCTTCTCACTATCAATCTCCATATAATATTCTCTATATTTCATAAAGGCTACCTCTTAATCAAAGGTAACATCATGACTAACCTCAATCTAACGTTGTCCTGGAATGTAGATCCTGTAGGCCTTCGAAGTCTTGTTGTATCCCAGAAAAGTACCCTTCTTTCTAGAAGGTTCTAACTTCGTCCTCTTCCCCTTGGGCACAAATACCTCATACTTTTTTCATACCTCGACAATGTGCAACTCTCTAGCTCGATGAAGACTCCATCTCATCAACCTGCCAAATGTCTAAGGCCATCTTGTTTGTGCCAAAGCACCTAAGTTGCACCCATCATAACTCACCATGACAAGTCACTGGAAATCCATTCACAGGGTTGGAAATATACCACACAACATACTGATGTGATCCAGGCTCTCCTTCAATCCACCAAAACTCTCGGCTTACCACACCACCGCGCTGCAATAGTCCACAACTCCTTGTCTAGATAGTCTGCTCCATGTCTCGAGCAAGAGACCATCTAACCTGTTGCCACCTGCAACTGTCACTGTAGCTCCCTCTCAGAGCTAACTTCTAAGCTCCCTCAGATATGTCACCTATGACCTGCCCGAAACAAGAAGAAGAAGAAGAAGAAGAAGAAAACTCTAGTGTTGTACCCAACAATGTGTTTCAATATGATCCCCTTCTCTTCATATCCCAAGCTTTGATACCATGTTGAATTTTCTATTTTTAGATATGATAATTATTTCCTTATGATTTCAAACATAATTTTATTCCATTGTTATCATAGAATAATCACACACTGAAAAATATCAACCAAAATAAAAGTGGAGCAGAAACAATAAAATCATAGAAAGATAACCATGCATAGTAGACAATGGATTTTATCCTGGGAAACCCAACCTTGGGAGTAAAACCAACAATTTTTCTGAACAAGAATTCAATCCATAAATTACATCACCATAAAATGAAGAATCCATCACATACATAAGTTCTCCATTGTATGGGGAAGATCCTTCAAAGGTAGCGAACCCTAGATAGAGATAGCACACCACCAAAATATCACCAAAAGGATAGCACACCTCAAAATAGAGCAACTGGAAACTGACCACTGGAAACTACAACTGGCTAGCAAACTGCAACTGGGACTTGCACACTTGATGAGAAGAGCTTGTGAGAGATGTGCCAAAATGAAATGATCCAACCTTTATTTATACAGTTAGAGTCACCTTTAATTTACTTGTGGGATTGTCTTGTACTTTTGTCTTCAATATATTCTTTAATGTTTTCCAAGGTTTCTTCAATGGTTTGTCTTGTCTTCTTGGCTTTTCTTCTTCACTAGAATTTTTTTCATGAGTCTTGTTGATGTATCATCTCCTCACATGCACATATTATTAATATAGGGCTCTAATGTTAAGTAGATCCACCGAGAATCCCCTCACCACAAGAGGTCTCTTTAGCCTACATCTTCAACATTACACTAGACTTGTAAACAAGTCAAACCTTCCCTATAAAAAATAGATAATTCCATCATGGAGTAGGCAATGTGAGAGCATCTCCAATCTTTTTCACTCCTTTTAAAATCAGCATGACTAATAGGAGAAAGAATGCCCCTGTGCCACTCACCACATGCCAAATAAACATGGCCCCGTGAGTGGATGTATCATTCTCCCTTGGTCAAATCAACTGGGAGAATGTCTTCCTGATGCTGCTAACTTGAGAAATATCAACACCTTGTTCCTTCTCCTTTGACGAGTCCTTAGTAAGTCCCTTAGAGAAAATAGAAGATTCCATAGAACCCCCTAATCCCCTTGGCAAAGTGATTAATTAAATGTTAACTTGAACCTTCTTAGCTCCACTTCATTTCTTTGTTCATTTATTCAAGGATAAATCCTTTTATGGGAAGGCTCTAAATAAATTCCCATGCATGTGGCCAATCAACATCTAAATGAAAGGCTCTTGTATGAACAAAGATTTAATATCCCATTCAAAGACTATCTCCTCTAGCAATCCACTAGTAATAATTATTAATAACAAGATCCTTAGTGTTTCATTCCTGTCAAATTTTTCTAGATCTTCTACTCGAAAGGAGTCCAATTGATCACCCACCATTTACATAATTATTTAATCCCACATATGCAACAACAATGTAAGGAGATAGACTCAAAGGAGTATCTTATCATTATTTTCACTAAATTCAAATCAAAAGACATAGGTTGAGGCTTTAGAACTAAGACTAGAGTTCCATAGCTACAAGGACCTCTAAAGAAAACCACCTCCTTATCCATCAGGTTGTCAAATAGAAACGAGAAAACAACCCTCTACAAATTCATGATCCATGTCTCACCTTAGGCTATGGATGATCAAAGAAGCACTGATCCATTCTACAAAAGTAGATATCTATGGTTTTAGATCATAGAAATATCATATCAATGTCCTCAAAGCAAAATCTTCTACACTTTCTATGCTTCATTCTTCTAGAAGGGGAAGCTACGAAAGCTTGAAGAAGAAGGGAACAAATTTCCGAGAAAACTATGGAATCTAAGAGTGAACTTCTCTACTAGCTTTTGATACAAAATGATATATGAAGTTAATGATATTCAAGCATTTTTCACATAGAGTAACTTTCTTTTTATAAACTTGTTGGATACAAAATGAGGTAATAATTCACTTTTACTATGTCTCCCTCTTTATTTTAATATTATATTATACTATTATGATTACCCACTAACTATTCTATGTTATTTATTATGCTCCATTTCTTGGTGTCTCAGTTTCTATATCATAAATTTATAATATTTCATTCCAACATCATATATCATATATGTTAATGGCATATCTTCACAAAATAAATTTTTCTAGTAATATCTTCTTACAAAATATGAAACATTAATTGGTTTTTAAGCCAAAGTGACCCTAACATAAATAGAATTTTCCCTAAAAATCCCAATATGAACACCCAGATCAAAATTTAGCCATTTTTTTTTACTTTTAAACAAGGGATATAAGCCACGTAATAAAAAGATTTTTTTTTACTTTTAAACAAGGGATATAAGCCACGTAATAAAAAGATTCAATGTTAATGTTAAAATTGTCCAAGGAAAAACTCATATTGAAATGCACACTACACATCTAAATCAATAGGCTTGAAGATAGTTTAGAGCTTCTTGTACTAATCTTTATTGTCTCTAAATATAGGTTTGAACTACTTAAGGCTAAATATAAAGCACTATCACCACATGTTCCACTACTTAATAATTGCATTTATGACAATTTGTATCACCGTCTTGCATAATAGGAGACATGAACAAGGTATTTATTTTTAACGTATGTATGTATCGGTTGGAATATAACACTATTTTGTTTGAAGTTATAAGTGGAATTATTTTCACTTGTTTAATCTTCTAGTGGTATAATGGTGTATTTGTTGTCTACAATATTTATCCCAATTTTTTCTTAGAAATTGTTAATCTCTCATACATGTTTTATGGTACAACTCATGTTTTATGGTACAACTCATGGAACTACTCATGCTACTGCTACAATATGATATACATAGTTCATGAATATAGAATGAAGGTAGTTCATGAATGGATTTTTTAAAGGAAGATAGTCTTTAATGAACACTCAACTTCTGCTACAAACAACTCTTAGCTCTTGTTTGTGTGGCGAATCAACAGAAGGAAGGAAAGCCAAAGAATATTTTTTCACTTGACAAAAGATGAATAGAGGACGAGAGCGAGTTAGAGTACAAATAGGATCCAAAGGGGTCCGAGCACTGGGGAGATAACTTTTTTCTATTGGGCCACCCCTATTTTATCTGGGTTCTTTTACTTTTCCTATGTTTATTCCCTAAATGAACACCCTCTTCTCCTTGTTTTCTTGGTATCGTCTTTGTATTGTTAGTACTCCTTAGTAATCCTCTCTATGTCTAGATTTCCCTAACATTTTCCCATTCTCCTTGAAAATATTCATATATATATTTTTTATCAATGGATAGATGTTCTAGCTCCAAAGAGATCGCTCTTTCTTTGAATAAATTGAAATGGCTCTCTCTTGAGAGAAACTATATAAAAGCATAGGTTTCAAGAATGTTTCATGCTCCTTGGTTGGATAGATATGTGGCTCTAGCTGGGTATGGCTATGGCTTCATACGTTGGTTTAGTTATGGCTCTAGCTCATGCAACACCACCACCACTTGGATACACACAATAATGCTTTCTCTACATTTGATACATCCCTACATTCTTGGTCTACAGTTGATACATTCCTACATGCTTTCTCTACAATCGATACATCCCTTCATGCATGCCTATGTGCAATGTAAGTCTTGAGTAGAATATTGAACATAAGAGAAATAATAATTTGGATTTTTAGAACAATTATGATTAGTCCACTTTAAACACAAATTAATTAGATTTAGAGTTTTTTATTTGTAAACTTGTTTTTCATTCTAACCAATAGTGAAAAATATTTGACATACACTTTTCCCAATTACATGTCTCAACTATTCAAAAATTAGTTTTTCTAAACATAAAAATTTTGAAAAAAATAATCGAAAATCAAAATAGTTTAAAATCTTATTGAACTAATAACCTAGTTCTATAATTAAAAGAGTAGTGCTTTGTTATCACATGTATGTAGAAATAAGTGGTTAGCATTTTACCACCTCAATTACATAATATGTATAAGGAAAAATAGAAAGAGAACGTGAAATATAACCTAATTCTATAATTAATTTTTATAATTAAAAAAGTAATGCTTTATTATCAAATGTATTTAGAAATTAGTGGTTATCATCTTATCACCTCACTTTCATTTTATATATAAAGAGAAGGAAAAGTAGGAAGGTGAACCTGAAATGGAAAAAAATGTTTATTTATAAAAAGACTTTAATCTATGTTGTAAGAAAAGTCAATAAGCTTCCAAAAATTTTTGGAGAGTTATGGGTTTATAGGATCAAGTTACTTACTAGATTACACCTAGTGAATGTAGCACATCTTATATGCAAAGATGCTGAATTTATACGTTGGATGGGTGGTCACATCTTTATCCACCAATTTTTAAGGCCCTCGTCACAATAAAACCTACTATCACCCTATAAAATTAGTTGAATCCAAAGGTATTATTTTTGCATACTACAAGGACAACACAATCGCCAACAAATTTTGTTATGACTTATAGTCATCTAGATATTTTAGAACCACCTACACAAAGAGTAAGACCTTTTAGTTACAACGAACTTACTTTCAATATCACAACTTCCAAAAACTTGACACGTGAGTTTTAGATCACTTCTCATTTCATCAAAAAGCCGTTACGAGAAGACTTGTCGGGGCCTTGATTTCAATGCACCGCGACTTTAAAAAGTTCACAAGCGAGGCTTTGGATCTTCTTATTCATTAACGATAATTGATAGTCATGGATTTATTTCGCTAATTTAACAAATAATTGTATAATAATGATTTTATTGAAGGTAGTTTCAGTGATGATTATAAAGGAAAGTGGTTTTCTTGTGAATATTATTTTTCAGGTTGGTTTTGAAATAAACTATTTACAAATTGGTTTTTGGTTTTGGAATAAGACTTAAAACCATTTTTGGCTAAGAGTTTGTCTTCCTTAAAGGTAAGGAAATAGGTTAACAACCCAAGATCTAGAAGACAAGAGTGAAAGTTTACCTCCTTACAAACCACCAATAAATCATTTCCTTGAATAACCATGATGAATCACTTATAATAACTAATGATAATTGTCAACAATACCCACTTACCACTAAATTACAATAGGTTTTACCACCTTCAAAATTAAGAGAATAATAAAAAGTAAATTATTCATATCAATAAAAAAAATTCTCAAAAAAATATTTTATTTCACTTAATCATTAAAATTAATATAACTTATTACCTATGTTGCACAAGGACCATCCCCCCCCCAAAAAAAAAACCATGTGTACCCACCGTCCTCGTGTTCCAGGGACTTGGGGACCCTTCAGAAACTTACCCAAATTGTCGGGGACTCCATTGGGGACTCGGGGACTTGCTGGCAATCCCCAAGACATCCCAGATAGATTTTAGGGGCGTTCCGGACATATTTCAAGGATGTTCTCGGAGGATTTCAGGGATTTTTGGGGCAGATTTTGGGGATATTCTGGACATATATCTTTAGTCTTGACAATCATGGAATTGATTAGACAATAAGATCATTTTTCCCATCCATTATTTTTGTATTGTATTGAATCTAAATTTGTTGTAAAATCTGCATCTCAAAATATGGGTTTTGTATGATGGGTTTCGATTTTGGGTTTTTGGTGATTTAAATATTATATTTTCAGCAACAAGGTTACAACAAACAAATATTCCATGTCAAAAAAACAAGAAATGCAACATTTCAAAGGGATGACCCTTGCAGTTAATGCTCTTGTTCTTCTCATTTTTTTGGTCATCTTAACTTTTAAATATTCTCCATGGGTTTCCAAGACTCATTCAATTATAGTGCTTCCACCATCCCAATCTCAAGCATTGTAAAAACAATAAGATAGCAGTGACTTTGATTGGGTACTAAATGTTTGAATAAATTTCTATTCAATCACCTTATTACTCTGAAATATGAATCTAATCTCTTTACAGATCTAATCTCTTTACATAACCAAGTGCTTTATAGTGGTTTTCAACACAGCCATAAAAATCTGCAAAACCTATTGAAAAGGGAATGCCTTTTATGTTTTAACATATTCGGCATTAATATGAGGAACAAAAATTGTTAAAGAGACAATTCTCACTTAAGTTTCCTAAAGCTAAATTGCGTTTTTCTCTTGTCTAATAACCAATAATGGATTGTCACTTGGCCCTTTTTTAAATTGCTCGAGCTTTTTCAGAAATGGCAAGTATAAGGGTTGTGCATAACACTGTATAGTATAGCTTGTTTGTTATGCTTACAAACTTGAAGCAACTACATATGTTTATAGTGAATTTTAATAT
>ML802339.1:18340-91487 GCA_009831015.1 Picea engelmannii
TATTCCCCAACCCGGTGTCCTCTGAAAAATTTGGGTTTGCCCTCTAGTTGTCTCGAGGACATGTCCCCCATCTCGAAAACCAATGTAACATAGTTTATTACCTTCCTTTTATAAATTTTATAACTCTTTTAATTCTATGAAACGATAGTTTAAATGTAATTATATTTAATTATATTAATAATTTTAGCATTATTTATATAAAAAAAATAGTAATTAAAAAATATTTTTAAATATAAATTTTAAATTATTAATATTTTAGTTAAAAATTTATGAAATAAAATTTTATGCACATCAATATTCTCCTTATATATTGTTTTTTATCATGAAACTCTAAAAATCTAATTTTATGTTTTTTTATCATGCAACTCTAAAAATCTAATTTTATAATAGAAATGGTTTACTTGAACATTTTATAACATAAATAGTTTACAATCAATACTTGAACTTGAGACTAAGGACTATGAACTTCAGGCCAAAGATTATGGACCAAAACTTAACAAAAATTGTAGAATGGGGATGAAAAACTTCTCAAGCAAGCAAGTTCTGCTTATTTCCTAATTTCGGTGATTGAATCAATATTCAAGTTGTTTTATATCACTTTAAACAACTTTTTTCATGCCCTCTGATAAGGAGAGATATACACAATGGAGTCAAAGGAGAAATGGGAATCATGATTTGTCATTTAAATTCAGTGAATTTCATATGTGTAATTCATTATGTGTTCAGCATGGAGTTGACAAGTAAAACATACGTTGAACGAAATGCGCTCTGCTAGGGTTTTTTTTATCAAGTCTGCTCCCCCAAGGTTTTTGGCTTCCTCTAGGTTCACGCAGCTGCCTCTCGGCTTGTACACTCAATGAATTCCATGGAGGGAGGGGTGCAAGGCCCCTCTTACAAACATTGTAGTTGCTTCCAATCCAAACAACGACATCAATTTACGACCAACCTTTGACTCCCCTCTGCATCTGCGTGAGGAGGCGCTTCACAATGGATCGTCTAAGGGAAAAGCCATGAAAATAGACGCAATGCATACCCATGAAAAAATGACCCACAATTGGGATCCAGGAAAGTGCATTCCAAAAGCGTCGTTGGCTCCAAAATATGTCATAATCACCCCTAGAATCGAGGATCGGAAGCACTACATGAGATACTACGCCTTGGTAGGAAAATTTTTGGGCGTCTAGCCATCTGAACGAGACCTGGTCAAGTGGATTCATCATTGGTGGAGACCGAAGGGTCATTATGACCTTCAACTCGGATCCAAGGGCTTCTTCACCATCATTTTTCACAACTTAGAGGATCGAAATCGAGTGTTTGATAGAGGGCCTTACTTCTTCAAATCGACCCGAATTTTTCTCATATTCCGGATAGAGAAATTTTTCCCTGAGAAGGAATATTTCTCGCATGCTCTAGTATGGATATGCCTTTACTCCTTACCCTAAGAGTTCTAGTTAGAAGAAATACTAGAGGGGATGGGAAACACCATTGGGGATTACATCAAAGCCTCTGAGGAAACCAGACAGAGGAAATATACATCCTATGCACGGATCTATGTCTATATCAACATAGTCAAACCACTACCAGGATGTATAGCTCTGGAATATCAGGATGAGGAATGGTCCCAGATTATTGACTGTGAACACATTCCATTCCATTGTCATAAATTCCATGAACATGGGCATTTATTCAAGGAATGCCTTTTGAATTCCGCCACCAAAATGACGCCTCAAGCTACTAATAAATCCAAATATGGTTTCACACAGGTAAATAACAAGTGTTTCCCAACATCGAGGAAGTCAACCCCTTCAACTCCAAAGGGTCCCTCATCTAGTAACTCTTTCGATTCTCTCCAGGACATTTTGGAGGAAACCAAACCCCCGCACAATCCTTCCACTGAAGGGCATACCAATATCACAACCAAAGAGAAAGCAAAGGAAACTCCCATATTGGAACCGATTCCCCCTATTCCTCCATCTGTCCCAACAACAACAGAGGATCACATCACAGACGATGGGAATCTAGAGATGGAGCTATACGAACATGACTTGGCCGGAGTAGATCTGCTCTACTTGGAGCAGTTTTACAAGAAGCAATAATTGTATACAATATCGTGGGATCAATTGCGCAAAGTTCATAAGGTATTTATGAACTCCTCCACAGGAGTGACTGCAAGATCTATCTCATGATTGGGAATCCAACGCGGCCCTGCAAAGGACACATGCAAAGCCACAAAGGATGAAAAGAAGAGGGGAGGAAAATCCCCACAACATTTCATTTAGGAAATCAAAAATTACATGGTCAACTCAGGTTAGATACAACTGATCTCTGACATTTTTCCACCCCTCCCCCCGATCTTAATCATGAAACTCATCTCATGGAATAAACAGGGCCTTAATGGATGTAGTAAGCAACGTCTTCTTCGAAATAGATTATGGTGGATCAACTAGGCATTGTATTTATTCAAGAAACCAAATGTGCAAGGGCAGAAGAAGACCAAATCTTCACCAGATACTGGAAACGGGCTCACTCCATGGGAATTGATGCCTATGGATCTGCTGGAGGACTAGCCATACTATGGAATCCTAATACTGTCATCTTGGACAATTTCTTCACCTCCAGATGGACCATCTTGGCGGAATATAGGGTCATTGGCTCTAACAAAGGGGGATTTTTGACTAATGTTTATGGACCAACCACTCTAGGTGAAAAGAAACCCTTCTTGCACAATCTGGAAAAGCTTGGAAACCTTACCCAACACGAAAGATGGGTCGTAGGGGGTGATTTCAACATGATAGTAAATATGGAAGAGAAATGAGGGGGCATCCAACTACTGGACTGTGACATCATTAAATTTCAATATTTGATTGACAACATGGGCTTAATTGATTTGGAAACCCCCAATGGTGTTTTCACATGGTCAAATCATCGCTCAGAATCTCAAAATGTGGCCTACAAGTTATATCGTTTTCTCATCTCTGGGCCACTCATGTTGGGCGACACTACCTCAAATGCAAGTGTCCTTGATGTTGTTGGATCCGATCACTGTCCTATACAACTATGGATGGATATCAAAGGCTCCCCCGGGAGAAAACCTTTTCGATTCGAAAAATTGTGGTTGGCGCATCCAAACTTCATATCCAATGTCCGCTCATGGTGGCTTGAATCGTCCATACATCATGGCTCTCTCATGTACAGATTCCAACATAAACTCAAGAATTTTAAGCAATGCCTTAAACTTTGGAACAATACCACCTTTGGAAACATCTTTGAAGCTCAAAGAACCCTCGAAAGGTAGATGCATCTATTGCAACAATAGATCTAAGATCGGGGGCTCACAAAGAATTTTAGGGAGCCGAAAGCGATCATCAAGCAACAAATGAATGAACGCCACACCCAAGAAGATATACTCTAGCACCAAAAGTATTGGATTCAATGGATCAAGGAAGGCACGCTAAATACAAAGTTCTTCCATCATTCCATGCTTAAGCGATGACACCAAAATCACATCACCCAACTTGTTTCATATCAAAGGCTTGTCCTTCACTCACATGAGGATCTAGAGCACGATCTTGTCACTTACTATCAGAACCTTCTCTTTAAATTGGCAAGTGATAGATCAAATGAAATCAAAAAAATCACTGACCATATTCTAAGCATCATTACTAGCGATAATAATAACACCCTCCTTCAGCTGATCATTATTGAAGAAGTCGATCAGGCACTGCTTGCCACCTTGATGGGAAAATAAATAGGGCCTTATAGATTCATTGCTAACTGATTTCACCACTGTTGGCCTATGCTATGCCAGGAGGTCTGGGAAATCACTAAAGACTCAAGGACATCGAAGCAGGTGCTTTCAGCCCTCAATGCAACCTTCCTGACACTCATCCCCAAGGAGGAGCGTGTATCTCATCCCAAGCAATTCAGGCCCATCTCCCTCTGTAACGTCATTTACAAACTACTAACAAAGTTCATTGCTCGCAGACTCATGCATATCCTACCTCTTATCATCTCTCTGGAGAAATCAATATATGTTTAAGGTCGAGAAATCTTGGATAGCGTCATTCTCGCACATGAATTCATCCATTCGCTACAATCTACGGGTAGCCAAGGTATGCTTCTAAAGCTCAATATTTCAAAATCATTTGAAAAAATAAGTTGGATGTATATTCGCTCAAGGATTCTAGCTTTTGGTTTTGATTAATAATGGACCAAATGGATCCTCAAACTCACCTCTTCAGCCTTCTTTTCCATTTTAGTCATTGGAGTGCTTTCATGACCTTTTTCACCCTCCAGGGGCATCCATCAAGGGGACCCGCTCTCTCCCTTTCTCTTCATCATCAAGGTAAAGGGTCTTAGGCGTTACCTCAAATATTCTATTGTCGATGGATCTTTATATAGGATAAACTTGCATGACATCCATCCTCCTGTCTCCCACAGTCAACTTGTATACGACACCCTCATGATCGGCTCCCCCACCGCTCGAGAATCCCAATGTATCCTCTTTATCTTGAATGACTTTTGTGTTACGTCAGGAATGGACATCAACAAGGAAAAATCTCCAGTTTACTTTTTCAACACCCCCAGGGTTGTGCAAATCCACATCACTAATATCCTTGGGTTTAGTCGGGGCACCCTTCCATCCAAGTACCTAGGAATTCCTCTCATTGACAAGACCCTTAGGAATATCTCCTAGGAAGACCTCTTATCCTCTATGAAGAAAAGGATCTCCTCTTGGACGTTACACTCTATGAATCTACCTTGTCGTCTAAATCTCCTTAAATCCATCCTTCATTCCCTCCCCATCTATGCCTTCTCAGCTCTCGCTGCCCCAAGCTCTATCCTCACAACTCTATCCTTGCTTCCCCAAGATCTATCCTCATAGCTATAAGGACGACATTGGGCATTGGTAAGCTGGGAAAAATTATGGAAGCCTAAGCTCACCAAAGGCCTTTATCTCAAAGATCCATCCAAGATCAATAAAGTCCTCAGTACCAAAATTTGGTGGAGATGTCTAACAAGGCTAGGTGATCATTCGACTCAGTTGTGGTGAAAAAATACACCCTTGGAATCAACGAAGAGAAATTTATAAGATGAAATGAGCAACGATAAGGGTCCCTAATATGGAACGGAACCAATATGAACAACTCTCTTATCATTTACCATGCCTTTTGGGAATTCTAAAATGGAAAAAGTGCCTCCTTTTGGCAAGACTCGTGGTAGCAATTACTCACTCTCAGTCATCAGACTCTTGTAATCAACTTCCAGACTCCCATAGTTACAACTAGTATTAAAATGGTTACTGATTACTGGATGGAAACTTCTCAGCATGATACCTGGCATCGATGGAAAACCAACTAGGTGAATCTTCATGTACCACCAGAGATAGACCTTTAACCTTGGCTCAACGAGCTAAACCAAAGAAAAATAAGGATCCGGCGAGGCAGAGACATCCTATGATGGGGACACTCCCCTAAATGAACCTTCACGGTTAAGGAATCTTACAACCTCCAAAATTATTTCAACTTTCTCCCCAAGGAACCCATTTGGTAGAAAATTTGGGAAGCCAGGCTTTGGCCAAAGCTCTGCACCTTCCTCTGGTTGGTCTCTCATAAAAGCACTTTAACTTGGGATAATTTAAGGAGGCATGGTTTCATTGGACCCTCGATTTTTCATCTCTGCATGAAAACAAAAGAGACACAACTCCATCTTTTGAAATCTTGTCCATTCGGTTCTCAAATATGGGATCAATGCACCCAGATCATGCGCACCTCGGACAGAGTCTACGACTACCCTATTACAACCCTGACAGGTTGGAGGGACAGAGCCTTCAAGTCATGCATCCTTAATTGTATCTAGAAATTAATTATAGGTTTCATCCTTTGGCACATTTGGAAGGAAAGGAACCGTCATATTTTCAAATCCACGCACCTAGACTAGTAAGGGGTTTGGAGAAAGATTCAGGGAAATATTAGAGAAAACAAGCACCTACAAAATTGGACAAAGGAGGAGATGGCATGACCACCTCATGAAAAATACATGCTTCTCCATTGGAATATGGAAATTATGTCCATTCNCCCCCCCCCCCCCCCCAATCCTACACGACATGCATATCTGAATAGCCCCAGCCATTGGATGCCTCCACCACAGGGATTCCTCAAAATCAACTTCAATGGCACGTCCAAGGGTAATCTCAGCCCAGTCGGGTATGGAGAATTCATCAGGGACTGTCATGGAAGCATCCATTGTATCATTGTAGGAATCATCGAGAATGATACTAACAACTCGGCGGAGCTCTAGGGTCTCATCAACATCCTGTAGATGGGCCTCTCCATGGGATTCCATAAACTGATTTTGGAAGGGGACTCTTAGATCATATTCAATATGCTCACCAAAATTCTCAACGGATCTGACCTTGACAAGCTCTCATCTTTTTGGTGCCTCACCAACTCTCTTCAAGAACTCAAGTCCCTCATCAAGCCTCAAGTTTCTTGCATCCCCTCGCATGTTCAACTACAAGCTAACCAAGTTGCTAACATTTTGGATAATGTCCCAATTAGATTGTGCCCCACGTAGGGAAGGAGAGGACTTAGATTGTGCCCCACTTAACCAACTTGGTCATCCTATCCTCAATGATTGCGTCAACTTGGCTGTAAGTGTTGATCTCTACCCAAATGGGGTGTCACGTAGCGAAGGGAGTTAATGGTGGTGGTTGGGAGGATGGGACTTGAAGCTACCACATAGCACACACCATGGAAGCCCAGACCCCTATTAATTCACCTCCCCATGGGAAATCCTTCCATTGTGTACTTACGTCGATCCCTCTACACTCTCACTTCACTCCAGTTTTAATGGCTATGGATGTCTTAACGGGTCTATCACCTCATGCACTTATAATTTTGATTAACGACAATAGACTTAAGTGTATGATTCTTCTTTCGCTTGCTCATTTGCTCTGTTCTCTCTACATCATCACCCAACACCAGTTGCTTTCCTCTGCCCCCCAGTGGTATATTTATTTTCTATTTATGCCCCACCAGCGTGGGCACTCTAAGCATGAATTTTCCTGGTACCATTCCTCTAGATACATGGCACATAGACCTGTGAAGGTCTCCTCCCATAATAACAACTCTGGAGGTTCTTCTCCATCATTGTCTTCTACTATCCCAGGGAACAGGTAATTCCTCACTCTCCTTGATCTTGTATGATGGATTGGATCGAAAACCTTGGAAACTCCCTAGGATTTACTCCTGGGTCTTTTTGAGATCTCCCCTCTGCCTCTGACACTTCTTCACATCCCCACGCTCCGTCAGCTCCGCATTGTTGACCTCCCTCCATGTTAATTTCTCATCCTGGTAAGGACATGACTCTACCCTACTTCGGTCTGGTTGCAAAAAAGCCATGTCTTGTGGAGAATTCTATGCACCTTCGACCAACCATGAAAGAAATGCAACACAACCCCAAACCAACTACAACTAACCAACCTTGTGAGGATTATGAGTGGATTTTGGACACTGTGCACATTCTGCATGACCTAGTCTTCAAATTGCACCATGATATGGTAGACATGAGATTCAATATGGATTTAATGGATCATCGGGGGGAGGATGTTACTACTCTTCTTCACTCACTCTTCTCTTTAGAGGCCAGTCCAGTGACAACGATTCCGCCTGTGGTGGGTGATGTGGGGATTATCTTGCTAAAGGACACGACATCGCCTCCAGGCCAAATGCCATGACCCTGAGAAACAGGTTTCAATATTGTTGGTTTTATGTTAGTTATTTATCCCAAGTCTATCATTTTTGTTTTTCAGTTATGCCCTACGCGACAATATAGTTTCTAGACAATTACACTTTTATTTTTAAAATAGTCTTCATGATTACAATCTTTCTTCATTTAAAGGGCTATACTGGTTTCCCTACGGGGTAGTCCAGGCTCCAAAACTGTGAACAAGTCTATGGATTTATAGTCTATTTTTGCTTAAAGGATTGGTTTCCCTTCGAGGCAATCTAGGATCTAGAGCTGAGAACCATCAGATTGTATGTTTCCCTTTATTATGACAGGTGATATATAGATACTAACTTATATATAAAAAAAAACTGTGAATTTCACTTATCTGTGGTTAAACCAAGAATGCGAAAGAAGTACCATTGAATACACCTAGTGGGGATGAAAACATTTTATAACAAACTATTCTACTTAATTTCCTCGATTTCGACGATTGAATCAAAATTTGGGTTGTTTTATTTCACTGTAAATAACTATTGTCATGCCCTCCGACAAGGAGCAATCTACGCAGTGGAGTCAAAGGGGAAACATGTATCGTGATTTGTCAGTTAACCTTAGTTATTTTCACTACTATGTGGCAAAACCAAGCATGCAAAAGACATACTATTGAATACGTGAGTTATTGGAATGTGAGTGGCATTAGATTCGATGATATGAACATTTGGACTTATTCCTTGGAACTCAAAATCCTTTTTAAGGAAATTTTCAATTCATAGGAATCGAGGGTGCTTCCCATAGAATTGCCACATAAAGAGATCCCCATCTGGAAGATAATTTCCATGGCTTCAATTTGATAAAGGATGAGGTCTTTCAGTGGTTTTAATGACCAGCCTCAGGGCGATGGCGAACCTAGATATGCATCTCACGTAGTGGTGATAATCACCTGCCTTGCGATGATATTGAGCCCATCTTGGGCCATGATTTTAATTACTCACCTCTAGATTATGGTGAAACCAGAGGTGAGCCGAGATATTAAATCCATGTCAGAATAATGATATCGACCTTAATAGTTCTTCTTCTTGTGGTCTTGCTCATTTTTTTTCTACACATTTATGTGTTGGAAATAGTAATTACAAGTCGGTGAGGTTTACGTCTCCATCAATTTGTGAGTCAGACAGTTTGTCAGTCTGTAACTACAACTCATTTAGTTTACACTTACGTTTATGAAAAAATAGTTTTTTCAATCCTAAAGAAAGGGTCTTATTGAATGAAGCCAATCTTAATATTTCTCGAGTCCAATTAAGTAGTTGAGAGTCACTCGATTTATTGTTGTATTAATTTTTTAGTCAGGTTTTACTTCTACAGGAAGTCTCAATCTTATCTATATATGTTCGAGTCTGTAATAAGTCGATATGCAGAGAGCGATAGACACAGAGAAGAGAAGAAACAATAGTAGTTGAAGGTAGTCGAAGAAGTATAAGAGCACAAGATCTCTGTGTGTGTTTTTGTAAGTTGCAAAAATAGTTCAAAAGTTGGTGGAACCAAAGCTCGACACAGTATTGTATTCTGTATTAGCGTGCAACACCGAAGTTTTGATAAATATAAAGTATTTTTTAGTGTTGACAAATTCATGTGTATTTATGAGTTTATATGCTAAGTATAGAATTGTGTTGTCTCTGCATCTATAAATCATTTCATTAAGTGTTTTATCAAAGCGTGCAGTAAATCGTGTAGTTTGTGCACTACGCGGTAAGTCCTGAGTGTTCAGCGATAAAGTTTTTTGGTGTGCATTATTTGTAACTACACTGTGCAAAATTGCACTATAGATCCGAGGTATTTTGGATGGATTTGGAGACAGTCTACTAGATTTTCCAGACGGAGTCAATGGAGATCAACTTCTAGGCATCGACGGGTTTATTTTACAGGTCAAGAACCGGCGAGGATGTAAAATGTGGGGTTGGATCCTGCGATATTACAGACTCTGCCCATGTTTCTTTACAAATCACATAGTTTCAGAGATTCTCTAGACTACGCAATTTTCCTATGTGAGTTGGACAAGAATGAGAAAGATCAGATTCTTCCCAATTGTAGGCATAGTTTTCATGTAGACTATATTGACATGTAGTTTCTTTCTCATTCCACTTGTCCCCTTTGCAGAATAGAACTACAACCCCAAGATCAATTATTTCAACAACCCATGATATAATTTGAATTTGGATAAAGGGCATACTACAAGCTCTGGATAAGAAAATAATCTATGATGCAGGAGAATCCTTGGATCTCTAGCGATCCTACATAACATAGAAAAATGATACATATCTGATTCGAGTGTCCATTTCGTGTTTAATTAATAGTTTGTTTTTTATTGATGAATTTTTTTAGTCTGGGTGACAACACCCAAGAGAATTAGTGAGCCCACAATGGATCTCATAATCCACATGAGGTATGCAGAGACTTCCACCTTTTGAACGTGACATTTCTGGAAATTGTTGGTAGGGAGGGAAGGAGGTGTTTATCCCGCGTACCTATTTTCTTTAAAATTAAGAGAAAACAAAACAAAAAGAAAATCAATTTGAATCTTTAGTTGAACTTGTCAAGCTATGATTAAGGATGGGAATTTACATCCTTACGTAACTATTTAAGTAGTTATTTTACCGTTACAGGAGTTGGTAACTCTGTAACTTCTTGTAACCATATTGTGTAACTGTACAGTTCATATTAATAGAATACACATCAATAGTATAGTGTGCTGCATCAATTATGTCTCTGGTTAATCTTTTCACGGTATCAAAGCGGGTATAAGCCTCACTCCATCATTGGAGGGCCCAGGAACACAAGGTATATATATTGTGAGAACCAAAGCCTCAGAAGGTTGCAAATAGTCAAGACAACGATCAAAATATGTACCGCCAAGAGAGAAAAGTCAGTGTTCATTGGATTTTGAGATGCCCCCATTGGATTGAAAATGTACCTATGAAAGGCAAGAGTAAGAAACATCTGAGAGAAAGTTAAAAAACACGTGTGCAAGACGAGAGAAATTCAAGGCATCCTCTATACTAGGCAAGTCATAATAGATCAATCCATAACCTACAAGAAAGGCAAGTCTAAACATTTGTTAAGAAGTCGCTCAAAGCTGTCCTCCCATTTCAGTCGTATATTTTTCAATATATATTTCAGTTGAATATATATTGGAGTAGCCACCCATCACACATATAGTTGAATATATTTGTTGACAAACACATTTAAGTGGAATCACATTTGAGTGGTATATATATATATTGGAATATCAACATTAAAAGTGGAGAGAAGTGAGTTTTAATTTTAAAGTATTATTATTGTTGTAAGAAGCAATGAAGAAGAAGCTTCAATCTTTAATGGGAAAGAAATATTTCCAAATATATGGAAAATAAAGTGTTGGATGAAATTGGTTCACAAACCTTTGTAATTGTGAGATGATGAGATTTTATTTTCTTTGTAATAATGAAAAATTACTTAGAAGTATTGCTAATGATTTGAAAGTGTTACTAAAGTGTTTGGAATTATTATTGATAATATTTGTATTGAGATTTGTGACCTCAATATGAAGGTGAATATGATGGTGTTGGTGAATATGATGATGTTGTTATTATGTTAGAATTAGCTACTCTAACAAATGATAGGGAAATATGGAAATCCAAAAAGAAGGTAAATTCAAGAGGAAAACACATGGTGATGAGATTTATTTTGGAATTTATTAAGAAAGTTGCAAAGAGTGAAGCAATTTCAATGAACCAACGAAGCAGATTCTAGTCAGGCTAGTAGAGAGTCGATATCAATGAATCGAAGAAGCATATTCTGATGAAGAAGAGTTGCCTTGGAGAAAATAGTCTGCAAGACAAAAGATCGAGGCTTTTAGGGAGAAGAACCCACAAGACAAGAGTGTTGAATCTTCTATTCTTGAAGAGAAATTATCGTTGACGTTGAGACATTTTATGGACAACGTTTCCGCATTATTGAGCAATAAAAAATTCATGCAAAAAACCTCTCCCTGAGAAAGAAAGGAAACTGAAAAGCCATGAAGAAGAAATATGGGCGGAGACATAAAGAAAAAGTGGGGAAGAGAATGCAACAAAATACAACTAAATTTTGTTTGTTTCATTCACCAGCAAATATAATAAGAAATGAAATTTTGTAATTTGAGGGGTGCATGTCTGGTTGTACTTGACACCCCAGTAGACATTCCACTCGAGTAGACATTCCAATAAGTTTTTTGGTCTAAGTTTTTTTCTCCCGGTTGTAATAATTTGTAAACCTTGCCATAGGCAAGTTGTATTCCCCAAATGTTTTGTAATCTCTGATTGAGTCAAGCCTACATAGGTCATTGTGTTATCATGTAGCATGTATCCCTGGTTTCGAGTAGCGTGAAGCGTTGTCCATGGGAGAGATGATACATCAAGTTGTGGAATAAACCACTAGGTAGGTATGAGGGTGTTAGTAGGTGTACTTGTATCTAAGCTTAATTTTGAATAGGAGAATTTCAATCTTCGATTAACAAGAGGGGAATGTGAGATAGATTAATCTCAGAGTTGGTTGGGACCAAGTTATGTTTAAGGGGGGGTTCAAGTTATGATTAAGGATGGGAAATTACATCCTTACATAACTAGTTAATTAGTTAGTTTACCATTACAGGAGTTGGTAACTCTATAACTTCTTGTAACCATATTGTGTAATTGTACATGTTCATATTAATAGATACACATCAATAGTGTGGTATGTTGAATCAATTATGTCTCTGCATATTAATATAATACACATCAATAGTGTAGTGTGTTGCATCAATTTTTTCTATGTTTAATATTTTCATAACTGGCAGATTGTTGCTAGTGGGGAAATAAGATAAAAAGGAAGGCGATGGATTAATAAAATACGTATGGGTTTGGTTTTAGCTTTATCTTGCTGATTTAAAAGGCCAAATTACATTCCCCCAGTGGAGGCTCACTGGGATGTGATTCCACTGGAAACTGTCAGATAGTTGGGATATGAGAGAGGTATATCATTGAGAGAGAATGCAGGCTTAGGGAGAGAGGATGGGCATTTAGAAAGAGAGGAAATGAGGCTTCAAAGAGTTCATTGGGAAGAGGGGGGAAATCCTGAGAAGACTCAGACAACATCATAATCATTGGATGAGAAGCAGTCGCAGACAGGATGGACCATAAAGAACATAGAAATAATTGTGTGAGGAGATTGAGCAGAATTACATAGAGATGCATTTCAGGACATGTGAGAAAAAATAGATTGCTTAGATTGAAATCATACAATGTAATGAGTGATCAACTTTATGATTTTTTTATTTTAAGTTGAGTCTTATAATGGAAGTATTGACTAATTGTTGTTCTCTAATCGATCATAGAATAGAATGAGTGAGTAACTCTATAATTTGATTGTTTTAAGTTGAGTGGTATAATGTAATTACTAAATAATTGTACTTATCCAATTGAAGTTTGATTTTGGACTGCTCTTAGCTTCAAATTTTGATGAGTATTTATGGATTATTTGATTTCTAATTCATTGTATTTCACTTGTGTGTTTATAGAGTTTTATTTCTATGTTGAGTCGCTTCCACACATTTGTTGTGCAATTTTACTCAATTGGTATTAGAGTAGGAATATGTTGTGGTGATTACATCTCCAGCATGTTGGAAACATGCCAACGAATTTCCTCATGTGGTCACATGCACATGCAGACAATTATATTAGGAATGTGCATGAATGCACTCTTTTGTGAACAGATTGTGTAACTGGTGGATCTAATTATAATCAGTTAGTCTAACTATTTGAGAGATGCTATATATGTGAGCATACCCATAGAGGTGAGAGTGCAATGTGTGTAGAGTGAGTGAGAGAAAGACACAATACTAAGGTGTTGTGTGTATGAGAATAGAGGATGGTTGTATTCCTAGGTTGGTTAGTGTAATTCTCCCTTGAATAATAAAAATATTGATTATCATTTCCCATGGTTTTTTCTTGCATTGGGTTTCCACATAAATCACTGTGCCAATTATGTGATTGGTGTTCTCGGTTTTATGTGTGTTTAATTTGTTTATGCTCTATTAAAGTGCTATGTTTTTCCTCCACTGCCTAAAAAGTGGTATCAGAGCAGGTAGAGTACGTGTCGCAAGTGATCTAAGGTGAATTGTGTACAGATTTCCTCTGAGTGAAAGAACCTTTGGATGTGTTTTTGACACATAAGGACAATCAAACCAAAGTACTGAGGAGTTCAAATATATTCTAAAAACTAGATGGTGTGATTGAGTGAGTTTAAGGTCACCAGTGCTCCCTAGGTAGTGTTAGAGGCATGTCAACGCTCTCACACTCGATTCCTGCACCATAGAGCACCAAAAATTGGTGCTCCCCCATCCACACCCACAGAGTGCTACCCTCCAAGATGACACTACCCCACAGGCTTACAGGAGTGTCGATCTAACTAAATTAAAGTTTTTTGCGAATTTTACAAGGTATGAAGTTATGTATGGTTGACTTTTCATTAAGCACGAGATAGTCTTTTAAAAAAATTGCATAAGGTGGACAATTGATTATTTAATTAAGGTGGAGGTGAGATATAATAAAGGTGAGCTCCCTTTTTTTCATACTATGGAGAATCTATTATGTAATAAAGGTTGGAGGTGAACTTTAAATAAAGGTGAGGGGTGTTTTATAAATGGTAAGGTCAAACTTCTATATGTTTGGTAAAAAGGTTTTTTGAGTTATATAATATTTAAAAAAAAAAACCTTTTTATTAAATTGTTTGGGGTTTATAACATTATTCCTCCACATTAAAGGCTTTGTTTTATAAGTAGTGGTTTTGGAGTTTTCTGTTAATGGAAAAAGTGTAGAGTTCTAAGTTTGAGGTGGATAAATTCAGTTGGAAGAATAACTTTGCGCTATGGAAGATCAATATGTGGGATCTGCTTGTGCAACAAGGATCGCAAAAGGTGTTGGATGGAAAGATAAATAAATGGACAAGAATGAAATATGAGGACTGGGAAGATATGGATGAAATAGATCTCAATACCATTCATTTGTGTTTGGTAGTTGAAGTGTTGTTTAAAATCTTTGAAGAGGAGACTGCAATAGGTTTGTGGAACATACTGGAGAGTCTATATATGAAAAAGTCCTTGATGAACATAATCTTCTTGAAGAGGCAGTTGTATAGCTTGCAGATGAAAGAAGGTACGGAAATTGTTTATCACTTGAATGTTTGCAATACTCTTATTTGTCAATTATCTAGTATGGGCATAACGTACGAAGATGAGGACAAGGAAGTTACACTATTATGTTTGTTGCCTAAGTCTTGGGATCATCTGGTCACAATTATGTGTTTTAGCTCAACAAATGCCATTGATTATGACACTATTGTGGGATCTCTATTGTCTGAGGAAATGAGGAGAAGATCCAATAAGGAAACCTCAACAAAAAAATAAATGGTGGTTAGAGGTCGATCTATAGAAGGAGGGCAAGATCATAAATTTACAGCTAGGTCTAACTCAAAAGATAGTAAGGGTAAGGGAAAAATGTTGGTTATGTGGAAAATCTGGGCATCTCATGAAGGATTGTTGGAAAAGACAACAAGCATACAAAGGGGACTCCACAAAATAAGAAAATCCAGCCACAGGTATGGTTGATGAAGTTTTTTCTATCTGTTGTGTCTCGCCACCTATGTTCACATAGAAGGAGTCAGACGGTGATGGTTGAATCACCGTGAAAAAAAAGTTGTATTTAATTTGGAGTTGCAAAAATAATTGATTGCATGTAAATGGGCATATGTCTGTGAGACCTAGATAGGCATGAATACCCCTAGTTTATTGGGTCACCTATGGAAAGTATAGACATAGATTTCTATAGACTGAATATGTGGGGGGGAATGTCTGGTGGGTTAACCTTGAATCGGTGAAAGAGTTAATGAGTTAAATCTGGTTTTTAGGTCAAAGTAATTCATTATTTTGGGTCCATGTTTTTTGGGTATCCTGTGGTATTGTGTTCATTGATTGTATGTAATTAAGCCTATAAAAGGCTTAGTGAACTCCATTGTAAATGGGACTGGAGGTAAGCAGTGAAGGCTTACTTGACTGGCTTGGTCGGATTTGGTCAAGTTTGTTCAAATGAAAAGTTTGAGGTGGAGCAGTGTGTCTAGGTTAGAAAGGTGGGTCTATAGAAAGGTTGATGTGTTGGTAGGTCAATCAAGTGTTTGAGAATATATGATTAAGGTAGGTTCATATCCATGGAACTTGGAAAGTATTGCAAGGAATATGGGATCGAATAGGCATGTTCAGTAATGCCAAGTTGCAACAATAGTTGTGGGCAGAAGTAGTTGTGATATATGGTAAAT
Organism: Picea engelmannii; assembly: GCA_009831015.1. Lineage (NCBI taxonomy): Eukaryota > Viridiplantae > Streptophyta > Pinopsida > Pinales > Pinaceae > Picea > Picea engelmannii. Next base: position 34,433 of record ML802339.1, read on the forward strand.
CGGTCACCATCAGTTGCAAAAGAAAAGAAGATTCAGGAAGAGGTATGAACAGGTCATCTAGTAATTACTCAAATGTGAAATTATTCGGTTGTGATGCTTATGTTTTTTTATCAACACTCTAAGTAGGACCCAGATCAAACATGTAGATTATTGATATGGTGATGATGTTAAGGGGTGCATATGTGGGATCCTACTACCCACATAATCATCATGGACAGAGATGCAGTGTTTGATGAATCTCCTTTTATAAAAAGAGACATAGTAAAAGATGAAAAGTCCAAAGCATGACTAGTAGCAGAAGGGTATTTGGAAGGTGTTGATTTCCATGAAAGTATCTCATGAGTTGTTAAAAATCTTGTTTCTATTCATGTTGTGTTAGCACTAGTTTTGTTAGTAGCGTTAGATGTTAAAATTGTTTTACATGGATTTTTCTGGATAAGGGGATGTATTTGGAACAACCAGAACGGTTAGTTCATAATCGCAACAGAAGATTTGTTTGCAAACTCAAGAATCATTATATGTCCTGAAGCATGCAAGGAAAATTGTACAAGATGTTTGATTCCTTCATGGTGAGCCAAATTTTACAAGAAGTGAGTATAACCTTTGTGTTTATGATATATTCATTATCTTGGTGTTATATGGTATGATTATTGCAAGCACAAGCATGCTTGAGGTCGACATGTTGGTTGAGTTGGTTAGGACGTTTGTTATGAAAGATTTGGGAGCAGCAAAATAAATATTGGGCATGGAAATATATAGAGACAAAAAATATAGTAAGCTTGGTTATCAGAATATAAGTATGTGGTGAAGATACTCAGGAAAATCAGTATGAATAATGTGAAACTGGTAAAATCATGTTGGCTTTCCATTGCAAGTTTTTTTCAGGTTTATGTCCTAACTGATGAAGAAGACAAGGGTTATATGTCTTGAGTATTATATGCTAGTAGGAGGTTTGATGATTGCGATGGGGAATGGTCAATATTTTACATGCAATTGGTTTTGTCAGTAGACACGTGGAAAAACCAGGTGAAGAACATGGAAATGGGTGCTTCAAACACAGAAGCACAAGTATCACCTACAATGGTTGTAGTGATTTAGTTAGTGGTTACGATTCATGAGATTTGGACAAGAGGAGACCTCCCTCGGGTTATTTCTTACAAGAATGCAAGGATATATTGGGTAAGTTTGGGCAGGTACATGATGTGGTGTTCTGTGGTGGTAAAAGTGTTGTGCATTTGACTAAAGGTCCAGGGTATCAAAATGGGACAAGTGCATCGATTTATTAGACATGTTACTGATGGAGGAATAATGGTCCATACTAAAGTGAATTTTGCAGTCATGTTTACGAAACCAATTTTATTATAAAATCTACGATGGTGTTTGGATTCTCTTGGCTTGCAGAAAAGGTGATGAATTAATTAATGGCATGATATATCATATAAATTGTTGTCAAGGTGAAGATTGTTGGAAACATGCCAATGAATTTCCTCATGCGGCCACATTCACATGCATGCAACTATATTAGGAATGTGCATGCATACACTCTTTTGTGAACAGATTGTGTAACTAGTGGATGTAATTATAATCAATTAGTCTAATTGTTTGAGAGATGTTATATATACGAGCATACCCATAGAGGTGAGAGTGCAATGTGTGTAGAGTGAGTGAGAGCAAGACGCAATACTGGGGTGTTGTGTGTATGAGAGGAGAGGATGGTTGTATGCTTGGGTTGGCTATTGTAATTCTCCCTTGAATAATAAGAATATCGATTATCATTTCGCATGTTTTTTTCTTGCATTGGATTTCCACATAAATCACTGTGTCAATTATGTGATTGTTGTTCTTGGTTTTATGCATGTTTAACTTGTTTATTCTCTATTAAAGTGCTCTATTTTTCTTCCGCTTCCTAACACAACTAAGGAAATTGTTTGGTAGAGTCGTCAAGGGGGTGAGGAAGCTTCAGCATCGAGACTGGGTAGACATTGTGCAAGCATGCAAGAAAGGTAAAGAAAATAAAGGTTGTGCGAGAGTGCATGGCACATAGAGGATGGAACGTGAATTGGGGTAGGAGACATTGAATAACTACAAATATTACATTATGAGTATAATGATTGTTAACATAAATGATGAGGGAGAGGATGAAGGGGAATAATAACCTTTGAGTGAAGAACTAGAACAAAGATGAGAGAGGATAACTTAGGCTATTTCGGGTTTAGGAGGTAGACCTAAAATAGTTACACCTATGTATTCAGAGAATTCAAATCCACAAGAACTAGTTGATTGGATGGGGAATATGGAAAAAACAATTAGAGGATATGGAAAAATTCTTTGAATTTATGCAGATTTAAGTGTTTTGCATCATAAGAGTTATCAAATTGAAGTGCCATGCATCATAATGATGGGATACGATTCCTTTGGATTGGAATATGGAAGGAAAAAGAGAAAATTATGAATTGGGATGGGATGGTGGAAACACTGAAAGACAAATTCTTACTTTTGGATGATTCACTGAATTTATTAAGGAGGATACAAATTTGAAGCTGATGGAAATGTCAGTAAATAACTACATGAAAGATAAAGGAAAAATGATGAGAGACTTGAATATGTGAATGGAATATGGTTTCCATTCTAATATGTATTCATTGTGTTGAATTTATCATTGGTCATTGAGGCCTATCAATTTCCCTTGATGTTTGAAGAGAAGTTGGATAGGAAGCAACACAGTTTGAGACAAAGAAGTCATGTTTCCAAAATAAGACTTCCAATAGAGAGGATGAATAAATGAATACTGCCAAGAGAGAGGATAAATGAAGAAAGAGTGCCACCATTATGAATCAATCTCGAAGAGGATTTGCAATTGATAGAGAAAAGAGTTCAACAGGAGGTAGATGAATAGGGGCCAGATTCACTTGAACCTATTTCAAAAGCAGAGGACAAGGACACTGAAAATACATGAGTATTAAGAGATGTTGAATGAAAATTGAAGGAAATATTTAAGGGTGCACATTGCAAAAATAGTAGAGTCATTGGTTAAGTAAGAAGTTTTCAAAATGTAGGTTGAAGATGGATATAATTTGAGACTATGAGGAGTGTTTTTACAACTAGAGAAGAAGAATGGAAGGAAACCACAGTAAAGGAAGAGTCTCTTGAATATCAAATACAAAGTGAGAGGTAAGATAGACAATTTGAGTGTAGAGAAAGGTAATACTGAGAATTTATTTTCTACCATAAATTGAATTTGAAGTGTATCCCTCACTCAAATGTGTACCAAGTGTCTTGGTTGCAAAAGGGTCATAAAGTCACTATGAAAAAAAAAACTATGATTGAAACCCATTGATAGACATGACATATCAGATATTGTTGGGAAGAACATGGCAGTATGATAGAGGCATTTTTCATGATGGTTAGAGAAACACTTTTCAGATTGTGAAGGATGGGAATAAGTTTAAGTTGTATCCCATGGAACAGGAAAAAGAAGGGAATGATAGAGTGATGTTGTGTCCAATGTCATGATTGTTAATGGAAATGGAGGAACAAGAGATTCGAAGTTTTGTTATGAAATATGAAGACAATACAAAGGAAATGAATAATAATGTGATAGCATACAAGGACATGCTTGTGAAATAGGTTGAAGAAAAGTGGTAGCGAAATAAGAAAAAAAGAGGATGATGACTTCAAAAAAGGGGAGAAGGAAGAATTTTTTAGAGACAATAGGTACCATTGTAGCAAGACAAATGATGGAAAATATAGAGGGGCTTTCCAAGAATCATTGAATTCACTGGAAAGATTAAGGCTTTAAATAAAGGTTGTGGGTTATTGTAGCGGAAACTCACCAAGGGGAATGAGCATGGTGCTAAAATTTGCCTTGTACAAGCATGATAATTATCTTTCATTTACCAAGGGAGTCTAATGCAGGAGCATCCCTTGTCCCCTATATCTCCTAATGAACTTTCAACACAAATTTTGACTAAACAAATAACATATGTGGACAAAGTTCAACCATGTAGTTCCATTTTTCGACCATATTTGCTATGTCCAGTTTCAACTAATTCTTTGACCTAAAATTACATTGTCATCGACATTTTTGACCTATATTTTGAATTTTTTTCTACCTATAACATGTTTATTTTATTGACCTAATTACATTTCAATAAATTTCGACTAATTCAATGATCATAATTTTGACTAGAATTAAATTTATGAGTAAAAAATATGGTCACAAATGAGGTCGAAATTGGGGTCAAAAATATATTTTGAATGACCTTATTCTTGGCATGTATTCCAAGCATAAAAACAATGTTTTTTCAACTAGTCAAAATTGAAAATAAAGTAAAAAAATAAGACTTATGGTTCTAGTATTGGAATCCTTGTAGAAAGCTTGGATATCTTGGATGCTTTATTTTTAACTATTGGTCTCATTTTTTTTTGTAAGTAAGAATAAATTCTATTGAAATATAAAGAAAATATACAAAGTGTCAAGCCATATCAAGGCATCTCGCTGTACATCACAAAGTTTGGGAGATATAGATTATGTGGTGGCCTGCCGAGAGGGAAACCAGAACATCTTTTAATAGCATATTGTAGAAAATCAAGATAAAACTGAAGCTTAACTAAACTATCTAGAAAACCAAAAGAGTAGACTAAAAATCTAATATGGCTATTGTAAACATAAAAAGAGAGAGAGAAGCTCTCAAACATTGTGTGTGGGGATGGGGGGGGACCTAGGAGGGACATTTGGAGGTCCCAGCAATTGCGTCAGCCACCAAATGATTATGGAGGGGATCTGATTCCAAGGAGCTATTGTGAGTCAGTTGGAAAACACCACCATGATTCTTTACCAACAATGAGATGAGTGAAAGAAAAAACTTGTTCTATCATTCCAAGATTTCGAGACACTAACCAAACTTCCTGTAATCCTACTCTTGGGGTAGCATTGTCTGTGCTACCATGGTTTTTGTGTGCCAGTATAGTTCCATGGTAAAAAATAATTTTGTGTCATGGTTTCTGTTGGTTCCCAAGTCTAGAAATAGATCCCCCACCTTTTGGTCAATGGAATCATCATCTTGATAAGCCCTAATTATGTTAACTTCTTCCTCTATTGAATGCATGGTAGCCTGAGAAAAGGGAAATATAGAGTAATTGTAACAAGTGGCCACTTATTTAGAAACAAGAGTGGCCTAAGTTTTACAAGTAGGGGTGGAATTTAGTAACAAAGAAAATATCACCTTTATGCTCTTTAAGGCTCTCCCCCATGTTAAACATTGGCAGGAAACTTACTGAGAGAAAAGTTCCATAGAGGAGTCTAGAATATTTGGGGTCGAGCCCACTTGGGATTTTTTTATGGATGCGGTCAAGGAGCAATATTACCCTGTGGAAAATTATGATGACCAGTATATGAGATGGACCATGTTGCATCAAAAGCAGGACCAAACATTGTCAAAGCTAAAAAATACCTTGCATACCTTGCGCACCAAACTGGGTATCAAAGAATCTGAGTGACATCTAGTTATGAAATACCGTGGGCTCTACACAGATACATACAAACCGAAATGGAGTTTCTAGACATCTCATCACTGGGAGACGCTTATAGATATGTTGTCAAAATAGAGAAGAAATTTAAGCAACAGAATAAGCAGGAATTTGGGTCTGCAAATCCACAACAACCAAAGTATGGTAAAGGATGTTGGAAATACTGAGAAGGGGGTGAATGAATATTACCTTTTTAAACAATTAGCAATTACTTTTTTATTTTATTAATCACCATAATAGATCAACAATGAACTTGTATTTAAAATCAATTATATAAATACAATTAATAGGAATTACAAGGTTTTATAAAGAATAATCTGAGATAGTGAAGGACACCAATCCTTTTTACAGCACCAAATCCTGGAGACACAAATCCCCTTCTTCAAGGCACCAACCCTAGGAAGCACCAAATCCCCTTTCTTTAGGGCACCAGCCCTAGGAAGCACCAACTCCCTTGTATTCAGGGAACCAACCCTAGGAAGCACCAACTCCCTTGTTTTCACACTTTACTTAGTAAAGGATATGAATCCTTCCTTGATCCTTCCTTCCACCCTCACTGCATAAGTATAATCAATTCTTCTTCTTTGGACTCTACTTTAGCTTTTGGTCTTCTGATATGGACTGTTGAGACACTTCTTCTTCATCATTATTTCTTGCTTATATAGTATTCCAACCATTGTGAGAATTGAAGAATTGTGTCCCTTTGTTTGGATCATTGCACCTCTTCATTTAAATTAACAGTAATAACATTTGTCTTTTAATTTAGAATTAATATCCCCCTCTATTATTATTCACAAATTAACGTGAAAGATTTTCAATTTAGTAAGAGGGATTTTCATAAATAGATCACAGGTATGGATCGATTTCTTTTAATTTGATCCTGTGTCTTTTTATTTTATTCTTAATATTATGTTGCATCCCCAATTATCCATAAAATAATATTTGAGCTTTTCGATTAGCCTTCCAATGCATTGGATTCATTTGATCACTTAATGTCAATCAGGACAGAATCCAGATCCTGTCTGGTTCAAAGTTCCTTCCCGACATAGGAAAAATTCTTCCTCTGTATGTTAAAATTCGCACAGACGCACTTTCAGGACCTTTATTCCATATGACCATAGGAGGTGACTAAGCGGTAAGCCAAATGAGTGCTTAATCAATTATCAATATTGACGATTGCATTTTACTTGCACATTTGAGATGGACAGTTCTCGTTCATTTCAAAACTTTGGCATTTCGGGACTTAGGCCTTTGTAGTCTTCTAACTCTTCTGGAGAAAATTTCATTGAAGGGTGTATCAACACTCCCTTCTTGATAACCTTCATATATACAGGATTTGGGACCATGAACTTAGGAACAAAGGATTTCTCGCTCTCTGGGTATTCAGTTGTTCTTGACTTCTTCCTTCGACGCTTCAGGTAGTTTTGATGGTAGGAGAAGTTGGATATCCCCAAAGGATGTACTCCCAGAGTGACATTTCTTGTTGACGTCACTGTTGACATGGAACTAGTTGAGTGGCTGCCAGGTCTCACCTTGATTCATGAATTTCATATACTTAATGTTCCAACTATATCTTGACACTTGTCACTAGCCGATTAGGCCACATGTCATATTTTTCTTCTGGCACATGTCTTACTTCGTGGCTTTGAGAGTTTTGTAACTTTTATACCATCCTTTGATTATTTCTGAAGTGTCGAATAGATCTACCACCGTATATTTTCAATTGTCTTGATCCTATGGCCTTTGTTTATTCCAGAACTCTGGGGTTCGAGAGTTCTTGGTTTATCTGAGTTGTTTATTGTCGAAGTAGGTCAAGGCTGGAGTTGACCACCTTCTTCCTTAGCGTGCTCTAAATATTTTCACTCCAGATCAACAGTTGACAGGATTTCCTATTCTTCCTCTGATCCGATGGTCAATGGGAGTTCATGACTTTGGGGCTTCGATCTTCGAGGAAACTTACCTGTTTTAAAATCCTTTTCATTGGAGTGGTCAGTGTCGGAGTTGAACACCTTCTTTCCTTTAGTGTGATCTAACGGTTTCAATATTTTCACTCCAGATCAAATCTTGATCCAACAGTTGGGAAACCATTTGAATCTTCTGCTTCAAATTTGACGGTTGAGATTTAATCCTTCCCAACCTATAACTTCACCTCGATCTAACCATCCTATATTGTTCCGAAATAAGAATGAATGTCTCATCTAACTCGATACTTTACAAAAGGATTTGTTCACTCACAGAACTCTGTCTTCTGTGTTATTTCAAATGGGTCATCTCCTCTAAGCTTCAATTAACATTCTTCCTTCTGATATTTGGGTTTATACTGGGTTCTTCCTCACCTTGTTGACATCAATGAAAATATCGTACCATTGTGTACAACGTTCTCCCCCTTTGGCATTGATGGAAACCTTTTCTTTGAAATATTTCTATTTATGTTGCTTATCAATTTCCTCCCCCTTTGACAACAATGACAAAGAGGATATTTCTTTGCTCCCCATGACCATGTGCCCCTTTTCTTCTGATACAATTTTATGGTTTTAATGAGGTATGTCAATTCTTCCAATTTTTGTCGAAGATTTTCAAAAGTACTCCTGGGAAAAGGTTTTGTGAATATGTCTGCAATTTGTTCTTTGGTGTCCACATACACTATTTTAACCACCTTTTGGGTAAAATGATATCTTAGGAAGTGGTATTTAATTGGGATTTGTTTGGATTTAAAATGCATTACTAAATTTTTAGAGATACTTATGGCACTAGTTTTATCACAATTAATAGTAATGGGACCATCATATCTTATTTGTAAATCTTCTAATGTTTGCTACATCCAAAGAACTTGTGTGCAGCAAGATGCAACAAAAATGTATTCTACCTCTGTTGTGGATAGTGATGTGGATGTTTGTTTCTTACTTATCCATGCTACCAGACATTTCCCCCAAAAAAATGCTCCTCCACTAGTGCTTTTCCTATCATCTATATTATCGACCCAATCTGTATCAGTGTATGTAGTTAGATTGAAGTCTTTATCTTTTGGATACAATAATCCAAGTTCTAAGGTTCTTTTAAGATATCTGAACATTCTCTTTGATTCTTTTAAGTGAGTTTTTTTAGGTGCGGATTGAAATCTCCCCACGATTCCTACATCCTGCATGATGTCAGGTCTTGTTGTTGTTGAATAGAGAAGACTTCCAACCATTGATCTGTACATCGTTTGGTCCACTTTTGGAGAGTCATCTTATAAGCTTAGTTTACATTCAGTGACCATGGGAGTACTCATAGGTTTATTGTCTTCCATTTTGAATTTCTTTAGCATTTCCTTGGTATATTTAGCTTGGGAAAGGAATATTCCTTTTTTTGTTTGAGTTACTTGTAAACCTAAGAAGAAGGGCAATTCTCCCAACATAGAATTTTCAAATTCTTCTTGCATTTTGGTTGCAAAATTTCTTCTTATTATAGTAATTTTACTTCCAAATATGATGTCATCTACATATACCACAAAAAAAAACATGTTTTGATCCTCAATTTTGATGTATAATTATTTGTCAGTAGTCCCTCTCTTATATCCTCGTTTTTGTAGTTATCGATCAAGCCTTGAGAACCATGCTCTAGGGGATTGTTTAAGACCATACATATCCTTTTTTAGCTTGAACACATAGTCCTTATTTCCTGTTAACATGAATACTCCTGGTTTCTCAACATAGACTTCTTCTTCTAGTGTTACATTAAGGAATGTTGACTTGACATCCATCTGATAGATTTTGAAATTTCTGAAGCATGCAAATTCTAGGATCATTCTGATAGCCTCAAGTCTTTCTAATAGAGAAAAAGTCTCTTCAAAATAAACACCTTCCACTTGGGAATAACCTTTGAAAACTAATTTGGATTTTTTCTTTATAATCTCCCCATTTTCATTTAGTTTGTTCTTGAAGATCCACTTGGTTCCTACCACATTCTTGTCCTTGGGTCTTGGAACTAGTTCCCAAGTCTAGTTCTTCTCTATTTGGTCTAGTTATTCATCCATTGCTTTTATCCAATCTTTACTTTTGTTGGCTTCTTTAAATGACTTAGGTTCTATCAGGGATAACATTGCTTGTTCTAAGTCAAATGTGAATTTCCTTCTTGTTTCCACTCTTGCATTTTTATCTCCAATAATCTGACTTTCATGATGATCCTTTTGAACTCTTTTTGATCAAGAATTTGGCAAGGGACTTTATTCATTGTCTTATTCATCAGTATACGGTTCATTTTCCAGTGTTTCGTTATCATCAACTTCTTGCTGAAATTCTACATCATCATCTTCTTGCTGAGATTTTTTATAAATTTTTGATATGTCTTAGGATATGCTCTTCTTTAGTTTTAGATCATCTATCTTTACATTCGATTTTTCCACTATATTTAGTAGTCTAAGATTATAACATATGCATGTTTTCTTATTCGTTGAATGCCCTAAAAATATGCCTTCATCAGATCTTGGATCAAACTTCCCTAAATTATCTTCATCATTCTTAATGTAACATTTACTTCCAAAAATTCAAAAGTGTTTTACACATGTTGGCTTGCCAAAACATAGTTCATAAGGAGTTTTGTCATGGTTGGGTCTCAACTGAGCTTGATTAAGTATGCGGACTTCTGTGTAGATTGCATCTCTCCAAAAAATTTCTAAAAGCTTGGATTCATTTAGCATGGTTCTTGCAACTTCTTGAATTGTTATGTTTTTCCTTTCTACCACTCCATTCTTTTGAGGAGTATTGGGAGCTGAAAAATGTATTTTGATACCATGACTTTCATAGAATTTAATGAAATCTTTAGAGGTGAATTCTCCTCCATTGTCTAATCTCAGATATTTAATTCTTAGATTTTTTTTCATTCTCTACAAGGGCTTTGTATGTTTTAAACTTCTCAAAGGATTTTGATTTTTCTTTTAAAACGTATACCCAAGTCAATCTTGTGTAATCATCAATGATCAACATAAAATATTGTTCACCATAAGTAATTTTAGTTATGGTAGGTCCACATAGGTCTGTGTGAATAAGTTCTAATGGATTTTTTGTGGAATTCTCTTTTGTTTTGAACCTAACTCTTGTTTGCTTCCCTATTTGACAATGTTTACAAATAGGATTTTAAGGGTTTATAATCTTTGGAAGATCCCTTACTGCCTCCTTCTTATTGGCTTTGATTAATTTTTCAAATATTATATGTCCCAACCTTCTATGCCATAGCCAAATTTCATATTCTTGACCTAAACAACATTTTTCTTCTCCTTCCATGTCAATGATGTACACATTGTTGGATGTTCTTGGTGCAACTGCCACTAGCTTCCCTATATCTTTTCTTCTTATCTAACATTTCTGAGAATCAAAGGTAATTATGTGACCTTGATCACATTTTTTACTTAAACTTAGGAGATTAGGCTTAATATTTTCTACTAAAAGTACATTTTCTTCTTTGGTCTTGTTATTCCCTAGGCTAACAGTGCCTTTTCCAAGTATTTTGGTTGACACATTATCTCCAAAGGTGACTTTTCCTTTTTCTTTCTTCGTTAACTTGAGAAATTTATTTTTATCTCCATTCATGTGTTTAGAACATCCATTGTCTATATACCATTGACATATGTTTTTTTTGGCATACATGGCTACTTTACACTCTTTTTTCTCTACTTTCTTTTTCTTCCATACTTTTTTATTCTTGGGAATATTTATCTCTTTGGAATACTTTGAAAATATACATTTACTAGCTTCATGTCCATAGTTATTACATTTGAGGCATTCCATATTGTAATCTTGTAATGGAGAGAACAATTTATAGTTTCTTTTATTTGTATTGAACTTCTGACTTCTTTGGACATTTTTTGGATTGTTCCTTCTCTAGGCTTTACAATGTACTGCTTTGTGTCCAAAATTATTGCAGGAATAGTAATATCCAAGGAAGATATACTGATATTTGTTAGAGGTATTTCTTCTGGTGATTTTATTCTTCTTGTCATCTTTTTATTTAGTAGGGGATGTTCATTTATGTTTATTTGGGACGGTCTCCAATGGAATCATCCTTGCCTTATTATCTTATCTTCTTAAGGGGATTTTAAGAGCATCTGCATAACTAATTGGTCTTTTGATAGATCTTTTTGATGTATAAGTTGAGTCTTGGGTGTATCCCAAAGCAGTCTTGTTATTTGGTGACCTCTGACTACTGAGAATTTCATCCAAGATATTTGAACTATTTTCAAATTTTGATACCTTCTTTTATTTTCCAAGTTCACCTTTTAGCAGCTCAATTTCATCTTGTACCTTCTCACATAGTTGTTTTCTATCATTGAGTTGTTTTAAAATGACTTCTTCAATTCTTTTAGCTTCCAGGAGATCGGACTTCAAATCAATGATGATATGCTTTGATTCTTTGATGATCTGCTCTAATTCTTTGATAGTTCTTGATGCATCTATTTCTCTTGATTGATGCAATTCTTAAAATTCTTGAAGTTGTGCCCTAAGTAGCTTGTTCTTATTTTTATAATTTCTTAGTTCCTCCGAAGCACTAATCAGTTCAACTTCTAGATCCAATTCACCTTCACTTTCAGAGTTTTCTTCATTATCTCTATTATTATATTGAGTGTTTATTCCCATAAATAGAAGCTTTGAATCTTCATCTTCACTTATATCTGAAGAGTTGATGTCTTCTTTGGAGTAGAAGTTTTTATTTTTCTTATAAAATTTCTTCTCGTATTGGTTTTTTTGGTTGTGGGCTTCTTCATCATCATTTTCCTCCTTCTTGGGATAGGGACATTTGTTAGCAAAGTGTCTAATTCTGCCACGATTGAAATATTTGAAGGCTAACTTTCCTTTATATCTTCCAAATCCTTTATGGAGTTTCTTTATAAAGTTGTCCTCTTCTACATATGATATGTTTGACTGATCTACATTAGACATATGTTCATGTTTCTTCTTTTCTTTAGATTCCTTAAAGTTTGTTTCTCCTTTCGATGGTTTTTCATTCCATGTTCTCATCTCATATGTTGTAAAAATTCCATGAAGCTGATCTAATGTGAGTTTGTCAAGTTCTGGTCTATCTTCAATTGAGGAAATATTGGCATCATATCTCATAGGTAATGACCTTAAGATATTTTGTACAATAGGTTTATTGGTAATTTATTACCCTGCTTCTCTGATTGAGCTAACTACCTCATCTACCCTATGAAATTATCCAACCATGTTATCTTCTTATTTTATCTTCAAATTTTCAAACTGAGTTCTATAGGTTTGTAGTTTGGCTTCCTTGACTTTTCTATCTCCTTCATATACAACCTCCAATTTGTCCTAGATTTCCTTAGTTGATTTACAAGGCATTACCTTCACACATATAGAATTTGTCAATCCTCCGAGAATGGAATTAACTGCTCTTGAGTTGTCATTGCAAATCTTCTTTCCTGTAGTATCTATAGGTGGAGTAGTTGGTGCAGTGTAACCATCTACAAGAGATTTTTAAACATCAAAACCAAGAGCCAACAAGTATATTTTCATTCTTATTTTCCAGACAACATAACCACCTCCATTAAACAATGGAGCTTTGTTGGAAGACATTCCCTCTTGCTGATCCATTTCTTTCAGAATCTACCTTCCAGTTATTAGACTGTGCTGAAGGTACTCGCTCTGATACCAATTGTTGGAAATAATGAGAGAGGTGAGTGAATCAGTATTACGTTTTTAAACAATTAGCAATTACTTTGTTATTTTATTAATCACCATAATAGATCAACAATGAACTTGTACTTAAAATAAATTATATAAATATAATTAACATGAATTACAAGGTTTTATAAAGAATAATATGAGATAGTGAAGGACACCAATCCTTTTTATAGAACCAACTCTTGGAGACACAAATCCCCTTCTTTAGAGAACCATCCCTAGGAAGCACCAACTCCCTTGTTTTCGGGCACCAACCCTAGGAAGCACCAACTCCCTTTTCTTTAGGGCACCAAACCTAGGAAGCACCAACTCCCTTGTCTTCAGGGAACCAACCCTAGGAAGCACCAAATCCCTTGTTTTAACACTTTACTTAGTAAAGGATATGAATCCTTCCTTGCTCCTCCTTTCCACCCTCATTGCATAAGTATCATCAGTTCTTCTTCTTTGGACTCTGCTTCATATTTTGGTCTTCTAATATGGACTGCAAAGACACTTCTTCTTCACCGTTATTTCTTGCTTATATAATCTTCCAACTGGTGTGAGCGTTGAAGAATTGTGTCCATTTGGTTGGATCATTTCACCTCTTCATTTAAATTAATAGTAATAACATTTGTCTTTTAATTTATAGTTAATATCTCCCTCTATTATTATTCACGCATTAAAGTGAAATACTTTCAATTTAGTAAGAGGGATTTTCATAAATCGATCACAAGTATGGATCGATTTCTTTTAATTTGATCCCATGTCTTTTTATTTTATTATTAATCTTTTGTTGTGTCCCTCGTTCTCCAACATATAATATTTGAGCTTTTCAATTATCCTTCTAATGCATTGGATGTATTTAATCACTTAATATCAATCAGGACAAAATCCATATCCTGTCTGGTTCAAAGATCCTTCCTGATAGAGGGAAAATTATTCCTCTGTTTGTTAAAATTTTTACATATGCACTTTCAGGACCTCTATTCCATATGACCATAAGAGGTGACTATGCGCTAAGCCAAACAAGTGCTTAATCACTTATCAATATTGACGGTCATGTTTTATTTGCACGTTTGAGATCCATGATTCTCGTTCATTTTGGGACTTCGATGTTTCGAGACTCAGGCCTTTGCAGTCTTCCAACTCTTTCGGAGAAAATTCTTCCAAATCGTGTATTAACAATCTCTGTTTGATAACCTTCATATGTCCAGGAGCTAGGAATGTAGACTTAGGCACAAAGGATATCCCTCTCTCCGGGTATTTGACTATTCATGACTTCGGCCTTCAACGCTTCAAGTAGTTTTGTTGGTAAGAGAAGATGGATATCCCCAAAGGATGTACTCCCGAAGTGATGTATCTTGCTGACGTCACTGTTTTCGTGGCACTGGTTGAGTGGCTGCCACATGTCACCTTGATTCATGACTTTCCTATACCTAATGTACCAACTACGCCTTAACACTTGTCACTAGCCGATTGGGCCACACATCATATTTTCCTTCTACCGCATGTCTTACTTCATGGCTTCAAGAGTTTGGGCTCTTTTATACCATCCTTTGATTATTGTCGAAGTGTTGAATAGATCTACCACCATATATTTTCAATTGTCTTGATCCTATGGCCTTTGTTTATTCTGGAACTCCAAGGTTCAAGAGTTCTTGGTTTATTTGAGTTGTTTATCACCAGAGTAGGTCAAGGACGGAATTGACCACCTTCTTCCTTAGCGTTCTCTCAATATTTTCACTCTAGATCAACGGTTGACGGGATTTCCTATTCTTACTCTGATTTGAAGTTCGACGGGAGTTCGTGACTTCGAGGCTTAAAAATTCGGGTAAAATTACATGTTTTAGACTCCTTTTCATCGGAGTGGTCATTTTCGGAGTTGACCACCTTCTTTCCTTTAGTGTGATTTGATAGTTTCAATATTTTTACTCCAGATCAAATCTTGATCCAATGGTTGGGAAACCATCTGAAGCTCCTACTTCAGATTTGATGGTTGAGATTTAATCCTTCCCAACCCGTGAGTCACCTCGATGTAACGATCCTAGATTGTCCTGAAATAAGAATGAATGACTCTTGTAACTCGATCCTTTACAAAAGGATTTGTTCACTAGAAGAACTTTGTCTCCTATGTTATTTTAAATGTGTCATCTCTTATGAGCTTCGATTAACGTTCTTCCTTCTAAGCTTTGGGTTTATACTATATTATTTTGCACTCTGTTGACATCAATGACAATATCATACCACTCTATCCAACAAAGGCATTCCTAACTCACAGAGAATTCAACCTCAAGAAAACCATTCCAAGCCACATGAAAAGAAGGGTAACGGGAAGACGAAGAAGGACATTGGGAAGTGGTGTGACTTCCACAAAATCCCTTGGCACAACATCGATGAATTTCACTCAAAACAATCATTGGTGGTCAAGCTCAAAGAAACAGAGTCAAGCCCCAACTCAGACTTTGATTCAGACACTAATAAAAGGAGACAAATAATTGATGCAGAATCCACTGCCATTGTCGCAACCGTAACAATCCAACCAAAAGAACTAGAGGATCTAGAGGAGGGGGAGCACCTTTTCCATTCACAGATGTGGGTGAAGGGGACCTCACTGCATTTTATTCTTGATAGCATAAGCCATAAGAACCTCATCTCAACAGAGGTCGTCAAGCAGTTGGATTTTCTGACAACACCACACCCACAACCATACAACATGAGATGGCTTCTCTAGGGACAATATCTTTGTGTCAACCAGTAGTGTCGCCTGTCATACGTCATCAATCCCTTCAAGGATGAGGTACTATGTGATGTTTCCCCACTGGAAGTATTTGATGTTTTGTTATGATAGCCATATATGTGGAGGCATCATGTTGTTTATGAGTCTAAACCCAATAGTTTCATTATTACTTTGGGGGGTCAGCCCTACAGGATACCATAGGCAGTTATGACTATTGTACCGATAAAACAGTGTCGCAAAATTATCTATCATACTGTAAAGTTCAACCTCTTCACAATTTGTTCAAAAGGTGAACAAAAGGACACTGCAACCACTGCAGCCTTAATCCAAGCACGTTTTATCCATCAAAAGAAGGTCAACAAGATTGCAGCAAAGCACACAGATTCCTTCTGCACAGAGTCATGTTATGTAGTCGGACTGGTTAAAAAGGTCCAACCCTTCTAACATCAGGTTCTCGACAACCTTCCACAAGCCAAGCAACGCAACTTCTCCAACAAGGAAAGCAACTTACCAAGGTTCAGATTCAGCAAATGCTTCCCCCTCTCCCCAGGGAACTCAACGCAATGGAGACCATTGCTTCCTAAATATGGAGGATTAATCTAGGTGGATATCGATGACCACTCACATATTCCAACTAGCTCAAAATAGTTCTTTGACAATTGACTATTTTTAGCAGTTTTTCTGTGTCCTAAACTTTCGGGGCCATTTTAAGGGCCTAAATGATGATTTTTCATGATCGGGAACCTCCCTAATCATTGAAGGAATGATTTATATTGTGAAATGAAGCTCCTCGTCAATACCTTTCCAACGAGCTATCATGCGTCCAAAACGGAGATCGTATGCCAAATTTATTCCCCCGGGAAGTTGATACACCAAACTGCCCAAAACGGGGTCCAAAAACCTGTTGGATTTTCATCTTCCGAGGTTAGGGTTTTGGATTTTATTTATGTAAAACATGTCTTTGGATCCTCATTGTAACAATCAACTTCTTGCAAATGAGCGCAGTCATCACATCTCTTCTCAGAGATAAGCTACCACTATTCTAGTGAGTCATTCACTCTATAATTCTACAATTTCTGTACATTCTCTCATTAATAAAAATTGTGCATTATTGTATCTATGTGTTTATTGAAATATTTATGTGTATCTCACAATATATCTGTATATTTCATTGTTATATCTCTGCCTTCATTTCTTTCTAAAAAATAATCTGAATCAAAAGACTTGAGTGAGGAACGTTGCCAAGAATGGAAATTTAGTGGCTCGTAAATCCATTATCATTAGCAAAGTACTTATCCATCATTGTAGATGCCTTACTCATAGCCAAATTGTATGTAGCATGATCAAGAACTAGTGGAGAAGTAGAAGGGGAAGAGGCATTCCAAGGACACACGTTCGTAGGCATGGATGGGTGAGCTAGATCATAGAACCCTCGATCATGAACTTAACCTCAATCCCTTGTCCATTTAGCACCTGATCCGAAGATTTACTATTGATCTCATTAAAAATTGATTTCAAATATATTTTAGGAGAAACTAAGCTTATTGTAATATTATGTTTCCATTCTAGTTAATGAGAAATATGTTTGCAATTGATGTTATTTGTAATTTTTTTTATTTTTTTTTGGTGTATTCACCCTTACCTAGGGAACTAGGTGTGATATTTTAACTCATGGGGAAAATAATCTCAATGTGGGGTGAACTCTAATGCTAGAGTTTAAAAGTTGGGAAGAAAATTGATAGTTTAACTTATGTAGAAAAGAATCTCATTGTGGGGTGAAATCTAATGCTAGAGTTTAAAAGTTGGGAAGCAAATTTCTCATATAGACTTGGCTCCAAGAAGAACATGATATTATATCCTTGGATTTAATGAGTTTGATTTTCGACTAAACAAAGTGACAACATATCTTGGGTGGATGCAAGATGATTATTTTCCATAAGTAATTATCTAAACTCTTATGTGTAGAAAGATATCTAATTCCAATTGGAGTTAGATATTTAATTTTAATTGTTGAAGATGATGTAAAAAAGTATGATGATTTTGATCTCTTTAGTGGTTGTAATTATTCTTTGGTTATGAATACTTTGTGTTCATCCTGTAATCTCTGGACATTCCAACTTAATATGACCTTTTTGTTTATTCCATTTAATTAATAAATAGTGGTAGTTCCGATATGACAAAAAAAAATTGTTTATGTTATTGAATGTATAATTGCATTAATTCTTGAGCAATGGTCAAGTGGTTTCACTACCGTTTGACCTCAACATGAGTATCATTTTGGGTAAGTTTGTTGGCAAAGTTAAGTAAAATGAATTAATTGTGAGGTAATTGAAATGTCTTATATAATGTTTTTTTAATAAAAATAAAAAGTAAATTCTTACAAATATTCATTTTCAATGAAATTAGAATTTTAGTTAAATTAGAATTGCTAACATGTTTTAGAAAAAAACATGCTATGATTTTGATAAAATAAAAATCATTGGGTTTAATCCGGGTTTTAGGTGAATTTTAGATGTCAATTATTTAGATGAACTAAAGGTTGAAGTTTAGGGTGATGGGTGAATTTGTTGGGTACAAAGGTGTTAGTGATTCAGGATTTTTTTGTGAGAACTTTTTCTACAAAAATCTACGACGAGGATCTTTTACTGAGGCTTAATCGCATGTAAACATGAGCAAATAATCATTAAGCATTGTATATGAATATGAGCAAATTATGTGCATATGTATAATTAAATCTCTACTTAATCAAGAGAGAATGTAAACAAAACTCACACACACAATTTGGCACCCATATGTTAACAAAGTTCACCATATTTCCTAGCTACGTCTCCGGATACAACTAGAATATGAATCATTTTATTTTCCTTCCTTTAGCCAGGGTTGAAACCTTCTCATAAAATGTGGTGCATGCTTCTTACATGGATGAAACCCAGAGAAACATTCTCTTACACAAAAAACTTAAGGCTCTCACATAAGTGACATTTCTTCGGACACCAGAAGGACTACATTCCTCTCAATGCAAATCTCTCTCAAATGGCCTCCCCTCTAAATCTCTCCCAACAAGGAGTTTAAATAGTTTCCTTAGCTCCATAATTTAAGGATACAAGATCCACAATTTTAGGATCTAATAACAACTCAAAGGACAAAATAAGAAAGAATCTCAAACCAACATATGGGACTATTAACCTCCCCTTGAGATTGGGAAACTACTTGGGATATAATGAGGAAGAATATCAAAATAACTCATGAGACTCTAACTTCCCCTTGAAACTAGGAGACTAATTTGTGAGGTGGATTATCACACTTAATTTAAATTCCTTTTTACAAATTCTATGAAAAATACATGAGCACATTATGCTCAAAATTATTAATCATTTCACCTGTTACCAAAACCTTAATGAGCTTTAGCCTTGGTGTGTAAAGTGTAATACACCTTTTCCATAAAGTTGTGAAAAGTTGTTTGAGACTTCTTCATTGGAAATGGAGATCCTCCTGGATCATATACCTCCCCACAAAAAGCACTTTTGGTCCTCTAAACGTATAGAGAGAAATTGTAACTTGAATTTCTGCATCTACCTTTACTAGCTTCTAGGAAGAGTTTTACACTCCACGATGCACTTCCCCACTGCTTAATCTGCATAACAAATGTCTCTAAAAGGCCACACCCTTCTTCCCCTTCACCTTTATACTTCAAAATGAGGACGTTGATGCCAACACTTGCATTAATGCAAATCTATTGTTGATTCTTTGATCTACATAACAAATTTCTCTAAAAGGCCACACCCTTCTTTTCCTTCACCTTTGTACTTCACAATGAGGATGTTGATGCCAACACTTGAATCAATGCAAATATGTAGCTGACAATACATGCATCACAAATTTTGCAAAAAATTCAAAGGAAGACCATACTTGCAAAGAGTTTATAAAACACTCATGGACAAGTATACAATGATTTCTCAATAGGCCTCAGGAAAAATAATGCCTCTCACTCAACATTGGCTACAGGACCCATTACTCTCTCCCGTGTCGAGGAAAATGTATGAGGAACCTCACTACAACATTTTTTAATCTTACATGGCTAGGGTAAGATAGTTGGGATTATCACCTGGGGTTTATAGCCTTAGACAAAATTTTCAATTGATTCTCAAGTGATAAATACAAGGAACCAATGTTGTCGTTTTTTTATAATCAAATTGTACAAAAGAAGAAAGTAAAATATATATGTATTGTGTTTGAGAACTAAGGAACAAATGAAATATTGTAAATCTGAAAGTGATATCAGAGAATACACATGTGAGATAAAAATCAACAAAGCAATTTTATTGATTTCACTCAAAGTTACAATCATAACCTTTTTTTCAAACCCCTGCAATGGGTAAGAACCAAGATCATATTTGGATATATTTGATGGGCACCATACAAAAACATTTTGACAACAAGTGAAGAACGATATTAGAAATAAGGATCAACTTAGCCACGGAAGTATCATCTACTAACTCTGCAAAATATTCCATATCAGTAATGAAAACTAATTCATGAACAGATTAGAATAAATAGACATCCAAGATCAAATGATCAACCTTCCTAGAATAAGTTGATGAATAATGTTTCTCAATCTTTGAATCATGTTATCTTCAATAAGACCCTGATATCAACAAAAGGTTAAGGCTCTATGATAACTTAGAATGAATAAAAGTAATTAATCTCACATGTTTAAGAGCATACCTTTATCAAAAAATTATTTCTTTGTTTTCTCTCTCTTATGTCCCTTCCTTTGATCAACTTTTATTTTCCTCAAAAGAAGTTGTGGTAATTTCAAACTACCTTTAGTTAGGGACAAATATTAAATAATAATAATAGATAAAGGGTTTAATAAATAATAACTAATAAGTGGGACCCCTAATTCTTTAAATCTTTTCAAGTTTGATTTCCTCCTTGTTTCTCCATAATTTATTTAAATAATAAATCATGCCACCACATAAAGCATATACATAAACAATCACTTTTATCATCCCCTTGTGTCTCCCAAAATAATCCATATATATACCAAATAAATAACATGTATTTTCCACCACGAAAACAAATTATTGATTGGTTGTCCAAAAATGAGGATAATAGTATCAAGTTGTCCAAAAAAGTCAAAACATAAACAAATTGTTTTCCACCAGAAAAAACATGAAATGTCAAAAGCCATATTTACTATGTGAAGCAGTCTGCTTCTTCTCACTACTTGTTGCCTTTCCTAATTTGTTTTTTGAGTGTACCTTCTTAGTGTGTGGTTGATTGGAAGCCTCAGGATGAAATTCATTGAGAGATGGAGATGGTTCATTGATTTGTTGGGCATGTGAGGTAATTGACTAAGAGAAATCATTAGATGACTTAGAATGAGTGACCATGTTTTTACCTTTTCTTCACATAGGCTCATGGATGGTTGTTTTGAGTCTTTTATTTGCATGTGAGGACTGAACAGGGGACACAATATGATCAATTTGTTGGGCACATTGGTTGAGTGGAGGTGGAGGTGGAAATGACAATGAAATTGTGGGCCAAACATCATTGATAGGAACCTCTGGATGGATGGACACATGAGGTGGAACATGGACATTTGAAAGACTTGGGTGAGGTTGGTAAGAAGGTATTTATGGTATAGGATGTAGTTGAAACACTCCTTGGCCCAATAAGTTAAAGAACCCAACTTGAAATAGCTAATTCAACTCTTGAATATAAACATCAAAACCAATGGAGAATCTAGGTCTCATGTGCCTCTCTACCAAAAAAAAAAAAATCCTCTTCCATGGCTTCCTCTACTAAATAAAATCATTGTCTGAAAGCAAAATTAGGTCAAAATATGAAACAAGAAGGACTAATCAACCATCAATTTACTTTCCTAAAAACAAATTTAAAATATTGGCTCTTATCAATTCACACACTAGAATGCATGCAGTCAATCCATTACTCTGCAAGTAACAATGTTAGTCATTATGCTAACTTAGATCTACAATTGTCATGGCTAGAACATGGAAATTCAATTATATATAGGACATTATTAGATTTGTAATGAATGAAAAGTGATATTTATGAAAGGGAAACAATGGTTACTATTCTAACGAGATTAAATCTTAACAAAAGGTCACCTTATAATCATACTCAATTATAGATTTAGCTAGCACTACTCATTGTTCTTATTTAAAATTTTCATTTTATTAATCTTTCCAAATTACAGAGATTCTATACAATCACATTTTCTTCTAAACAGAACATGGGAATAATAAAATGATTTTGGGAAAAATGAGGGCTTTATAATTTGCGTAAAGTGAAATCATGGACGGGAAATGAAAATGATCGATGTCCTTTCTGCATGCAATTTTATCATCCCCTCAATTATCAACTAATGTGATCAATTCCATGCCTGTAGAATAAAACTCTATAATTATTTGCCTTTGATTCTTTGGAATCCAATTCATCAATCAAAATGTATTAACAAACATTCTGGAAAATTCTTCCTTATAGATTCCTGTAAGAAGGACCATATCTTTATTCTTTTAAAATATGACCATTTGAAATATGTTTTACCAAACATACTTAATCCATAGAATTCATCATAATAACAGGATGAATCCAATCTGATATTAATCCAATAGAGCACAAGAACTAAGCTTCATCTTTGTGTTGTCACATATATTATTCATATAATGGTCACTAAACAACTATCAAAATTTGGATGCCATCATAATATTTGTGGATGACAAGATTTCTAATCAATATTCCAACCAATACAAGCCCAATAATACAATGTTGAACCACACACGGGCTTGTAGTATTATTACTCATCTCTATGCAACATTTCCAACTTGTTATGTGCATAATTTTTTTTGGAGAACCAAAATCAACAAGCAGGCCCAAATATTGGTCACGAAATCCATGAAAAAGAATGTAGGGTTTTACATCTTATTATTGAAACAAAAAATAGATCAAAAATCATCCTTGAATCCAGAAATAAGAGTAAGTTGAGACAGAAAGAAAGTCGAAACCATAGATTTCAAATCCTTTTAAAATCATAAAACCATAATCCATTAACTGCCAACAGATCTAAACCAATACCAACAAGAGGTATACCAGTTCGAAACCCATCCGTATGCCCCAAAACATTGTCACAATCAAACTGAGTTGCCATTATAATGAGCCCAAATAATTTTATGATATTTCCCTTTGAACGAAGTACAGAAGTAGTGGAAATGAAAACTTTGATAGTGCAAACTGTTTGTTTTTTGTTTTATTTTGTTTTGAATACAAAATCCATAGCAAATGAAAAAGAAATAAATTGTGCATGATATCGAGCCGCAACCAAAATAAACCCAGAATGCAATCAAGGTGGTGAGACTCTGCATTCATACTTCATTCACAACTTAAAAAATAAATAATAAATAAAAACAAGTTGTATCATAAGTTTCAATGTAAAACCCAGGTTGGAAGTATTACTGGTGTTCAAAAACCAATGATTATTTTAGTTCATATTAACCCAAAACACATAATAACTCGTCATTTACAGTCTCTTAAATATCCATGCACAACATCGAGTCACACTCATATCACACATACAACATGAAACCGAGCTTGAGCCAATATTCAAAATTATCTGAGTAGAGTATCTTATTGATTCCAAAAGAGTAAAAAATGTCCATACCTATCCAATTCGACTAAATAGCCACAAAAAAATATCCAAAGATCGTTATTCAACCACCAATATGAGCTTTAGAATCCAAAACCCTTGACTAACAACAAAAAATCATTTCCAAACAAGTGACATTGCAAAAAGGTGGTATACCTTAAGAAAGAAACCCAACAAAGAGTGCATTAATTCCTTTTCAATTCATGTCTCTTCGATAGTACCAAAACCCACCAACCTTTCCATGATAGATCAAACTCAAAATAAAGCTCAATACCATGCATTAAAAACTAACAGATTCACAATCTTACATATCCCAAACTATTAATATACCACATTCACAAATGACATACAGTATCACTGCTTAATCAACTAACAATACCAACTTAACAATAAAGTAATGCGCTATATGGTATCATATCATATATGAACTTAATTGCAAGTTGACCTCATCCATACTTTTATGCAACAAATTTGTATAATATTGAAACCTCTATATGATATCATTGTTGTTATATGGTATATATGTGTATCGAATGAAACTCAACCACTCTTTTTAACCAGAGTTATGCCATATTATAACAAAAGAAATTTAAAACTTTATAATCGTAAGTAGCATAACTTTGGCGCAATAGGTCTTTCCCCTTTTTATTTTCCTTTTAGAAAATGGCGGCGATATATTTAATGCAATCTGAGGGTGAAGAGCATTATAAATAACCATTTGTGCATGTGTGATAGGATAGAATACGAAACTTTAATCTAATCAAGACATTTGTTTTCGAGTTGCATTTCTTTCTTTAAGAAAAAGGAGTGAAATCAACTTAATATATGTTATCTAAGGGGTCCCACCTATTAGTTAGATAATATAGTGATAGAATAAATATAGTGCATTGCGATCTTTTGTAGGCAGGCTTCTTGTTGCGCATTTTTGCATCAATATCTCATTAAGGGGCTTACAAAAGTTTTACACTGTTGTCAAAACATGCCTAGGAAAAGCAATACCTCTCACTCAACAATGGCTACAAGACCCATTACAATGTTGCCAAAATAGGCCTAGGAAAAATAATGCCTCTCACTCAATAGTGGCTATAAGACCCATTACAATGTTGTCAAAACAGGCCTAGGAAAAACAATGCCTCTCACTCAATAGTGGCTACAAGACCCATTACAATGTTGCCAAAACAGACCTAGGAAAAAATAATACCTCTCACTCAACAGTGGCCATAAGACCCATTACAATGTTGTCAAAACAAGCCTATAAGACCCATTACAATGTTGTCAAAACAAGCCTAGGAAAAATAATGCCTCACACTCAATAGTGGCTACAGGACATCAATTTTAAGGCTAATTCCATAGAAATGCATGAGTGGTTAGACCCTATGGTCTCAAACTCCACTACAATCAAATATTCACATGGAAACCTTATAAAAATAATCTTGGATTTCATTGCACGTAGTTTTCACTCTCCATCTTGGCTCTGCATATTACACGGTGATCTACGCATTGTTCAAAACCTTTAATAGTCTTATCTCTGGTTCAATGGAAAAAGTATTTTACTAGTGTAAAATAGGTCTCGAGATCAAGCCTGATCCAACAGATAGTTTATGATCTCATCTTAATTTGTTGCACCGAGAACAAACTGTAACCAACAGTTTTTATTACAAAACAATAACGTGATGTGGATTTGATAGTCACTGTTACCATGGCTAAGTAGTTGGGTCGTTGGAACCATAGTTGATCAATCAGGGATTCAACTCCGATCTCTATGCCATTTACTACTCTCGACAATCAATTGTAACAACATGGAAGATCGCTACTGAATATTAATAGTAGCGTGATCGGTAGATCGTCTTAACCCCTAGGTCAGAAGAAAAATCTTCAAAAATCGAGCATGAAGAAATAATTTCTTAGCCACTCACCAGAAAAATCTCTTTGATGTGTCAATCTTTACTTCTGCAACTTTGACAAAGGAAATCACAACAATACTAAAATATCCTTAATTTCGGAAAACTATCGTAACCCAAATCTTAGAAATATCAATTTCCCAAATTCTGCTCATTTTGTCAAACGTCGTCTCTCCCAAGTCTTGGTAGTTGTTGATGCCAAAGATGGAACAAAGACACTTCTCCATGGATCCATGCATAACAACCATCAAGCCCCTGGACTACGAGAGGGCCCCCACCAGGTGTCGACTTCTTGAAGCCCTTCATCCCATGATTGTTCATTACTCGGGGCTCCAACATTAACTATGTTGATCACCTCATAGCCATAGTCGAATGGATCCCTAACAATGAAATTGGATGTTGATTGTGGGATTTTATCTGAGCATTAGAACTTTGAAAATTCCACCACATGTGGGCCGCTTCTAATCTGTTGATTCTCAACAGAAAGTTCACAATCTCCTTTGAGTATCTGAGATTTGTAGCATTAATAAAAGTGAAGATTGGGCCATGGCTAGGATGTTTTTCTAGCCAGTTCCTCCTTTGTGAATTGGATGGGTTTGATGATCTTTACGAATAGTGATTGAGAGTGGCTTAAGGGTGTGCCAATTGAATCAAACCCACCAATCGATATAATTCGTAGTGTGATTGTAGGAAAAGAAACACGCTCAACCATCTGCACCAGCCTCCCAAATGAGTCAAATGCCCATTAGAGCATAGACCAAGCCACCTAGACGTCCAACAAATCTGAATGTCCATTCTTGTTAGGAGTTGTAATTGCATTAACTAATTAGTTAGTAAAATAGTTCATTTACAGTTACTCCCATTCAGAAACAGTAAAACTTTATTTTGTTAGTATTTATATAATTCAATATGAAATCAATTATCTGCGTTCATTCCCAACATTTATGTATTCTTTCTTGTTTACATGGTATCAGAGCGTGAGTTTGGGAGCAGAGAGTATGTTGTGTGCGCCCACTCCTAGATCTTGAATAATACATGTTGAACATTGTGCATGCGTACTAAGGCTGCGTAAGGTTGCATTGACCAGAAGTTGTTTAATGTTGTCAGCTATTTAATGCATGTTTGTTACTGTTGTTCTCTGCGTCTCTCTTCCACTGTGAAGAATACCATAGAACGTTGTTTTTTCCTGTTACTGCCAGCCAATTTGAAGAAGTGCCACAAAGCTGCCACCGGTTTGGAGAAGAGTTGCCCGCCAGTTTGAAGAAGTATCATAGAGTTGTCACCGGTTTGGAGAAGAGCCCTGCCGAATTGGAAGAGGGCCTTGGCTAAGAATTACAGGCTTGAAATTCCCTTACTCTCGATTTTGTTGAAGAGTATTTATAAAATTTGGAGTTTATTTTAAGTTTCATTATATCAATTATTTTAAAAAAAATTGTGGTTGATATTTTGGAATTAGAAATATGTCTAGTTCTTGGTCAATTCAAGCACCAACTCTAGTTGGTTACAATTATGATTTTTGGAGTGAGAAGGTGAAATCCATTTTGCAGGGTCGAGGATGTTGGGATTGTGTTGAAACAAGGTTCATAGAACCTAATGCAAATGTTGTTGCAGCTATGACTGTTGTTCAAAGAAAAACATTAGAAGAACTTAAGAAAAAAGAAGGAAAAGCCAAATCATATATTTTAGTTTCTTTAGATGATTTTATATTTCCTAAAATTATTGGTGCCAAGACTGCTAAAGAAGCATGGGATATTCTTAAGTTAGCTTATAAGGGTAATGATAAAGTGAAAACTGTGAGACTTCAAACCCTTAGAACTCACTTTGAAACCCTCAAAATGAGTGAATCAGAAAGTGTTGATTAGTTTATGACTAAAGTTATGTGTATTATGAATTGACTTAGGATTAATGGAGAAAAAGAACACACAGACCAAAGAGTTGTTGAAAAAGTTCTTAGAAGTTTACCTAAGAAATTTGAAATGGTAGTTACTGCTCTTCTTGAGTCGAAAGATCTAACTAATTTTTCTATAGAAGAATTGACTGGTTCATTGTTATCTCATGAAGCAAGGATGACCTTGGATCTTGGTACTTTAGAACATGCATTTCAGACTAAGTTGTCCATGGACAGAGGCAGAGGCAGATGTTTTCATGGACGTGGTTGAGGACTTTCTCAAACATGAGATAAACCTGAACAAACAAAAGACAAGTCATAGTAGTCAAGATCGTCTTCACAAGATCATGGTCAGAGATGGACAAATAAATCAGAAATTCAATGTCGTTATTGTAAAAAGTTGGGTCACCATATATCTGAATGTCGTAAGTTGCAGTATAGAAATAAATCTAATGTCACAGAAAGTGAAACATCTGATACATTGTTTCTTTCATGTCAAGTATCTCAGCAAATTCTTGACAAAGATGTTTGGTGGCTAGATAGTGGATGTAGCAATCATATGACTGGTCACAATGATTTACCTTCTAATCTTGATACATCTCTTATTACTACAATTAGTTTGGTTGATGATTGTCTGATGAAAGCTTCATGAAAAGGTGTTGTGCCAGTTTTAAGAAAGCAGGGTGAAGTGAAAAATATTTATGATGTTTACTATGTACCAAATATCAAGCACACTTTGTTGAGTATAGGGCAATTAATGGCACATGGTTATGATGTTACTTTTCACAACAACACTTGCACAATTCTTAATCCAACTAAAAGACTTGTTGCAAAAGTCCCTATGACAAAGAACATATTGTTTCCCTTAGAAATGAGAAGTGGGAAGATGTATGCATGCAATATTTCTAATGTGACTCAAACTGAGTTATGGAATTATCGTTATGGTCATTTACCAGTCAAAAGTATGAGTTTGTTACAAAGAGAGTCTATGGTGACAGGATTGCCTCCTTCGATTAATTAGATTCCTTCTTGTGAAAGTTGCATAGTAGGAAAACACCAACGAGATAGTTTTTCATCATCCTCTTATAGAGTCAAAGAGTGCTTAGAGTTAGTTCACACAGACTTATGTGGACCTATGCAAAATCAGTCGATTGGTGGAAGTTTTTATTTTCTAACATTTATTGATGATTTTAGCAGGAAAGTTTGGGTTTATTTTCTCAAACACAAATCCGAGACTTTCACTCAATTCAAAGAATTCAAGGCTGAAGAAGAGAAACAAAGTGGCAGATTTGTCAAAGTTTTGAGATCTGATGGAGGAGGTGAATATGACTCAAGAAAGTTTGTTGATTTTTGTAAACATCATGGTATTAAAAAGAAAACGACTACCAGATATAATCCACAACAAAATGGAGTGGCAGAAAGAAAGAATCGCACCATCATGAACATGGCCATGAGTTTACTTACAGCAAGAAAAATGTCCAAAGATTACTGGGCTGAAGCAGTTGCATGTTCAATTTACATACTTAACAGACCACCAACTTCCAGTGTTCAAGGTAAAGTACCTGAAGAAAAATGGAGTGGATCTAAGGTAAATGTTTCTCATTTCAAAAAATTTGGTTGTGTTGCTTTTGCTCATGTTCCTAAAGAGATAAGAAAGAAGCTTGAAGATAGAAGTGAGAAGTACATTTTTATTGGCTATAGTGAACAGTCGAAAGCATACAGATTATACAATCCTGTTACTAAGAAATTTCTAGTAAGTAGAGATGTTAAATTTATGGAAGATAAATCATGGGATGAAATGGAAAACAATACTTCTCACAATCCTTCTCTTGAGTTATATGAACATCAAGCACCTACAAAGTTAGATGAACATCAAGAATCGACAACACATCTTCCAAGATTGCAAGTTCAAAATGAAAGTAGTTCTTCATCTCATAATGATTTTTCCTCTCATAGTGATTCAGATTCTGACCATAATCATCAAAGAATGAGAAGTTTGTCTGAGATATATGACCAAGATGATACTGTAGTACATTTTTCATTTTTCTCATCTCAACCTACTTGTTTTGATGAATCTGCAAAGCAAAAAGAATGGGTAGATGCAATGAATAATGAAATAGAAGCTAATGAAAGAAACAATACATGGGATTTAGTTGATCTACCTGCAGATAAAAATGTCATAAGTGTTAAATGGGTTTATAAAACTAAACTGAATGAAAAATGTGAGATTGAGAAACACAAAGCAAGGTTAGTTGTTAGAGGTTTTTCACAAGAACCTGGCATTGATTATGGTGAAACTTTCGCACATGTAGCAAGATTAGATATTGTTCAATTTGTTTTGGCCATTGCAACATAAAATAAGTGGCCTATTTATCAAATGGATGTCAAGTCTGCCTTCTTGAATGGAGTGTTAAATGAAGAAGTGTATGTCCATCAACCACCTGGATTTGAAGTTAAAACACAAGAGCATCAAGTGTACAAATTAAAGAAATCCTTGTACGGTTTGAAGCAAGCTCCACGAGCTTGGTATAGTATAATTGATCATTATTTACTAAGAATTTGATTTCATGGGAATCTAAGAAGCAACCCATAGTTTCTACCTTTTTTGCAGAAGTGGAATATGTAGCGGCAACAACAACAACATGTCATGCAGTTTGGCTTAAAAGGATTTTAATGGATTTTGGATATATGACAAAAGAACCTATTCCAATTTTTGTGACAATAACTCTGCCATTTCCTTGTCGAAGAATAATGTGTTTCATCAGAAAATCAAACACATTGATACTCGATTTCACTTCATTCATGAACTCGTCAAAAAAGGTGACATTTTCCTCAAATTTTGTGGTTCTAAAGCTCAGCTAGCTGATATCTTCACTAAACCTTTGGGAAGAGATGTTTTTCAATTTCAACATCAAAGTTTAGGCATTATTAATAATGTAATCCTCCAGATTAAGAGGGAGTGTTAGGAGTTGTAATTGCATTAACTAATTAGTTAGTAAAATAGTTTGTTTACAGCTACTCTCGTTCAGAAATGGTAAAACTGTATTTTGTTAGTATTTATATAATTCAATATAAAATTAATTATCTACGTTCATTCCCAACATTTATGTATTATTTCTTTATTTCTGTTTACAATTCTGTCCACATCACCAGAGGCTTGATCAGTTGAGAAAGAAGTTGTTTGTATTTGAGAGTACTTTTCTCCACAAGTGTTTCCATGTGTAATGGTGATGGCTCATTTTGTAGGTAAGGGTTGTATTTAGTAGTGGCTCACCTTGAATAAGCCAATATTTCCATTGCCCAACAACCTGTTTGGTTATGCAATTTCATTGGAAATGGTGTAACATTATAGCTCCAGGACCATCCAATTTCAGGGCAGGCATTAGGGCATGGAATGCATGCAACAACAACAACACAAGGACGACGAAATGTTGGTGCCCCATCTGGATTTCAACAAAGACACAATTAAATCAATGGATATTATTCATGTTCTCACGCTACCCATCTGTTAACACTTGCTCAAGTGAATTTCTTTTCAACTTTTTAGGTGGAGGAACCCTAGATCATTTGGTCAAAGGAGATGGATGCCAACATATAATAGATCTAAGTGCATTTGAAATTTTAACCCATACCCATGGATTTCCATGAAATTCCTCTAGGGTTTATAAGCCCCGTGGTAAAAATCGTATGCTGCACAAGATCCAGACAAACACAACCAATCAGCACTACAATGCCTCATGTAAATTCCCACCATCGATTAAAAGGGTATGAGCTAGGACAAGTTATTATTTTTTTTTTTTTTATGATTCATTTCAAAAATAGAAAGTATGTCCTTGGATGCTATCAACCAGAAAATTAACCCCGTGCATGTTCACTGCCTCACAAAGCACATCTCTTAGATCTCCTTCAACTGACTCTTCTTCTCCTAGTATGTTCCTACTATTGCATATGGAAATTACTCGAGACATAATTTGTTTGTGATATTCGGCATATTGTTGTCTAAGATATCAAGTCCTCTGAGGTTGGCGAGCCACTCGTCATGTAGGAGGAGGATTCTCTTATCTATTCCCTAAGCCTCGAACAACACAATTGTCGAGAGCCCATTCTATTGCATTCATTCCCTGTTCGTTGTCATCACAACGATATTCTTCTCTATATTTTCTTCAAGCTCATGAAGCCATGTTTGCTTCTTTGCTTTTCTCATGATTATATTCACAATATCTAAAATTGGTTAGACCTGCTTTGATACCACTTGATCCGATATTTTCTGTGAGAAATTTCTCTACAAACATCTATGACGAGTATCTTTTAATGACACTTAATCAGATGTGAACATGAGAAAATAATCATTAATCATTGGACATGAACGTGAGCAAATTATGTGCATATGTATAATTAAATATCTACTTAATAAATGGAGAATGCAAACAAAACTCACACATATAATTTGGCACCCACATGTTAACAGAGTTCACCTAGTCTCTAGATCCACTTGGAATATGAATCATTTTATTGTCCTTCTTTTAGCTAGGGCTAAAACCTTCTCACAAAATGTGGTACATGCTCCTTACAGGGTTGAAACCTAGAGCAACCTTCTCTTACACAAAGAACTTAAGACTCTCACATAAGTGAAATTTCTTCAAACACCAAAATAACTACATTCCTCTCAATGAAAAGTTCTCTCAAAGGGGCCTCAAAGGGCCTCCCTTATAAATCTCTCCCAACAAGGAGTTTAAATAGTTTCCTTAGCTCCATAATTCAAGGAGACAAGATCCACAATTTTATGATCTAATAACAACTCAAAGGAAAAAATGAGAAAGAATCCCAAACCAACCTATGAGACTCTTAACCTCCCCTTGGAACTAGAAAAATACTTGGGATATAACGAGGAAGAATCTCAAAACAACTCATGAGACTCTAACTTCCCCTTGAACCTAGGAAACTAATTTGTGAGGTGGATTCTCACACTTACTTTAATTTCCTTTTTACAAATTCTATGAGAAATACATGAACACATTATGCTCAAAAATAGTAATCATTTATAATTAATCATTTCACCTCTTACCAAAACTTTAATGATAATTAGCCTTAGTGTGTAAAGTGTAATACACGTGTTCCATAATGTTGTGGAAATTTGTTTGAGACTTCTTCATTGAAATTGGAGATCCTCCTGGATTAGTAGTAATCTAACAACCTGATTAAGGGATAGGGTGATGGATAAATACCTAGTTAAAAATCAAAATTGTGGATCAATTTGAATTGAAGAAAGTTTCAAGTCTATACAACAATTTGGATTTTAAGATACTAGCAAAGTTAATTACAAAAGACTAAATAAATTTAATAGTATTTTGAGTTCATTCATCGAGGAGAGCATTTGAAGAGACTTGGAAACTTGATAAGGAGTTCTTAATAATATGAGTTCTTAGTAATATTTTTGTTACATAAAAAAGGTTGTGAACCCCATTTAATTCCCTTTCCCTTCACTCTCCATCGAAATGTAGGTAAAGCTATTAATAATTCATCTCTAAATGGAAAGGTGTTGTTTAGAACATTCTTCAACCAATTTGAAATTACCTCAAGTTGACAAATGATTATAAATGGACAATGTTATTTCAAATAATTGATTATAAATGGCTAATGTTATGCCAAATAATATGTGACAAGTTCATATATGAAAAGGATAGTGATTATAAATGTGAAACGTTGTGCTAAAGAAAATGATAATGTTGTGCCAAAGAAAATGATAATGATAATGTTGTGCCAAAGAAAATGATAATGTTAAAAATATTACAAAGGCTATTCATTATAAATGGAAAAATAGTACAAAGAAAACATTACGAGTTCGAATATTATATACTCAAAAGATCAAAGCATAGGAAAAGGGAAGTTCGAAGAAAAGCTATAATAAGACTTTAGTTAATGCCAAGAAAATATCATATAGAAATCAACTTATCAAACCCTTTGTGATTCATATAAAGTTATGAAGCTTTTATTTTTCCAATGTAAAATAATTTATGAAATTCTATCAACAAATCATACAAATATATCATAATCGATTTTCATCCAGTGTTCATAACAATGATAACAAGCTCAATTGGTATTATAGAATTGATAAAAGAATAGATGGAGAGTGTAAAGGTTATTATGGACTTGAAAATAGTTGTAAATCAATGGACCTTTGGTTATGGGATAAGAAGAAACTCCTCTTTGAGACTCTCATCACTCTTGTTATCTTATATGGTTGTTAAGTTTGGAGTTGTGGCATCTATAAATAATTGTGGAGAAAGATAGAGAAGATGCAAAAACGTTTTATAACTTATAATCTCAAAATCAAAGGTGATACACCCTATCGCATCAGTTGTTATGATCCAACACCTTAAAAATGATAAAAAGTCAATGAATTACAGTGCACTTTGAGTGGGAATTTCTCTTTACAATATATCCAATTTAGAATACAATATGAGATGTGATAAGATGATCCTAAGACTAGGTCTCCTTGGTATATATATAGGAGACAAATGGTACAATTATAATGAAAGTGTGTGATGAAGGATTTCATAGTCTGCATACAAATATAACACAAGAAATGTAGTAAATCAATAAGAGGCTTAATAAGGGGTTTTATACATAACATGTGTTTTTTATGGGGCTTTGTCTAGGGCTTAACATGCCCCCTCCTCAAACAAGTGTTGTCCTCAACACTTGACAACCACGGGTGTGTATGCATGAAGAAATCATCTTCACATGTCGCCTCTTCCATTGGTAGGTTCTTCCATTTGATGAGCCACTCAATAATTGCTCAATTTTGCAACTTCTTAATCCTTATTTCAAGGATTGTTTCTAGTTGTAGTATGATTTTCCCTTCTCTATTCATCTCTAATAAGGTAGTTTGAACTAGGATCTTGTCATTGGTTATCTTCTTTAAGAAAGAAACATGGAATAATGGATGTACACTTTCTTTTTGTTGATGAATAGCATGGGCTTGATCTTGAGCAGGTGAAGACCCTTAGGCATCTCTTCAAATAACTTGGAATGATCAAGTTGATAACATTTTGGAGATCCATTGGAGAAGAGGATATAGATGTTTGAACATATATTGAGATCAATTGTGAAATTACACCATGGTGTCCCATTTTTAGTAATTTTTTCATGTTGTTAGATCTTATCACTTTAGAGGGTTTCCCTTGGATACCTCTTAGCTCAATTTCCTTGCCTTCTGAGGAAAATATCATGAAAATATATTGAAAATTAAGGGCCACTATTCCCAATGATTATAACCATTGGACCCCTAATACAACATCAAAACCACCCATTTGGATGGAAATCATGGGACTATCCAATAAATACTCCCCCATATTGAGCTTAATACTATGGAACTTCCTAGAACAATTTATGGTACCTCCATATGCAATCATTACTTGGAACTCTATTGTTGGACATACAAAGAAATTGAGATCATTTGCTAGTTTACAATTAATGAAGTTATGGGTACTACCAGAATCAATCAACACCAATACCTTTTTATTTTTGATATATCCTTGTATCTTGAAGGTTTGTGGAGTACTCTCACTGGCCATTGCATGATAATATATCATTGGAGTAGTCTCTTCTAGCTTTAAATCTTATGATGGTTCGAGTTCTTGATATTCTTCCTCTTCATTGTCTATGTAGAATACTTTCTTCTCACTGCATTTATGCCCCTTATTGTACTTGTTTTCACAAATAAAACATCGTCACTTTTCTCTTCTTTCATCCATTTTTTGAGGTTTCAACTTTTTCGGTTGAGGTGTGATTGTCTTATGAGCCCCAAAATAATCTATGCTTCATGTGTATGCTCCACTGTTAGACTTGTGTGTCGCAAGTATTCTTGGCTTCAATATGACAAGTGGATCGCATAGCTTCCATAATATTTTCAAGATGTCTTAAGAAAATATCATTTTTTATGTCCTCTTTTAATCCACCCATATAAGCTTGCAACAATTTTTCATCACTTATGTCATCCACCCTTGTGGTCAATACTTGAAATTTTGAATTATAATATTCAATATCACCTAAATGCTTGATTATTGTCAATTGAGTGAAGTAGTCTTGTTCCCACACTTTCCCATATTGTGCTTCTAGGTATCTTGTAAATAAACCCCAAGTATGATGATAAGGATGGGGTTTCCTTTTAACTACCCATTGATATTATTAGCACCTAAAGCTGCTATGACAATTTTTTATTTTTGCTACAAAAGATAGTGGTTTTGATAGCACAATATGGAAAAATATTCATTGCAGAAAATTATCCTTTCCAAAAGCACATTCTCAATGAAATCATTTGGGAAACAAATTCAATCATTTTTTTTTTGTATTGGTGCCTACAAATTTTTTTATATAATTTTAGGAAGGAATTTTGGTAAAAATAATTAATTTCTTTTACTAAATTTTTTGTTTTTTGAGTCTCTCGGGTTTTTACAGGATTTGTTTAAAACATATTGGGATTTGTGGTCAATAGGCCCAATCTCTAAGTCACAAGGCCAACATCAAGGGTCGAGTCCAAGCACTCAAACACCAAATTCCAAAGCCCGCCAAGCTAGAGCCCATGGGTCATAATTGTGCACTACACGTCGAAAGGTTGTAGAACCATCTACATATATAAAGACCCATAATATATTTTGCCTTGGAAATGTGGGATATATCCCACAAACACAAAAAAAAAATGTGCCCAACATTCATGTCGAGAGTCCAAGTGTGAAGTACCCAAACAATGCCAGTCAACGAGCTCAATCTTTATGTCATAAACAATCTTACACCACAGTCAACACCTACCTATCCAATCCTGAGCCCAAGTTCTAAGTATTGTCGAGCATCAAAGAGTATCCAAGTTTCCAACCAGTGCTTGATTATTAATAGAAGTGTGCCACCAGAAATCAATGAAAATACCACATGTGTGTTGAGTGTTCATGCTCATGCCAAGTTAAAAACCAAGTGTCAAACAAAACACTTACAACAAGATCCCAATGGTGTTAAGACAAGCTTGAGCTTGGATATGATATTCTCATGCACAAGTGTTCAAATGCGTTATCAAAGGGATTCCAAGGTACCCATGCTCAGGTATCAAGGTCCCAAGCATTGTGTGAGATCAATTTCAAACATGGACTTCATGTCTCTCATTTCCAAATATAAAGGTCTAAGATTCGCGGACTTTGAAGAGGAATAGGATTGAGGCATTAATTTTAGTTTTTGATCCGGATTTATGAGTGGAACAAAATGAATAACAGTCTGAATACAATAACACAGAGATACAGAGAACAACAAGATATATCCATTGAACAATAACTTCTATTGAATAAATAAAATAGGTTGAAACTGTAAAAATGAAGAATTGAAACAACTTGCTCAAATGGTGGTAGCTATTTCTGAGAAGAGATGTGGCTGCTATGCACATCTGTTTGCGCAAAATGATTAAAATCAGGCTCAAGAGGAATTTTTAACATTACTCATGAATTCAAAAACCCTATACATCCAAAAACCTAACCCTAGTAGATGAAACGCCAAAAGTTATGTGGACCTCGATGGGTAAGTTGGTACCTCAACTTCCCGGGGTCGTAACTTTTGCATACGACCTCGGTTTTAGGTGCATGATATCCCATTGGAAAGGTATTTTCGAGAAATACACATTATGCCATCAAAATTTGACTTTGTCTACAGTTTTACTGTGGGAATCCAAAAAACAATGTTTAGGGCCCCAAAACGTCCCTGGAAGTACAAAATGATATACTGACATGAAAACTTCCAAAATAATCCAGTTGGATTAGGTGGGAAGCCACCAATATCCACCTAGAAGATGTGTAGAGCTTCAAACATCCCCAGAAGTGTAGAAACCATGATTACAAAGAAGTACAAAAGAACATGTTGAACTAAAATTGTCAAGAGGATCTAGTTGGAATAGGTTGGTGGCCACCAATATCCACCTGGATCAGTCCTCCCCCCTTAGGAAGAAATTGTATCCATTGTGTTAAGTTCCCCCATCATGTGAGGAAACTTCTGCTGAGATTGGCCTGGGGTGAGCCACTTTCCTTAGTGTAGGAGTTTATTTGCCTTGACAACCTGATAAAGCTGTATCCTCTGCTGGTGAGTGCCTTTGACCTATGTGTCCACTATCTGATCAGTGGATTTTTGCAATCAGGGATGAGATCTATTGGTTTCAACTGTTATGTCATCTCTGAGGTGTCCAATAATGGTGGAAAATATGGCTGAAGGAGGCCCACATTGAACATTGGGTGCAATCCAAGGAAGGGTGGAGTGTTGAGCTCAAAAGCATTGCTACCCACAGCCTTGACGACAATGTAAGGCCCATAGAAAAGTGGGCAGAGCTTTCGATGGGGCCTTGTAAGGCGCTCTTTTTGCAAATGTAACCAGACCTTGTCTCCCACCTGAAACTAGTGCGGTACTCGGTGTTGATCATGGTGTTCCTTGTACTTAGAATTAGCTTTCTACAAAATCTCATGGACCTATTGGCGGATGTGTTGAATCTGCTCAATGAATCTGTTGGCTTTGTCGGCCTCAGAATGAACATGGGAAGATTTTTCCTATGTAGTTGAAAGAGGTAGTGCAACATCAATGGGACCCAAGGGTTGGAATCCTAGCCCCACCTGAAATGGGCTATGGTCGGTGGAGCTATGGAGAGCCATATTGTAGCTTTATTGAACATAGGGAAGACTTTCAACCCATGTATGTGGATGCTTAGAATTGTAAATGTGCAGAATGTGCACAATCATCCGATTGATGACCTCTATCTGACCATTGGTTTCAGGGTGGAAAGCAATGGATTTAGTGAGCTTGGTGTCCAACAGTGACCAGATAATCGACCAAAATGTGTTGAGGAACTGACTGTCCTGATCTGAGGTGATGGTCTGTGGTATCCCAAAATGGACCCACACCTGTTCGAAGAAGAGCTTGGAAGTATATGCCATTGTAATGCTCCTCTTGTAGGCTGTGAGAATGGTCATCTTCAAAAATCGATCAACCACCACAAATACACAATCATTTCCTAGCTTGGTGGACAGAAGGCCATATATGTAATCCACTGAGATGGATTCCTAAGGCCTCTCAAGAGTAGGAATAGGGGTGTATCATCCTTTATTCTTGATGGTTGGCTTGGAAATGGCACAGGAAATTCAATATATGTTATACTTACTGACGTCCTTTCAAAGTTTTGACAAATAAAAATGTTTCTGTAGAATGACCACAATTTTCTCCATGCAAAAATGTCCTGCCATCCGACTGTAATGAGCCTCCAAAATCCTCTTTACACACTCGCTTGCAGGAACACAGAGATGGACCAGATGGCATAACAGTCTATCTTGAATGTGAAAATCAGTGACATTCACTCCTCTACCCAAGAGATGATAGGTGGTGTCAAAGTCCAAATCTTGCTGATAAAGTTGGGGCCACTCATATGCCTCATTCCCATAGGAATGGAGGACGATGGTGAGTGTCTCCATGGGAGGTCGATTGAGGCAGTCAACGATACGATGTTTTCTCCCTGTCTTATACTTGATGTTGATATGGAACTATTGCATGTAGGTGGACCACTTCTGATGGTTTTCATTCTACAACTTCCCCTGTGTCTGTAGGAACTACAGAGGCTTGTGATCAGTGTGGATGACTACCTCCTTTCCAAGAATTTAATGTTTCCATTGACGATAGGCTTGTGCAATGGAATACATTTCCTTTTCATAGGTGGGGTATTTCTAGACAATATCTGAGAGTGTCTCACTATGTTATGCTACCAGATGACTGTGTCGATTGAGAATTGTGTCTACAACATAGTCAGATGCATCAGTCTCAATCTAAGACAGTTGTTGCAGATTGGGAAAGGAGAGTACTAGATCTAAGCACAAGCGATGCTTTAGATCATCAAATGCTTGTTGTTGTGCCTTACCCCATGTGAAATTTTCCCTACCACCACCCTTGGTCACTTGGATGAGGACCCATGCAATATGGGAGAATCCCAACACGATCCGTCGGTAGAAGTTAGCAAGTCCCAATAATATCTAAAGCTCGGTCAGTGTGGTCAGGGATGGCCAGTCATGGATGACTTGGATATTAGTTGGATCCACATGTACCCCATGCTCATCAACAATGTAGCCCAAGTATTGGACCTTGTTCATGCCAAAGGATCATTTTTCAAAGTGGAAATATAGTTTGTGCTACCACAAAGTGCTTAAAACCTGTTAAATATGTTGCATGTGCTCCTCCGAAGTTATTTTAAAGACGAGGATGTCATCCAAATATACCACCACAAAAGATTTGGTGAAGGGTTTCCATACACCATCCATCAACCTCATTAAAGTGGTTGGTGCATTTGTTAAGACAAAGGGCATGACCATCCATTGAAAGTTATCTTCCATACATCAGTTGGTTCGATGGGAACTTGGTGGTAGCCAGACTTTAGGTCAATCTTGCTGAAGAAATATTCCCCCTTGAGTTGGTCAAGAAGGTCATCAATTTGGGGAATTGGGTACCCGTTCCTGACTGTGATTTTTTTTAATGCTCTGTAATCAATACAGAGCCTCTAGATCTCGTATTTCTTCTACACTAGTACAATCAGGCTTTCGCAAGGGGAGGAGTTGGGTCTGATGTGCCCCTTTTGAAGGATCTCTTGGATCTGACACTTGATTTCATCATTTTCAATCAGCGAGCGACAATAGACTGGTCCATTAGGAAGAGGTGCACCATGGGTTAGATCAATTGGATGCTTGACTTGGAAGTGCGTTAGTACCCCGATGGGTGAGGAGAATATGTCTTTATACTCTTCCACGATCCTGCCCACTTGCTTCTACTGCAAAGAGAGGCTCTGTGTAGAGGCCATGGATGTGGTGATGACCTTCTCCTTATTGTGAGAATACATCACAAAAAAGAAAAACTTTTCGGTCTGTGAAATGATCTTACTACATTGCTTAGCAAAGATTAAAGAAATAGCGGTAGGCGGTGCTACCTCTGGTATCCTTTACAATTGTCTACCCAAAGTAATAATAACACTGTGGGGTCTATACTCATACACATCATGTCTCTTCCACAAATATCGTTGTCCTAAAATAACATAGCAAACTTCAAGGGGAGTAATATCACACAATACCTCATCTTTGAAGGGCTTGATGTCGTAGGGCAGACGACACTATTGGTTGATGTGAAGATCTCTTCCTTGGCAAAGCCAGCCGATGGTGTAGGGTTGTGGGTGCGGTGTCTTTAGCAGGTCTAGTCACTTGACTACCTCTACTGAGATCAAGTTATTTTGACTACCTCTATCGAAAATGAAATGAATTGGAGCCCCCTTTACCCAGATCTGTGAGTGAAAGAGGCATTCCCCTTCCTCTAGTTCTTCTAGTTCGCTTGGCTGGACTTTGGTGGTAGCGACCATGGCATTGGGTTCGACATAGATAATTTGCCTCCCTCCTTCTAGATTTGATTCAGAGTCAAAATATTCCTCTGACTCAGAAGATTTCATCTCAACTACCAGTGACTTCTTGGAGCAACATTCTTTAGTGTTGTGCCAAGGGATTTTATGGTATTCACACCATTTTCCCGTGTCCTTCTTTGACTTCTCATTACCCTTGTTTTGTTGTGGCTTGGACTGATTGTCCTGAGAATGTCCATATTTTCTCTATCCCTTTTTTGTGGGTTGGGGACGCCTTTTCCCTACTTTGTCTATGAGGAGTTTGTAGATCCAAACTCTTGCCTCTTATGCTTAAATTTATGCTCAATCTTGATAGCATATCTATAAGCCATACCCAATGATGCGATATCTAGAAACTCCATTTTTGTTTGAATGTATCCATGCAGAAAATCATGGTGTTTGAGCACCAGATGTCATTCAAAGACTTTTATACCCAACTTGGTGCATAGGGTATGGAAAATATTTGTGAAATTTGGTATTTTCTGATCCCTTTCCCGACACAGGGTGGTCCATCTTGTGCACTAGTCCTCGTAGCTTCCAATGGGATAGTATTGTTATTTAATGGAATCCATGAAGGAATCCCACGTGGGGGAAACTGCAAATATTGTATATTCCTCTATGGCCCTTTTCTCAGAATAAGTATCCCACTAGTCCTTAACATGGGGGATGACCTTGAGGAGTGCAAAAAATAATATTTTCCCTATCGGAAAATTTGTGGACCAAAAACTACCCTTCAAGCAGATTCAACCATTTATCTACAACATCTGCATCTATCCATCCTTAAAATAATGGAATATAAAAATTTACTTGTACCTTGAAGGGGGTTTCATGGCCACTTGATGAACATGTGTCTCCTGTGGGCAGCCACCGAAGGATCTGTGCAAAGTTGTC
Organism: Picea engelmannii; assembly: GCA_009831015.1. Classification (NCBI taxonomy): domain Eukaryota; kingdom Viridiplantae; phylum Streptophyta; class Pinopsida; order Pinales; family Pinaceae; genus Picea; species Picea engelmannii. The sequence continues at coordinate 76,144 of ML802339.1, forward strand.
CATCATTTCGCTCCTTTCTCATGCAAGGGCTTCCTTGATCAACATTTTAAAAGGATATCCTACTCCATCATATTTATTTTTGTCCCCCATGGGTTTTTGTTGAGCTCGGCGTGGTCGATTGGGCAAATGATCGACTGGTTCGAGTCCCAACTTCTTGTACCTAGATCTTGTCGGGGACATGCACGAAGAAAAATAAATGAAGAGTAGATCGCTCTGATACCACTGATATGGATTTACGAGAAGAATGAAATGAATAATAGAATGAATACAATAAAATAGAGATATAGAGAAAAACAACAGATATCCAGTGAACAATAACTTCTATTGAATAAATAAAATAGGCTGAAACTGTAAAACTACAGAACTGAAACAACTTGCTCGAATGGTGATAGTTATCTTTGAGAAGAGATGTGGCTGCTATGTGCATCTGTCTAAGCAGAATGATTACAGTGAGGCTCCAAAGGCATTTTTAACATTACTCGTGAATTCCAAAACCATAGACATCCAAAAACCTAACCCTAGGATATGAAACACCAAATTTATGTCGGCCCCAATGGGTAAGTTGGTAGCTCAACTTCTCAGGGTCGTAACTTTTGCATACGACCTCTGTTTTAGGCACGTGATATCTCGTTGGAAAGGTCTTTTCGATAAATACACATTATGTCGTCAAATTCTGACTCCATCTATATTTTGATTGTGGCAATCCAAAAAACAACTGTTTAGGGCCCCAAAACAGCCCTGGAAGTACAAAAATATGTAATGACATGAAAACTTCCAAAATAAGCTAGTTGGATTAGGTGTGCAACCACCAATCTCCACTTGGAAAATGTGTAGGGATTAAGACATCCCCAGAAGTGTAGAACCTACAATTACAAAGAAGTACAGAAGAACATGCTAAACTAAAACCATCAAGAGGAGCCTGTTGGAATAGGTGGGTAGACACCAATATCCACCTGGATTAGTTTTGGAAGCGATCTAGTGGATGAAAGTCGAAACCCTTCCTAGTTATATAAATACTCCTCAGATAGCTAGGGGGTATACGTTCATGACTGTATTTCTCATCAGTCTATTCAAGGCATGTTGGTTGGATCTCAAGTGGGAAATCAGATTTATGAGTGTATAGAGTGTGAAAACCCAAGTGTGAAAATATGAGGTGGGGCGTACTCTTGGAGAGGTCACTTTTTCCAAGGTCAAGTTTGGTAGGAGTTCAGAGACTGGTGAGAGTGTAGCCATCAAGGTGTTGGACAAAGAAAAGGTTCTCAATAACAAGATGATATAATAGATAAAGCAAGAAATATCTACCATGAATTTGATTAATCATCCAAATGTAGTCCAATTGTATGAGGTCGTGGTCAGTAAGACAAAAAATTATATTGCACTTGAGTTTGTATTTGGGGAAAAAATCTTTTGACAAAATAGTTAACCATGGAATATTGAAAGAATATGAAGCAAGGAGATACTTTCAACAACTTATTAATTTTGTTGATTACTACCATAGTGAGAAGATTGTGGTCTTCCTCGAGTTGATGTACACTTCCAAGCATATCTTACAGTGACTATTTCTTGATAACTTTGGGCTATTCTGCATCATTAACATGTTACAAGAAGTGGTCAATATTCTTGCAAATATATTTCCCTAAAACAATGAATCTCTCTTTGAAGCACCGAACATGACTTCTAGAACTGTATAATACTAGAAATTATATGTTATTGAATGGATATAAATGATAGAGTTGAAGAGATTACTCCAAAGTTTCTATTCATCTCTTATATCATTCTAACTAGAAGGTATGGTAAGTTTTTGATTTAATGAAAACTTTTGAAAAGAGAAAGCAAGAATAAATAAAATCCTTGAGCTATTTTATGATAAAAATTTGATGAATACAAAGAAGTTTCAAAGATAGCAGGACATCTCTTTGAAGGTCTCTGCCAATATTCCTCTAGATTGTTTCACCTAAGAGACAAATAGAAAAAGATTAATCCCCAACCAAAACCCCATATATTCAGTAAATATGCACAACATATGGTCATAGATGGTAGAAAGTTTGGAGGCTGGGCACCTAGGAGCAAAGGAAACATGTATCCTAGCATATTGGTAGCAGATCTTCATTTCCATAAGTTAGATCCTTATTTCCAACATCAAATATTAATCCTAGGTTTCAAGAAACAACTTAGGTGAAAGGTCAACACTTTCAACTATCAGATCTAGCATTTTCAGGTGGAATATCATCATCGAACATAATTTCCATATTTTGAGCAAACAGTTCCATTTTTGAAGGAAGCTCTAAATCAGTATTTAATTTTTCAAGGATATATGTGGAAATTAGAAAGTGGATCAAATCCAAATTTAAGGAAACAACTTTGCAAAATCCCTAATTTCCCGTGACATATCATAGACTTAATTTATTTTTAGATTTTCATTCCTAAAATCTTGCAGCGCTTGGCTTATTGTAATTTCTATATATTTTATCATTTGAAATGAGAGAAGGAAGGGGAGATCTTCCTTTGGAAGGAAGATCGGGGTTCAAGTGCTTGGAAGGGTGAAGTTTGGGAATGGTATTGAAGGCGCTTCATTGTCTACAACATTTCATGCTCAGAGATTCAAACATTTTGATGATTGGACCATGTTCTTGTTGTAAACATGCTTTATTTAAGCTTATTTTAGTACAAAGATCATTTTTGCAATGTATTGATTGTCATACAAGTTCATATCTAATTGCAGTGAAGATTTTGTTATTAATCACTTGTTCTTTGCGATTTGTATTTCAAGTATTTAATTCTGATCCAAAATATCATTTTGAATCTGAATGTCTTCCTTGTGAATATATGAGTCTAACATATTTAAGCTTATGTGTTCATTATTGTTTCTATTCCTCTATATTCTATTGTTCATAAAGTGTTTAGCTCTCAAAGTGAATGCCTCTAAAACTATGAAGTGTTGCTTATTTATTTGAATTTGTGCTTGATTTGTCATACCAGATACTCAGCTAATCTAACCTACTTGACCTACAATTCAAAAACAACCAATGGAATAACTGAGGTGCCATAGCTTTGTACTATTGTAGTCTAGTGCATACTTTAGGGACAACATATACTATTTATATGGTTTTATCTCAAAGTTCAAGCTTTCTATGTGAATCATTTTCTTATCATCCATAATATTATGTAGTTCAAAATATTTCTCTATTTGGTTCACCCAGGTAAATACCTTTGTTCCATCAAACTTCTTTAATTCAATCTTGGGAAAATTAAATTTAGGACCCCCGTCGTAACTAACTCCACTAGAAAATGGCTTATTATTAGCAGGTTTTTCAACTGTAATACTACCTTTATTTTCCTTAGTTCCTTTCCCTTTGATATTTTCTTTAGAGATTGTCTAATCTAGAGCATGCAAGATCATCAAAGACATGCAATTTTTCAATTCCTTCAGGGATTTTTTTATTTCTTCTTTAAGTTCATTCTTATTTTCATCCAACTTATTCTCCATTTCTTGAATTTTTCTTTTTGAGTTTACCAACTCATCCCTTGTTATTGACCTAACACTCAAATCATTAAGTTGTTCCTCCAATTTGGATAGTCTGTTAATATGCATCTCATCATTTTCTTCATGCTTTATAGATGAGAATTCTGGATTTTTAATTGGTTTTGACATATTTTTTGGAGCCATCTAGAATAAAAATAATAATACTTCTCTTTTTCCTCTTTATCACAAATTTTGAATCACCAAAAATATATCTTCCAATAAAAATTTATGCCAATTGCAAGTTACGTACCTTTCAAACCCTTAATTTGGAGTCTTTTATCCTAACCAACCTTCCTTCTTGTGTATTTATGAAATTTCCTCCCTTCTAAGTCTGAAATTTTGGCCTGTAGTACTCTGATATTTCCTCTCTGCAATTCCACAAGTCTGACCAAAATTGGATGTGCGAAGGGAAAGTTAGGGTAACTTTCTGAAGCCTTACTGATTTTTTCCCTTTCAAGAGAGTGCAATTGTATATAATGACACATGCCTAATATTTAATATCTGATTCTAAAACTTGCACCAAAAATACTACATATTGTCCTCTTTCAAATGCAACTAGTCTCACTAAATTTGCATCCTTGATGAAAAATATATGATGATTTTACTAGGGACACCTATTTGAGACTAGTAATAGGACTAGTCAAAAAAACATATCTTCCATAGGGTGTATCTCCAAAAGTATAATGAACCAAAAGATGAAATTTTTACCACATTTACCTTGATATGTATTATAAATAACCTCAATTTTTTTCTATCTGAATCATCCCATAAAATAAGTTATATTGATAATGCTAAGATGACTTTCTTGGAGAAGAAAAACCCTAGGATCAATGCTCTGATACCAAATGTTATGATCCAACGCCTTAAAAATAATAAAAAATCAATGAATTGCAGTCCACTTCGAGGGGGAAACTTCCTTTTACAATATATCCAATTCATAATACAATATGAGATTTGATAATATGATCCAAAGACTAGGTCTTCTTGGTGTGTGTGTGTGTGTATATATATATATATATAAAGGGTGCAATTATAATGAAAGGGTGCGATGAAAGGGTTCAGAGCCTACATACAAATATAACACAAGAAATGTAATAATTCAATAAGGGGCTTAATAAGGGGTTTTATACATAACATGGGATTTGCATGGGGCTTTGTCTAGGGCTTAATATATGTCTCATAGAAGTGATTATTTCCTCCATTGAGGGCATGGATATGACTAGGAACATAATGCACAAGAACAAGATAAACAACATGGAAGACAAGGGGCTTCCTAAGATTTCTTCAAACTCTAGTCAAACCACCTATGGCTCAAGCGAGATGGGCATAAAGATGTCGAGTCTTGTATAAATAATTGGGGAATAAAGGAAGATGTCACTTTGCAGAATAACAATAATATAAAAAATATTATTACATCTAAACTTAAGGAGAAAATGTGGTGCGATAAAGAATTATAGGATAAAAGAAAATTAAAATACTACAAGGACATGATCAACCCTAATCTAAAAGATAAAAAAAAAATCGATTTGTTTTGACTAGCATAAAGAAGAAATCAACATTGTTGAAATAAGGACAAACTCTCATGAGCTCCATAGTGAAATAGGGCACTGGACAATTCCTAAAACGCCATGGGTCGAAGGAATTTGTGACACTAAGAGGATTGAATATGAAAGTTACTTTCTGTTAGAATGTCCTGCATAAACCCACATTACATCACAATTTCAAAATATATGTTACAATACCAACCTTCCTAACTCTTTAACTTATCAAAACTATGGTGATTTAGAAACGGTTCTCTTAAATGTTTTTAAGCACATAAATAAAATTATAAAGAAAACAAGGTAATTTTTTACCTTTCTTAAGGTCCAATAAACCAAATTTGGTCTCGCTTGACGTTAACCATCATCATAATTATTATCGTCATGAAAAAAGATATGACCATACTATCCAAATGATTTGCAAATTAAAAACATTATAATTTTTTTTTATCATAATGAATACATTATCTAAAATTTATTATTAATAAATTAAATTCATAACACCCAATATAAACTTAAAGAATTTCAAAATGACAATCTATATGCTTCATTAAAGTAACATTGGCGCTTAGTTTTTCTTTTTCTCTTCAACTTATGAGGAATACATTTTTTGAAGTGGTAGCCATTCAAGAGAGTGGATAGTAAAAGACTATCCATTTCGAGATACTTTTATCATAAATCATACATAGATTATTAACACATCGTACCAGCGAAGTGGCTTGTAGATTAAGGACAATATTAATAACAAGGGTAGTTGCAGAGCAACAAGTCCCTGCTAAGAAGGAAGAAATATTGCTTCACTAAAGTCAATGACTTGTTGCTTCGATATTGGTAGACAAGTCTCCAATGCTATTTGAAAAATATAGGCATTACTTGCAAAGAGGAATAAAAGCTATAATAGAAAAATGATGGAGTTGATTATGAATACAGGATATTTTAAAGAGCAATATTCCCCAAGCAAATATGTGTTATATTGGGAATATCCTCCTGAAGGCATAGCAAAGTTTGTCCAACATTTAGAGACTATTTATAGGGGATACAATTTGGTGATACAATTAGATGAGAATTTTAATTGATTGGGAATTTTGTCCAACATTTAGTTTTAATTGATTGGGAATTTTGTCCAACATTTAGAGACTATCTATAGGGGATACAATTTGGTGATACAATTAGATGAGAGGTTTAATTGATTGGGAATTTTGATTGTCCTACCATATAAAAAACAACTTGTTTTATATTACACACTGATTGTCCTACCATATACCAAACAACTTGTTTTATATTGAAATTCTAGTTAACCCTACCTGGTTTCAAATTTGTAAAAAAACAAAAAATTGCTCCAGGATCAACCGATTACCAGAAGCCATCCAATTTTGAAGATTACACAGAATACATGTTAAAACTCTGCATGGTCCCTCTGACTTCACCAATGTTTGTTGAATATCATGACATCACTATGCATTGTCCTTGTGATGTCTAGTCCTCCAACATTCTTTTAATGTCTTTCAAGTAGCTATGCATCTATTTGGTCCAATAGTGTTTCATACGGTTGGCATTTTCTCGAAACTCGTATCTTTCACCATACCTATTTTGTTGTTTGAAGTGCGACTCTGGCTATAAAATCATAATCATAAATGTATAAGAAACATCATAATCTCATCACAAAGAAAGGAAGGTAACGTTGGTTTATTTGCTATTCGAATATGGGAGACAAATAGCATGATTACGGTTACGATCTCGATCTGTTGGTATCGTGTGGTTGCACACTTATATTTATTTTATTGACCTTGATCGATTTGTGGAGGGCCTGGAAGATGAAATCTCACTGGATTCCAGGACGAACTCCAGTGCTTTTACTATTGTATTGCTCAATGGAAGTGGAAAAGCTACCAAAAATAAAGTGGAGGTGGAAGTTTTGTTGAACGCCCTGCTGGGACTTGTGATCTGTGTTGTTATAAGTTCCTTGAAAGGGGAGTCTGTGAAACCACTGGGGATCGTGTCCTCAAATGTGGGATTGTGGCTCATATTTTCCAACCTGACTGTGTCATGGGAAGATCAGTTATCAACGCATTTGTTGACCTCCTGGTCACAGTTTGCCAATTGTTTTGAAAGAAAAGAATTGTTCATAAAACGTTGGAATGAACAGTTGCCTTGCTTGATAGCACACCATGTATTACAACCCATGGGGAATTTGCTGCATAAATTCTTAGTCTCACTCAGCGGAATCTGTTGGTTTCTCACAGAGATTTGTTGGTTTCTCTCTAAGATTGCATTGGGATTGGTTCGGCGTTAGATAATGAGGTGTAAAGAAGAAAAAATAGTTCTAGATTAATTTTGCAAGTATGAAGGAGCTTTGAAGATCATAGGAATGCCAGGAGAAAATGTGTATAGCCTGTGGATAGCAAATGAATCGGATGATATAATAGAAAAAATGATCATTTGTTATCAAGTTCCACACATTGGGGTATCAATGTTGAGGTGGGTAAATATAATTTGTTTGGTGATGTACATTCTAGTTATCATTTAATCTGGCTGGACTATGGTTTAGTTTTCATTTAATGTGGCTACAATATGGTCATTTCAATTTATGTGCATGTACGAGCATGTATTACATGGCATGTAGTATCCATGCACAACTTCCACTTGGTTTGCATGCATGCTGCCAGTGCCTCTGCTCCACTTTCTTTGCATGCATCACACTCACCCGCGCTTGGTTCAATCCTCCCTCTGTAAGCCCGTTAGGGATAACGCAAATTCAAACTTTTCTCTTCACAACCAGACAATCACTCAAACAAATTCACCCAACAACTGTGATGCATGTAATCCTTGTAAGCATGGACACAGATGTCGATCTCCTGCTTATTGCATTAAATAGATACTAGTTGCTTGGGCTCTGCATCACAAAATAGTTGGTAAGTTCCACCAACAGTAATAGATAGTGGTTTTTTTCTATGGTAGTACATCCCACTTCATTCCCCATCTGAGTGTTACAGAAAATGTCTACGGCCTTCAACTCAACATTAGGAGATGAATAATATTTTATTTTATTATATTCCTTGGTACTTCCCTGCTGAGATGATAATATTTTCGGGATAACTGGAACTTAGAGAAGCTATGAATATCGAAATGGAATTGTCTCAGATGCTAAAGTGCCCCAATCCTTGCATTTCTAAATTGGGCTCTAGAATTCCCTGTAAATGTAGATGCCTCCAGCATATCTCTGGGAGCCATACTGATGTATGGTCATTTACAAAATTTTCCTTTGATTCGGGATCTTCCCACATTTCTCCATTATGGGTCTTAATCCCTTGGCAAGCCGGCAACGATAATGACAACCAAAACATTACATTTGCACACAATGTGCAGGGGATTCTAGACTTTCAATAGAGGAACAACTTTTAGGTTTAATCCTTTATAATGGTTCAAGTTCAAAAATAGCATTGGTATGCCATAATTCTCATTATTCAGAATTGTTTAGTCTTTTTAGATTCTCTTGAAATAGGGTAAATGTGATCATATATATTCGTATATTAGGGTTTGAACAACTTCAGAAAATAGATTAGCAACGTCCTGGAATTTACCGGTCATTAATGCCCCGCATCACACCAACGATTTTACATGGAGCGTGGGATAATGGTTAATGTTTTGCCTTTTTTCCTATGTCTTTATGGAAGGGATTACGGACATGTTTTTCATAATGAATGATAATCTAAAGTTTACTATAAATGTACACAATATAAACTTAAAAAAATTCACAATTAAATTTAAAGATGAGAATCTATATGCTTAGTCAAAGTAATATTAAAGTGAGTCTCTTTTGAACTTTTAAGGAACATGCTTTTGAAATTGTAATGATAAGTTAAAAATATATATGTTTAACCTTCTACTTTTCACAAAGCAATGTATCTTCTTTCAAATAATTAATTTGTTTTATTATATTGTTTTAAAAATGAAATGACTTGGAAGTAAAGTTAACTAATTTGTTTTATTTTATTGTTTTAAATATTAAAGGACTTGGAAGTAAAGTTAACTAGTTTAGTTTGGTTTTCGTGAGTTAAGATATTATAAATGTTTTGAAAATTATATCAATTTTATGTAGATATTGTTTTTTAATAAAAAAAGTTTTTCAACTTTTATTTTATTTTATTAGAATTTTTATTTTATTAGAATTGTAAATATTTTTTTTTAGCAAATTTTATATTTTTTTTCTTCTCAATATGTTTGAGGTGTTGTCTACTTTCTAGTTTTACTATGAAGATGAAGTTGATGGGAGTTTGTTCTTTTTTTTCAATATTTATTTTCTTCTTGATGACCACAACAATAAAGAGATAATTTTGATATTTTAACTTAGGATTAATGGCTTCTTTGAAATAATGTTCCATCTTTTTTTTATCAATCTGGAAAGATGATAATGATGACATTACCATCCATTGACCTCAACATTTGTTTTCCAAACCTTAAGAGAAAAAAATAATTAATTTTGTTTTATCATGTTGAATCTAAAATCAAATATCTTCGAAATAAGATTATCTAGTTCACGTTGGTTTTCATGGACTAACACAGTACAATTTTTTTGAAAATGAGATCTAATTTTCATGTAGTTTGTGCACTTTAAGAGAACCCGAGTTAAAAAATTCCTCGTAGTAGTTGGACACACCAAGAGAATCTTCGAAGGGAACTTGGTGAGGAAAGGAAAAGAGATTTTCCACAGGAAACCTTGTTCATATACATGCACTTCACATGATGTACAAGATTTCCATAAAGAGCTTGGTTGGCTTGGGTGCTTGGACTACATGTGGACTAAAAGATTTGGGCCACTCATACTTGGGGGTTGTGATGAACAAAAAAAATGCCTTCAAGCACAAGTATTTATGAAGCACAATTCTGGGATGGATTATTTGGGTGCACATCCATTGGGCACACATTTTTCAAGCACACATCCACCGGATGCACTTGGGTGCATTATCGGGTGCACTTGGGCATAATTGGGTGGACTCGGACATACTTGGGCATAGTCAAGTAGACTTGAATGGAATTGGGTTCAGTAAGGTGGATTTGAATGGACTTGGGATGAGTTGGATGTACTTCGATGGACTGGGATGAACCAAGTGCACTTGGGTTGAGTTGGATGGTCTTGAATAGACTAGGATGAACTAGGTAGACTTGGGTCTAATTGGATAAACTAGGCCGAGTTGGACAGATGGACTGGGTCAAATTGGGACAACTTGGGTAGACTTGGGTAGACTTGGGTAGAATTGGAAACACTACTAGGTGCACTTGTTGGATGTGGATGACCAATGGACAAGTCATCAAAGGGAAGAAAGTTGATGGACGACAGTTGGTTCCACCTTAAAGTGAAGGGGCTTGCAAGTGTAAGGAAAGTCTCCTATAAAATGAGGATTCCTCAAAAGTGTTAATTCATAAGTGGGAGGTAAATGACCAAGAGTGTAAGGGAGATCTGCAATTGTGCTAAATTCAAGGTTAGGCATAGTAGGGTGAATTGCATTGGTTGAGTGAAAAGAAGGAGAAGACATGACCTGGAGGAGGCGGTCCTATGATTGCTTCAGGGGTTGAATTGTGAAAGTCTATTGGGAAATAGGAAGAAGGTTGTTTTCCTTAGATTCATTGTACATCTGTAAAAGAGTTGCAAGGAGGAAGCTATAACTTCTTGTTGTAACTCTATAACATTCTTCATATCATAAATTTAAGGCACTTTCCTTGGGTGTCGCTTATACATGTGTGTTGTGGACTCTTTATTATTGTTAGATGTTATTGTTCCTTGCTTTTCTTGTGTTGGCTAGGTTTTGAAATATTGGCTAAGTGTTAAAGTATCATTGGGATGTTTTAAAGGCCACAGTTGGACATGTGCCTACTATTGAATAAAGTTGGTTAAGTAGGAATTAGATGTGTTTGATAGATTGTAGCCTAGGGCGAAGTTACGGGCGTACCTTAAGTGAACATGTGTAGTCTAGTTGTAGTAGGTGCACATTGGCTAAGCCCCTGTAGTTGATGCAAGGTAGTGCCACAGGACCTCAGATGCCAAAACGAACTTGGGAGAAATTCAAGTTTGGAAAGAAAAATTTGGGCAAATTGTAAGTCTATGATAGGTGGTATCAAAGCATACTCTTCACCACTTTCTAAAGGAAAGGTGGTATCAAAGTCGATTATAAGACAATTTTGGTGCTCTTTACCACTATCATTATCATGACAAATGATATCAAAGAAGTATTCATTAGAAGCAGCTTGAGGCAAAGTCACGACCTTTGGTACAAGTTGTCAGGAATTAACAAGAGTGACTTGAAGATTGTAAAGTACAGACTTAGTGCCTTTGTGAAGCATGCACCAAAGACATTATATCCACGCATACCTTGAATAATTTGGGAACTCTTTAACATGACTTGGAAAATATCAAATGGATTCGTTGATAGGTTGAGCTAGTGGACAAGAGAAGGCTTGAGGCTACAAGGTGGAATTGAGACTTTGATACTTGGGGAAGATTGTTTGGCTATTCTTATGTGTAACTTGCATGACACAAAAGAAGAGTCATGGAAGACCAAGATAGAAGTTGTGGCCATGAACTTGGAACATTGGGATCAAGAGATTTGTCACTTGTTCCAGGCACATGTGGTAAAGTTAGAGAAGACTAGCGCATGAGTTGAAACTTGGGTTTAGAAGTTGCATACTTTGACAAACCAAGTAGAAACTTAGGTGCTACCTAAGTTGGGATCAATCAGAAGGGGGATTCCCAAGATGACAACAAAATTAGAAGGAAGAAAATGAAATTTCCTAAGTCCATAGGTAAGAATGTTGCTTGTTTCATTTGTAACCATAATCGTTTTGCAATGGATTGTCCTTTGAAGAAGAAGTTGGAACACTTGAAAGAAGTCCAAGTGCAACCAATTTTAAAGGCCAAACCAATAGGCTTGGGAGGAATCCAAGTGCAGCAGAGTTCAAAGATAATGTTGGAGGTTCTTGGTTCCTTGACAACAGGTTTGGGGTTCTTGGTGGAAGTTTAAGAATAATAGTTTGCTAATCTGAGTCCCTTAGTGGATATTGGGCATAATTTCATTATTGCAGTTGTTGGAGGTGGCCTTGGTAGTGACTTGCCATCTTCTATTCATTGATCAAAGCCACATGTGGCTCACTTCTTAGGAGCAAGTAGTGGAGTCTAAGGAACTTGTGGAGGTGCCAAGTTTAATGAAGTGAAAGAAAATAGAGGAGTCATTTTATCAAATGGATGAAACTTTTGATGGTAGCAGGTCATCCTCTTCTCCAAATTGATGTTGGGTTAGGCTATTTATTGTCCAAGAAGTAGGATAATGGGTAAGGAGGCACTAGTGCATGAGTGCCTTGAACAACTTGTTTAGTTGTAGGAGGCGAATTGAAAACTTTGAGGAAGAGGTGAATACATTTCCTTGTGCAACAACAACAATAGTGCCAAAGTATTGAATGCTTGCTTGGAGGAGCAGGGCAGTTCAATTCTAAGTGGATAGATGGAGATAGTGAAGGAATCGACCAAGAAATTTGTGCATTCAACCTAAATGGGTCAACCAGGAAAGTAGCCCACATTTATCAGGAAGATGCTTTCCCACCTTTGTATATGGGGACCTAGGATGAGACAGAGTACTCCTTGGGAAGTTTGAGGATGATTTTCAGGATGACTTGGAGATCATGAGATCATTGGTTGAAGGTTATAGAAGTATTGGTGTGGACATGCCTCTCTTAAGAAAGAGGTATGGAATTGTTTCGATTAACTCATATGACTTAGGGGACTTTGGACATATTGTTGGAGTGTTTGAGGGTAGTGGTTGTGATGGCCATCTACCACCCTCTTCTTGATTATAGAGCTTAGTATGATCCATTTCCTAAGAGTTGACAGTGGATCCTATGGGCACCAATAAAAGGTGCCAAGTTTAATGAATAAGTTAGAGTGTTGAGTTGTAGGAGGTAACTTAACAGTTTGGAGGGGAAAGTGGTGACCTTATCTTAGTTTAACAGAGTTGTATAGGTAAATTGAAGTGTAGAAAGAAGTGACTATTTTTGGCATGAAGAATTGCATTCTCATGAAGTTGACTTGGGAATTCCTATGTTGCAACAATCATCAAGGAGCTCATTGTATAGAAGCATGACATAATGGGTCAAGCATATTAATGCATTAGTATGTTCGATGGCGCAACACTTGAAAACTTCGATGATCTTCTTGATGAGGGTTGGATTGCAATGATAGTAGGTAGCCGTAGTGGACTTAGATTGTAGTCACAATAGAAGGCAACAATAGCAGTAGAGACACCCAAAAAACATTGTTGGAAGAAGTTGGGCAAAGTCACTTTTTGAAAAAAAGAATTGGATAATGGGTAGTTGCATGACAATTTTGGCATGGATAGAGTGGATCAGTTGAAGGAGTCAATTGTGGATGGATTCATGGGTATGGGTAGTAGACTTGGAGGAAAATAGGTTCTTGAGGATGTTTCCAGGGATGATAATGTCTTTTAGTGGGGGAGGATGTAAGGCCTTAGCCTTGAATGGCTTCAGACACCTCCACCACATGATCACCTTGGTGGTCATTGATTGACACAGATGGACATGACAAAGGATTGATGGATAGAAGAATCGGTTTTGGAATTCCTTGGCCCATTGGCAAGACACACAATAGACATGTTGGGCACCCTTTCTCATGCACTGGATGCATTGTAGACCTTGAAAACTCGCACTAGTTGGATGCACCAAAACAAGCTTGGAAGGGAACTTTGTGAGGAGAGTAAAAGAGGGTTGTTGTGGGAAACCTCATCCACAAAGATGCACTTTGCATCATGGACATAATTACCATAGAGAGTTTGACTAGATTAGGTACTTGGACTACATGTGGATCAAAGGAGTTGAGCAACCCACACTTGGGGGTTGCGATAGATGTTAGAAGTTCCTTTAGGTACAAGTATCTGTAGAGCGTGATCATGGGATGCACACGTTGGGCACACATCTACCGAGGACACATCTGTTGGGCACACATCCAATGAATGCACTTGGGCATAGTTGGGAAAAATTTATGGACTTGGTCCCAATTAGGTAAACTTGGATAGACTTGGGCACGGTTAGGTGGATTTGGATGGAATTGGGTTGAGTTGGAATGAATTGGATGGACTCAGATGAACCAGGCACACTTGGGCCGAGTTGGATGGTCTTGGATGGACTTAGACAAACTTGGATGAACTGGGCAAACTTGGGTTGAGTTGGATGGACTTGGATGGATTGGGCCGAATTTGACGGATAGACTGGGAGGACTTAGATGGATTGGGTCGAGTTGGATGGATAGACTGGGAGGAATTGGGATGACTTGGATGAACTTGGGCAGGCTTCGGTGCACGTGTTCGACGTGAAAGGTCGGCAGACAAGTCATCAAGGAGAAGTAAGTTAAAGAATGACACTTGGGTCCTCTTTAGAGTAAAGGGACTTGCAAGTGCAAGCCAAGTCTCATATAAAAGGAGGATGCCTCAAAAGTGCTAAGGCATAAGTGGGAGGTCATTCACCAAGAGTGTAAAGGGGTTATGTGATTGTACTAAATTTAGGGTTAGGCACATCAGGGTGAATTGCACTAATTGAGTGAGAAGAAGAAGAAGACATGACCTATAGGAGGTAGGCTTGGAGTTGTTTCAGGGGTTGGATTGTGCAACTCTGTTTGACAATAGGAAAAATGATATTTGTCTTAGGTTCATTGTACATGTGTAATAGAGTTGCAAGCATAAGGTTGCAATTCCCTTGTTGTATATCTATGACATTCTTCATATAATAAAATTAAGGAACATGCCTTCAGTGTCGCTTATACATGTGTGTTGTGGACTTTTTATGATTGTTGGATGTTATTGTTCCTTGCTTTGTTTGTTTTGACTAAGTGTTAAATGTTTTAAAGGTTGTGGTTGGACATGTGCTTACGAACTTGGTTAAATAAGACTTAGTTACATTTTATACATTATAGCTTAACATGAAGTTATTGGCAAATCTACACTAGGCAAAAGCGGCCAAGCCCTTCTAATGAAGCAAAGGCATTGCCCCATGATCTCAAGTTCAAATAGACTTTAGAAAAATTCAAATTTGCAAAATAATGAGATAAATTGTAGGTCTATAACAGTACCTCTTATACACACCACTAAAGTATACAATAATGTATTTGCATTTCATGAGATTGTATTAATAAAAAGTAGTTACATAGCTCTAAATATTTTATACTTTTTACTATTTCAAAAATGGTAGTGAAAGTCTTCACATCCCCATAAATTTAAAAAACGGTT